>AP028437.1:2839000-3019983 GCA_036509395.1 Antheraea yamamai | reverse complement strand
ACATTAGATATATAAATAGAAATACTTTGAAATACTTTATTGTTGGAACAACCATACAATTAAATTCGATTACACACTAATTAGACAGAAAAAAAAAATACATTTTAAAAATGAAAAATAGATATCCAACAATTGGCGAACCCATTCAGCAAAAATCTGCAATACTATAAGTAGTACTGCAGCGCTGATTTTCAATGGGAGCCTATATATGATGATAAACAGACGTTAATGTCAATACATAATTAGAAACGAACAAACAAATAACACAGACGCACGTAACACGTCACGGATGGCCATACTAAAGAGATATAACAACTGTAACCACAAATTTAGGATTAAACAAAAACAAATATAATTTTAGAAGAGAAAAAAAAAAAAAAGTAAATAAAAACAATACACACCAATAAACAGAGCTTACAATAGAATACTACTACTATTCACATACATTATACGTCACTCTAATTACTGGATTTGAAATTGCAATAGATAATGCTTATATGAGAGTTTAAAGCTAAGTTTACTCTTTTTGGATCGACATGGCGGTGGGATGTTGTTCCAACAACGAGTGGCGGCATATTTAAATGACCCTCTAAAAGCGGTAGTTCTATGGAGAGGTATCGATAATGGGTTAGTCATGGTGCGAGAACATGAAAAATACGTGTGCTTATCTTGTCTCCACTCTAACTTGTCATACAGATATTTTGGGTTTTTGGTTTTAATCAGCCCAAAAAGTAACGTAGCCATGTGTAATTCGCGCCGTGCCGCCATTTTTAGGACATTTGCGTCATTCAAAAATGGTGTAATATGTCCACGGCGCGGGACATCGAAGCAAAATCTGGCACAAGCATTCTGCACACGCTGGATGGAACGATCAGTACGTGATAATAAACAAGGACCATACACTGTATCACAGTAATTTAGTCTCGATAGAACTAGACTGTCAACAAGTAGCTTTCTCAATGTGATACTAAAATACTGTCTAAAGCGATACAGTACTTTTAACCTATAAAAGCAGTTTCTAATAACATTATTTATGTGCGACTCAAAACGAAGTTCCGGGTCGATGAGTAATCCCAAATTACGAATTATATCAACCCTATTTATATTCTTGCCCATAATCTTTATCACTGGATTGGCGGATATAATATAATTAATTTGCATCTTGCTTCCTAGAACCATGAATTTGGATTTGGTGGGATAGGGAAATACTAACAGTATGTGAAACGAGGGTTATCATCAGCAACATATTGGGAACCTTAACCCACGAAATAACTACCTCAGTGCTCACTTATATAGTACTAGCTGTCCCCCGCGGCTCCGCACGCGTTTTTTTTATTAAATGTATTAAAGAAATGTAAAATTGTAATTAGGTGTGTACATTACAGAAATGCTTTTTCAAAAACATTTGTAACTACGACACGCACGCCATCTACTGTATTATATTACGTGTACATTAGATATGTGAATACGAATAGTATATCGAATGGGATGGGATTTATCATCAGCAGCATACCTGGAACTTTAACCTACTATATACCACCCTCGATGCTCACTAACACTATATAAGAAAGTAGGTAATGAAAATTTTAAACTATACATTATCGAACAATTTTTGTGTTAAATTGTTTATTATATAGATATAACATGCCCATATTGTCAATATAATTGTGTTATTCTTATACGTTGCTATAATCACTGAGTTATGTATAGTAGTTCGATGAAGCCGTAAATGCCGCAAAGCTAATAGCATAGTCAATTCGAGAAAAAAAAACTGAGTTATGTAGGTGCAAACGCGGTAAATAAAACAAAATGGCCGCCAAATTGACCAAAATGATAATATAATTCAAATTACATACATTTATTCTTGGAGTCCAGTACAGCGCACGTCTCACGCGCTTGTTTACAGTAAACAAATTATTTTTGATCAATTTCACATGAACGAATGCATAGGTAAGTTAACAGTTCATCACTACATAGTGTAAAACAAAGTCCTCTGATCTGTCTGTTTATCTGTTCGCGATAAAGTCAAAAACTACAGAACGAATTTTCATGCCGTTTTCACCAGTAGGTAGAACGGTTCATGGGGAAGGTTTAGGTATAATTTGTCAAGATTTTCTTTTTATTATCAGGGCGGGACAACGTCTGCCGAGCCCACTACCTTAAAATAAAATAGCTCATTAGTTAGTTGTCTGCCAGTGAAAGTCCCGTGAAAATTAATTCAAGCATTTCGGATATTCCACTGCGGCTGTAAAAAACCTAAATTACTTTTTATGAGGTCTGCAATCTACCAGTGAATATCCCGTGAAAATCGGTCCAACCATTTTGGAAATAGCAATGCGGACGGAACCGCGGACAAATAAAATAGAATATGTCAACCGCTATAATTTCGGCTTTCTGGCAGTAAAAAGTAAAATTCCCGTTAAACTAGGTCCAGCCGTTTGGAGATTACCCGAAACAAACAAACAAACAGAGAAAATATAATAATCTAAAAATATAGACAAAGTATAAAAAAAGTTTTTTTGGTCATTTGTAGACATATCCATTCATCAAAAAGTTGTTACTTTAATTGTACATACACAAACTTTATTTTTATAATAGGTAATAGAGAACAAATAAAAAATTGGAAATAAAAGTAGTATAAACTTTTTGCATAGGAAAACAAAATAAACTTTGATAATGTTTGCGATAGAAACTTACCACGTTACCATGGCAACGTATGTAACGCTAACTAAATCTCTCGAAAGGAAAAAAGTGCCCGATTTTGAAACATTTTTCATTGGTGCTCTGTTTCTATTAGTCTTAGCGTGATGATATATAGCCTAAGGCCTTCCTCGATAAATGAGCTATCTAAAACAGAAGGGTTTTCTCAAATCGGACTGGTAGTTCCTGAGATCATAGCGTTCAACCAAACAAACAAACAAACAAACTCTTCAGCTTTATAATATTAGTATAGTATAAGGAGCTAATGAAACAATGACTTAAAAATATTATTATAATGATATAATATGTCCATATTGTCAATAAGTAATACGTTTATGATCTAATGTCTTATTAGAAAGACCCCTTCTATCTTCAAAAGTACTATTAATGACTATAATGCTGAATTGAAAACAACGAATGAGCTTACTGAGGTCTTGTAATCTTGCATAAATAAATAACAGTAGTCTTATATGTTACTATAGTTATTGAGTTACGAAGATGAAAGCGCGGTAATTTAAAAAAAATGGTAGCCAAAATGTCCAAAAAGACAATATAATTCAAATTACATATATAGATACAGATATATGAATTTCAATTATACTTATTCTTGGAGTCCAGTACAACGCACGTCTTACATACATGTTTACAGAGAACAACATATTTTTTGTTAAATTTCATGCGGACGAAGTCGCAGGTTACAGCTAGTCTAAATTAAAATAGACTAAACTACTTCTTATATTGTCCGCTATCTGTCGCGTAAAAATCGGTCGAACCGTTTCGGAGATAGCACTACGGGCGAAGCCACGGTTAACAGCTAGTCTAAATTAGAACAGACTTTATTACTTGTTATGATGTCCGCTATCTGCCGGTGAAAGTCCCATGAAAATCAGTCCAACCGTTTTGGAGATAGCACTGCGGGCGAAACCACGGTTAACAGCTAGTCTAAATTAAAATAGACTAAATAACTTCTTATAATTTCCGCTATCTGTCGGTGAAAGTTCTGTAAAAATCGGTCGAAGCGTATCGGAGATAGCACTGCGGGCGAAGCCGCGGTTAGTAGCTAATCTAAATTAAAAAGACTAAATTATTTGTTATGACGTCTTCTATCTGCCGGTGAAAATTCCGTGAAAATCGGTCCAACCGTTTCAGAGTTAGCATTACGGACGAAGCCGCGGTTAATAGCTAGTCTAATTTAAAGTAGCCTGAGTAACCCGCTGTAATTTCAGCTATCTGGCAGTGAAATTCCTGTTAAAATCGGTCCAGCCGTTTCGGAGATTACCCGGAACAAACAGACAGACAGACCAACAAAAATTTTAAAAATTGCATTTTTGTTATCAATAGCGTGTATACTTTCATACCCAATCAGTTATTTTTTTTTAATTTTGATATTACATACAGACACTTCATTTTTATTATATGTATAGATAATTTGTGGTCCAAGCTGTACGGCTATGGAGCTCACTTCCATCAGATTTTTTTTTTTTTATAATGGACGCCCCAGTGAGGGACCCCCGCCGCTGCACCTCTGTGGCAGTCAGAGACTTTGTTTGTGTAAATATTCTTCGCATCTTACGTTTGTTTGTTTGATTACAGACTTTTCTTTTTGTTATCGTTTTTTGTTCAAAAATCAAAAAATCAAAATACTCTTTATTCAATTTAGGCCCTGAGAAGGCACTTATGAACGTCAAATCTACCACCGGTTCGGAAAACAACCCAGTCATCGAGAAGAACCGGCAAGAAACTCGATCTGGTTTATCTTTTCATAGTAACTAACATATATTTTTTTTTTATTAACACACCAATAGACACATAAAGCTACATTCGTTTTTAGTGGTTGCACAGAGAGAGGCGTCACTTCCAGACGTCGCTATCGTTCACATACTGATCCACCCTGTAATAACCTTTATGTATTAAGACCCGCTTAACATAACACTTGAACCTACTATCCGGCAAATCGGTAATGTGTTTTGGGACTTTGTTATAAAATCTAACACTATTACCTAAAAAACTGTTACTGCTCTTAGTAAGCCTGAAACATGGAGTGACCAGTTTGTTATGGTTTCTGGTATTTACATTATGTCGGTCTTTTACTAAATCTAGATTATCTAAGTTTTTCCGGACGTACATCAAATTCTCAAGAATATATTGAGAGGGCAGAGTTAAAATACCGAATTCCTGAAACTTAGTCTTTAATGATTCACGAGGTCCCAAATCATAGATTGCTCGAACTGCCCGTTTTTGTAGTAGGAATATGGTGTCTACCTCAGCTGCGGCCCCCCACAACAAAATGCCATAAGACATTAAGCTATGGAAGTAAGCGAAGTAGACCAACCTAGCAGTGGCAATATTTGTTAGCTGGCGAATTTTTCGAATGGCGAACGCAGCAGAACTTAATCTTCCAGCCAATTTTTTTATATGAGGACCCCATTGTAATTTAGAATCAAGTGTGATACCCAGGAACACAGTATTGTCAACTAAGCCAACTAGATTCCCTTGGATCTCGATTTTACTATCAGTTGGTGGAACATTAGGTAAGGTAAATCTTATGCACTTTGTTTTGTCTGCGTTTAGCAATAAATTATTTAATGCAAACCAATCGGAAATTTTATTAAAAATACTGCTTAGATACGTAAACTCGGAATCTATTCTTTTTACCTGAAATATAAGCGAAGTGTCATCCGCGAAAAGAACTACATCTGCACAGTTATCAACCACTAGCGGCAGATCATTTATATATACGAGAAACAAAAACGGCCCTAAAATGGAACCCTGTGGAACGCCAATTTGAGTCAAGGATCCCGCAGACGTTGCCCCGTCTATACTAACTTTATGACAGCGATCTTTTAAATAGGAGACAAGAAGATCGAGAGAGACTCCACAAACACCGTAATGTTTTAATTTCAGAATGAGGGTACTATGGTCAACGCAGTCAAAGGCCTTAGATAGATCACAAAACACACCAATTGCATCCTGCGATCCTTCCCAAGCCCGTAATATATTACTTAAAAGCGTTGCACCAGCGTCAGTAGTCGATTTTGATTTTGTGAAGCCAAACTGTCGATCATCCAGAATCTCTTGCGCTTTAAAATATCCTACTAATTGCTTAAGCATAATCTTCTCAAAAATTTTGCTTAACGACGGAAGTACAGAAATTGGTCTATAATTTCCAAGACTATTTCTACAGCCTGATTTAAATAAAGGAACTACTTTACTTATTTTCATTAGATTGGGGAAGGTTCCTTGTGCTATACACTTATTAAATATGTTAGCTAAATATGGTGAAATATTGATAATTAAGGACTGCACTACCATTACCGACATTCCCCATATGTCTTCAGTATGTTTCAAATTTAAAAGTTTAAAAGTCCTTATTATTTCACCTGCACTAATAGATGTAAAATTAAATTTTGACTTTACAGGTGCCCTCAGACTTTTTAAAAATGATACGGCACCATGGGCTGATGAATTAATATTTTTTGTTACCTGTAGAGGTATATTTGTGAAATAATCTTGGAAAACAGTCACTACCTCTGAACTGTTTGAAATTAGTACTCCATCAACATCTAGATTATGCGTATTATTATTTATTTTATTTTTTCCTAATTCTTTATTTATAATATGCCAGACAGTCTCAGTCTTATTACTAGACTCAAGTACTTTATATTCTAAAAATTTTGCTTTGGCAGCTACACAAACACGTTTAAAAATTTTAGAATAATTTCTGACATAAGAATGAAAGGATTCATCGCTAGTTAATGATCTCCTATAATACAAATCGTATAGTCGATCTCTACTTTTTTTAATTCCTATGGTAGCCCATTCACTAAAATTATTTTTATTTTTTACATTTACAACTTTTCTTGGGCAATGTTTATTAAATTCCGTCCTTATGATATTGAACAAGCTGTCATAATCCTCATTTGGATCTTGATTGCTAAAATTATTAGATGCTAATCTTTGAAGAATATTGTGATTTAAACGATCTAATCTAGTTTGGGATGTTAGTCTAGCTGTTTTCTTATACTCAGTGCTAGGTTTTTTACAGTTTATTTTAACAATTAGTCCTTTGTGATCAGACCGAATTCCAGTAATAATACTACCGCCAATGGTCTCAAAGTCAGTGAAAATGTTGTCTATGCAAGATGTACTCTGAGAAGTAATTCTAGTTGGCTCATTAAAGAGAGGATCCAGGTTAAATGACCTAAATAATGATGTAAACATAGTGACCTATGGCGACATACTCAAAATATCTATGTTAAAGTCACCACAAACTAAAACTCGTTTATTAATATTAGATATTCTTATTAAAATTTCCTCCATCTTTTTTTAAAAATTGGGAAAAATTTGATGATGGCGGTCTATAAACTCATAAAATAATTAATTCATCCATCTCTGTACAGGCCACTTCACAAATACGGTCAGTCGAGAGACTACATATATCTTTCCTGTTTTTGAATTTTAGATTGTTTTTTAATAATATAATACAACCACCACCGGCAGTTGTTGTTGTTGTTAAACACACTGGCTACAGTAAAACAAGGTACATAAAATAAGATTATATCCGGTTTAAGCCAAGTTTCAGTGAAACATAATATAGTCTCTCTCTATGTAATAATATGTCTATATCTAATACTTTGCCGGAGAAGCGATTAATATTCTGATGATATAATGAGATGTAACACTGCTCCTTTGTCTTATCTATTGGTTTAAAAAAATATTTGCAGTATCATTAGCTAAACTACATGATACTGCTGAGTCATCTAACTTATTAATATTATAAGCTATCAATGTAGCTACTTCACGTTTGTATTTTTTAGGAAGGAACAGATTGTCCCTAGTCAATATAAAATTATTAATAAACTTATTAATATCAAAAAAAATAAATTTGTCACGATGACAACATGTCAAATTGTATACACAATTATTTAAAAAATGAATGTTATTATTCTTGTCTTTTAAAGAAAGTGAATAAGGGAAAGCACACAGCATTATTTTCCCTACGTCTAAGGATAACAGTTTTTCTGATAATTGATATAAATCACTCTTTTTTATATTCAAACTGTTACCTATTAATATTATAATATTACAGTTTTTGTCAAAGTCTGTGTTCAAAATTCTTTCTATTATTTGGTTAAAAGAGGAACCCGGCATGCAATAATTAATAATGTCATTGCCTAAATTCTGTGACAACATCAACCCCATACCCTTACCTATTCCATCACTAAAAAGAAAGGTTTTTTTAACAGCCATGACACTAGCACTCTTATGTACTTGATTATTATTACTAATAGTTTTCTTTTGAATATATTCTGTGTCCAGTTTACAATTTTGAGACAAAGAAGGCATTATTGAGGACAGAGACAGTACAGGGATTGATCCCTGTGCCACATCAATCACTGATGAATTAATGCTACACAGAGGCCCAGAACGATTATAATCACTCAGCACACAATCTTTGCCGAGCGACTCAACCCCCTCCACATTCCCTGCAACTGACTCCATCAACTTATCAACGGACACCAAGTGTTTACGTAGCTGATTTTGTGAACACTCATTTTTTGAACATAATGACCTGATATAAGTCTCTTTAATTTTTAGGTCAGCCTGTAAGCGCTGTATGTCAGTGCTGTATCTATTCTGATTTTTTAAAGAAATAAATCTTAACTTATCTAATTTTTCCCTTAATAATAATTTTTCCCTAGCTATAACAGCAATTGACTGCTTGATCTTTCTATATTTAATTCTCTTATTGTACTTATTTATTAATCTATTTATCTTAATATATTTTTTTAACTTATTGTGACTACTCATGACAGGACAATCCTGTTGCTGCATATAAGTTTGTTTAGAACTACTATCTATTAATTCGTCAAAAAGAGAGTGTGTTTGAGCTTGTTTTTGACAATTAACTTGTAACTCCAGATCACTTATTAATTTTTGGGAGTTATTAAGTTCATGTTCTAATTTATTAATATGGTTCAGAGTTTGCTCATGTGTGTCACTACAATGGTTCAACGATGTTAATGCCCCTTGCAGTTCATCACGCTGAGCAAGAGTGTCCATCAACTCAATATGCAATTCAGCGAGTTCACTTTTTAACTCCGTATTCTTGTCAATGATTTTTTTCACTTCAATCTCACTGTCTTCACGTTCCTGCAGCAACTGCTGACACAGGGCTTGAGACGCTTTGAGTTCTGTGAGTGCTAATTTAAGCTTATTCTCTGTATCCTGCGCTGTGGCCCTGCGGGTCATGATTGCTCTGTTCATCGTAGTAGCTCCACAAAATCTAAAAGGCAGGTACCAGAGCTTAACTACAAGCAGTTAACAAAACAATATGAGACAGTATTTGGAATGCAATAAAGAAATTTATCGTTTTAGAGAAGAAGTGACAATAGTAGAGAATTAGTAAAATTTAAATGCTATATAGTACTAGGATATTATTTATTATAAGTTAGAGAATAGTGTGTTTTGGATAGTAGAGTGTATATGTGGAGTGTGTATAATAGTAAAATAAATGTATGTATGTATGTATGTGAGGCTAATTGATTGATTTCGTCCTCAAATTTGCTTCCACAATTTGTCAAGCAAATCGAGACATAAGTTGCCTATATTATACGTGACGTTGTTCACAGTGTGAACGTTGAGAAGTAAGTGATTTGTTATTTGTGTGTACTTTGTATTCTATGTGTATATATTGTAATAATTTCACAAATACTCCCCAGGATTGCTCAGATTTTTAAAATTTGAAGCCGTTGACAATGTCCTTTTGTATTACATCACTTTTCTTATACTTTAGTTATCGATTTATGTATTTAATATTAATACACTTGAAAGTTATTATTTTTAACACGAACACAGACTTATTAGAACAAATTATATAATTATTTAGAATTAAATTGTTGTTATGTAGAATGTTCTTTTTCATTGTCCTATTTAATTGCACTCCATCAGATATTAGGCAAGCAAGATCTGTGACAATATTCAAAAAAATATCTGTATTGGTATTACCTCACCCTGTCCTGGTATAAGCTGGTTAGGATAAAACATTGTATTTCCAAGATAATGCAAGTAGTATAGTTTATTTTATATTTTTATTTTATATTGTATCTTTCACAAACAGTTTTAGAATGCAGCCTGTGTACATTGTGTTTTTAATACTTTTGATTAATAATAGATATATATGTTTATATTATGTCTATATTATATTATTACCATTACTTTCTCCGGGACTTTTTTTCTCATAGACCACTTTCAAAATTTAGCTGGTTCCGGTGGACCCCCTGCAGCTAATTTCTACCATATTCGCAAAACTCGACAAAAAATGTGAAGATTAGATCTAACTATTGAAAATTGCAAATCTCAACAGGTTGTACTGAATATAGAATGCAAGTTTTTACAAGTAACAATCGCTGAGCTTCTTAAAATATTATCTGCCTACATTGATAGGTTAAGCCAAGCCAACATTTTAGTTCTTCACTATCGAAAGTTGATAAATTTATAGCGGGGGCTTACGAATTGTGAACCCCTATTTTTTGTCACACCATCGAGTGTGTGGGGACGCGCGCGCCTTAATTCTTACTATTTTTATTTAGAAAACTCCCCATTCAGAGTGGTAGTTAATAAAGATATATAAAATAGTATGTTTTATTTATTCTAATATGTAATATAGTTACAATTAAACATTAATAATGTAACGCAACTTCTACAATGACAATCACAAAATAGTCATAATTTTAATGGAAGCGATGTACTTGATGGATTGACAGCAAATTATCTTTATTTGGCTTCAGTTTTGTTAGAAATAACCGCAAATCTCCCCGTTCTGTGATATTTAATCTGCTCCTTTTTTTTGTTAAAAGATTTATAACGACACTAAAACTTTTTTCGACAAGATATGGCGAGGGAAACGCTATCACAAGCTTTCTCGCAATTCCCCACAGTCCAGGATATTTCTCGGGTATTTCTGCCTGCAGCCGAAATGTTTGATACCCTCTTTTAAATTTCACCTTCAGCTCCTCATTGGTGCTAAGCTCGAGTAGCTCTTTTTGTAACATCACATTCTCCACTTTCGTTACATCAAATGAATTTATGATCCATGGTGGTATTTACATCGTCAGAATATCTTCAAATCTGATTTTGAAGTCATCATGCAGGGCAATTAAATGTTAGGATTATACCTGAATATCCTCATCAAGGCATTCTACCTGTGACAAGTTTGAAAACTGAGAAAATTCGCACAGACTAATATTTTGCTTCTTAAATTATAATTTTCCAAGAAAAGCTGAAATTACACGATATATTCGTATTAAATTGAGGTTGTCCCCTTGTAATTGTAAGTTAATGTCATTACATTTTTTGAACAAATCTGTCAGATACGCGATGTCTGCTTTCAAATTGATCAAGATTTCTTTTAAATCTGGATCTTAACTTTCAGAAACTCTAAAACTGTTTCAAAAAGTGAGTAAAATCTTGTTAAACATTCACCTTTCGACAACCAGCGTATTTCTATATGTAAGAGTAATCGTTTAAAATTTTCATCATTTTTAACCGACTTCAAAAAAAGGAGGAGGTTATCAATTCGTCTGTATTTTTTTTTATGTTTGTTACCTCATAACTTTGGACTGGGTGAACCGATTTTGATGATTTTTTTTTATTTGAAAGCTGGTGCTTCCCATGTGGTCCCATTTAAATTTGGTCCAGTTCCGACAACGGCATCCAGTGTAAAGCCGTATAAGTTTTAAATTTGCATTAATTATGTAAACGACAAATAGACGAATAACTCAATATCACGCTAACAGATTTCGATGATTCATTTTTTTTTGGAAAGGATGTACTTCAAGGGTAATTTGATGAGAATTTGGTTAGGTTCTGATCATGGGATCCGTGACAAAGTAAGAAAACTTTCAAGAAACGAGCCTACTCCTTTCTTAAGGGCCGGCAATGCATCTGTGTTTCCTCTCGTGTCGCAGGTGTCCATGGGCGGCCGTGATCACTTACCATCAGGTGACCCGTATGTTCGTTTGCCACCAATATTATAAAAAAAACTCTTCAATTCTTAGGTGCCTATTGTGCTTATGTTCGTTGCTGTGTTGCAACATGACGCAAGCATTGTAATTACATTACTTAAGGTGTATTATGTGTGAAGCGATGGTAGCCGAGTTGGTGGTAGAAACTATCGCGGATTATTGATAAGGTTGCGTTCGTACCAAACGTTACTTATTGTACAACCAATTGAAACCATATCGCATACCATACCGATAGATACCATACCGCAAAAATGCGCATATTTTAATATACTTAAGGCGGAACGGAGTTCGCGGGCACTGCTAGTAAAATATATTTATGTACACTAAAAATGGAAAAATAAAGTAAATTTTCAAAAAAAAGTATTAACCGACTTCAATATCAATCAAAAACCCATAAGGCACTAAAAAGCGGAAAATAAATAGTTTATCAAATTAACTAAATTAAATAAAACATATGAATATGTGTGCTACCTAGAGATGTATTGGAAGTCGGTGCGAACCGAAAATCATATCATCACATAGGTACAAAGTTTAAGTCCACTATCGCGTCTCTGTAATACATTTCTACCTGGAACAAATTTGAAATTTCGGTTGGCACCGACTTCCAATACATTTCTAGGTAGCACATATATTCATATGTTTTATTTAATTTGGTTAATTTGATAAACTATTTATTTTCCGCTTTTTAGTGCCTTATGGGTTTTTGATTGATATTGAAGTCGGTTAATACTTTTTTATGAAAATTTACTTTATGTTAACTGAATTAATCGCAAATTGAAGCGATTTATGCAATCTATCACTCAAATGTTTTTGCTGCTAGGTGTTGTCGGTGAATGACACAGTGAATTGCAGTTAGCCCTTAAGTCTCGACACGTTGTACTGATTAAGGAATATGCAAGTTTTTACAAGTGACAGTCGCTGAGATTCTTAAAATATTATCTGCCTACATTGATAGGTGAAGTCAAGCCAACGTTGTTAGTTCTTCACACTATCGAAAATAGACCAAGTTTCCTAGACCCCCGCTTACTAATTGTGCACCCCCATTTCTTTGTCACGCCAACGTGGTGTACATTGGATATGTAATTATAATCGATTTGGATATGTAATTATAATGAAAGAAATGATATAACGTATTCAAGAGAGATGAGAACGCATTTACACTAGCACGTTAGTGTAATTTGCACGTGACGCGAATTTTACTTATTATCGTCAATTGTACTATAAATAATAGATAGAAGCGAGTCCAGTTGGCGTATCACACTATACTATTTTAACCGCAGCATTCATGTCTGGCCCTTGATCTAAATCTAATCAGCGTATTGTATCGCGTGCGTCTGCGACGATACATTCCCTAATGCTACTCTCGTACCTGCGTGACGGAGCTTCGGCTAGTAGATGGGAGTGTTCGATGTATATC
Organism: Antheraea yamamai; assembly: GCA_036509395.1. NCBI lineage: Eukaryota > Metazoa > Arthropoda > Insecta > Lepidoptera > Saturniidae > Antheraea > Antheraea yamamai. Next base: position 3,006,840 of record AP028437.1, on the reverse strand, counting down.
GATGTTTAAAGAAACGTCAATGCTTGTATTCGATGTATCTAACTTACCCGAAATATTGGACCATACAGTATCGGTGTAAAAATTGTTTTTTTTTTTCCATTTATCGAACATCGGACGTTCACCCTAGACTTGCTGTTTGAGCCACTTCATTATGAATGTAACCATTATAAATTAATGTTATCCCAGCATTATCATTCAAACTTATAAAATTCATTCAATATTTTTTTGTAACAAAATGCAGAATTAATATTAAATTTGTTACTTAAAAACTACAAAAACCTGCATAATTTCAATTATAATATTATAAAATTATAATAGCAAAAAAAAAATTAAAGTTGGAAGTTCTATTCAAAATCTTCTTTTTTCAAATGACATAGTATGCGTGATATATATGTCCAATATGAAATAAGAAATTATTTTCTGTTGTTCTACCATTTTTTTGCGTTCCTCTAAATATGTCCACGAGTGTAGTATTTATGGAAGATTTAAATAGGAGATATCGAGAATTATAAAAATAATAATACTTTTCCTAATATTGATTGAATTTTTAATTCTTAATAGTATTTTAATTTTTCCAACTTGTACTACTTGATATCAAATAATGAAATATGAAAAAAATTGCGATATACTGAAATTATCAATGATTTTGTTCGATATATCATGTAACATCGATGTAACGATTCTATAACGTATCTATAAATAAAACTATCGATGTTTTTTTCAGATGAACATTCCGTTACATGTCGTAGCTGTGTTAGCAGTCGCGCTAAAAAGTAACCCCAGAAATAATTCCGAGAAATGCGTAAAACTTTCGCACACCATTGTCATTCTAATAACTAGTCGAAATTTTCGTTTCGTTTGATGTATATAGAAACCGTAGACCCATTTATAGTGCTGCGTCTATTTTCGTGAGAGTTCATAACGCACGACGATAATATGTTCTCACAACTGCATTTATTACGACCATAGACATAATTTCGTGACGATAGATGCAGGTGACACATTTTAAATTCGAATGACGTATTCGGTAGAACCTGGCAATACTGTCGTTATTAATTTATTAAGACACCCTTATTTATAAGAATTTGTGGTTATGGGTGACAATTTCCGATTTTTTTTCCACACGTCTGGGTTCCTGTAGTTCGTGCTCCTAGTCTGATTAATACGATTGTAATTGCGATAGCTACACCCCTTTGAATTTAAGATGAAATAAAAAATGAATATGAATCATGTATCACTGAAGTGACTCTTAGTTAACCCCTCGGCTGATTTTTTAATACCCAGATCTGAAAATATCGGATTATGTTTTTAGATGTCTAGTTAATTTTTTTAAATTATATATATACATTACATAGAGTTTTATAGTTCAAGTTTTTTATATTTTATAATAAATACGATTTTTTAACCTTGCGCTGCTAACGGTCTCATAATCATACGGTCTACATTACATACGTCCGACTTGGCTGCATGGTCTTAAATACCTTTGCCTTTTCCTTAGGATGGAAAGAACAGAAACCAAAAAAGAAAGGTTTTAATTTTATTTTTGACAAGCAATTTCTTAGATTACTACTGCCATTGTCGAGTAGGTAATAATAATGTCTTGTGATAATTTCAATGTTCTAACAAGATGGTGGCTGCCTTGTTAGAACTTCCCATTGAGTTTGTATGGCATCTCACAATTCATGCATTATTTCCTAACCAATTTATTTGTGCACAATAACCGAACTATATTACCTAAAACATTACAAGATCAAATAACACAAGATTATGAATAAAATATAAAATCCACTAAACTATGACTGTGAAAAATTATATATCCGTACATAATATATACGGTTTTCTATGGTAAATATTGACTTGAAATCGATACTAAGGTGAAAAACACTTTATCTCTGAAAGTAAATATATTAGACTAGTTATTCTTAAGTCAACATTAATGATTTTGCCGAATGGTTTATTGATAAACACTTATTACCTACAAGTGCTGAAGCAAATAAAGCCATGATGTCGGAATGAATAATACCAGTGTCTGTTAGATATGTGTCGGTCGCTCGGTTGTATTTATTAGAATGCATGCGCTCTTTCTACATCCGTATATATCCAATGTTTGATTTAGGCCTAGGCCTATTAAAAATCAAAAATACTTTATTCAATTTAGGCCTTAAGAAGGCGCTTATGACCGTTAACGCTATCACCGGTTCGGAAAACAACACAGTCATCGAGAAGAATTGGCATGAAAGTCCATCGGGTTTATCTTTTTAACATACATATATTTACAATACAATAGTTTATAGTAGATGCACAGATGTCATTTAAAGGCATCATCATGGTTCACATATTGATTCACCCTATAATAGCCTTTTGACACCAAAACGCGCTTGAGATAATGCTTAAACTTACAGTCCGGTAAATCGGTAATATGCTTTGGGACTTTATTGTAAAACTATTACCTAAAAAAATGTTACTGGTTCTACTGAGACTGAAACATAGGACATCCAGTTTGTCACAGTTTCTAGTACTTTATATTAAATTCCAGACCAGTCCTGATTCAAGCTTTCCTACCATATTCATTAGATCGTGAGCCCATCTTCTTGGTGACCTGTACACGTTTCTGTAACCAGTTATCTCCACTCCAGTACTACCTTGTTCCATATTCGTAAGACATATGCTCACATTTTCCGTTGAACTACAAACGTATTAGACTCGGTAAGTTCGATTCGTCTCCGTGGTACTATCTCGAAAAGACGCTTCTAACGTTGCACACTTCGTAGCTCTTTGGATGACTTGCAAAATTGCACAAATGGATGCATTTTATAGTTATTTTAACAACTTGATGAATTTTAACATATGAGGTGTAGTTATATCTGTCTTAATTGTGGGAATGGTATAGGCCTTTCTAATTTTAATTATAATAATCACTAGATATTATAAAACAAAGTCCTCTGCCGCGTCTGTTCTGTCTATCTGTTCGCGATAAAGTCAAAACTGAACGGATTTCCATGCAGTTTTCATTGATATATAGAGTGGCTCACGGGGAAGCTTTAGATATACAATTTATCAACGTTTTGTGTAAATTGGTTAAAATATGACGATAATTGTTGGAAGTGTCGAAAGAAGTCAAGCCAAGTTAGTCAAGTCAATTTAGTAGTGAATAATCATATAAACAGACAGACCTAATGCATATTTTTAGAAGAATGCCACCTCTTTGTAATTTCTTTCAGTTCATAATATAATATGTCTATGACAAGAAAAAGGTGCCAAGGAGACATAATATTGACATACATGTAATCTATTATTCTTAGTATTCAAATATCTATAAAATTTGCCAGTCTAATAGTTGTATGATGTGAAAATGCTGTGCGATACAGAGTATAGTAAACAATTTGATGATACGGTTAATTAATGTAAGTAGGTTCTTATAACACTAATAAATTATTAATTATATTATCAGCTGTGACATGCCTTACAAAGTAATTATATTTAAATACCTCGTCCTACATAAATTAATAGTCTGTAGTTTTGCCTGTTAATATAAATTTGTTTTCAAATTGTTTTTATACAGCATGTTCAAACTGTGATTTAATATTTTGTGATAAGAAAATTTATACGTCCGTTTTGAATGTAATGAAAGGGAACTGGTAGCCTTTAAGTATTTCAGTTTTAGAATTGACTTATTTTTAATATTGATTCCATTAGTGTAGATAATTATAATGCAATTAATTAAAAAAAAACGTACAGTTTTAATACTTTTCGTTTCTTATGAATGCATTCGGAAATTACACGATAAAATTTACTGCTGTTTATCGTTTTGTGTTGCAACGCTAAAACCTATCTACGAATACATTAATATTATAAAGGGTTTGTTTGTTTAGTTGAATCCGCTAACCTCAGGAACTAGTGGTCCGATTTCTTTTCCGAATTCTTTCAGTTTTAGATAGCGCATTTATCGAGGAAAGCTATAGGCTATATATCATCACACTAAGACCAATATGAGCGGAGCAACAATGCAGAATGTGTCAGAATCGGGTTTTTTTCCTAATGAGAGCTTCCGTTGCGTTTTAGGGTTAGCTCTAAGTAACTATCCCTCGCGGACGAAGTCGCGGGCAAAAGCTAGTACTATATATAGCAACAAAAAAGAACTTCAACGTGAAAGTTTGTATTGATTAATTAGCTGTAATATTAAAGTATAACAGAAATGTCTTAATTATTGCAGAACGGTTGACCTGAGAATGAAACGAGATGAGTCGATAAGGAGCCTCAGCAAGTACTCCTCGGAAAGGAGGCACAGCGAGCAGCGGCCGGCGCTCGTCTCCGGCTGGAGGAACAACTCGATTACTATACAAACATTAGCGCAACACTCCGCTTACTTAGCTGAGAGAGCGCTCAACAAACAAGCGTAAGTTTAAGCGCACATTCAAACTAAACTATAGACGATCAATCTTTTTGGCCGTTCTAAATATAGTCGAAAAGTAGATCTTGCGTATAATATAATTTATTTACTTATATAGTTTAGCAGATACGTAATTTAAAAAAAAATATTTGAAGTATAAAAACAAAAAGAAAATATATATTAATAGCTGACCCGGCAACGCGTTGTTGTGGCTCAGTTATTATAGTTAAGCTCTCCTTAGGGTCCAATATAATTATGCGACATAATTATCCCAAATACGGATACCGTGAATATCGAGTGGTATTTTTTGTAGTAATATAGGGAATTTAAACACAACATTTTTTAAGGGAACATATACTTTGCTCACCAAATTTGTTTGTAAACTATATTACACGTCTGCTTCCTCTCTTTTTTTATGTCATTAGCAGGCAAACGAACAGGTGGGTCATCTGATGTTAAGTGATTACCATCGTTCATAGACACTAGCAACACCAGGGGTGTCGCAAGTGCGTTGCTAGCCTGTGTATGGGGGAGGGGTAGGGAAAGGAGAAAGGGGAAGGGAAAGGGGGAAGGAGGTGGGTATCCGGCGCTCTCATTGACCGAACAAAAAACATTGCAAACACTGTTACTTCACGTCGGTGTTCTGTGAGAGGGTGGTAGTACCCCGGACGAGCCGACCCATTCATGCTGAAACTAGTAATAGCTACAGCGTGGCTCTACCACCTTCAAAATACGTATGCGCTCCACACCGCTTGCACCATAGTATCTTAGTATCGTAGTAGCTTACAACTCTAAGTTTTTGAGATTTATACACATATTATGAATGTAAATGTCTGTACTTTTTAGATAAAAAAATGTTGCAGGTGTCTAGGAATAAGTAATAAAATATATTTCAATCATTTTTAGAAATGTCTGTTTGTTTGTTTGCTTGAACACGTACTACTGCTAAACTACTCCGTCCATGATAAAACCTCTTTAAGAAAATCATATAGCATATCTTCGAGTAATATTTAATCATTGTTTCATTAAAATCGGTTTGGTATATCAAAAGGTATTGTAATTTTAATGACGATGCGACTTAAGTGTGACAGAGAAGTAGACAGTAATCAGACTTAATACATTCGGATGACTTTATTAGTCACTGTTTTGTACATCAGGTTCCACGCGGACGAAGTCGTGGGCACAGCTAGTATGAAGTAAAATAAAAAAATGGTAGTAGTCGCGGGACGCCCGGCAAATGTGAAACATCGAAATTTTTTTGGATCGATAATATGCATAAAAGGCTAGTTTAGGACAGGAATGAAATATGGCATAAACAAAAATAAAATATTATGATTTTAATAAAATATCAAGAAAACCTTACAAAATAAATTTTACTTAACTTTACAATATAAAATTTATCTTCATTCCATGCAAAAATCCAAAATAATATACCTAGCGTGGCTACACGTGCCGTGGCGACGCATCGCCGCCACGCTAACTATCGGTCTGACCCACTGCTACAGATGTTTCAAATCATTGAAATCTGTCGAGTAGTTTTTTCATAATACGCGCACAACGACATATCTATATCATTTTATTTATAAAGATTATCTATATATAATACTTTATTTATATGCAATGTCGACAAAAACGTCATACCAATCCATTCATTCGAGCACGAGACGCGTCGACTATTCTCTTATACGTCAATAGGCAAGATGCCAGAGTTCCTCTCCGGCACGACATATATTGTACAAGAGGGCGTTAAAGTGACATGTATTAAGAGAAATGTAGTTATCTTTGACTCGCACCTCGTCCTTCTCAGCAAAAGTAAGCAAAGAACTTACACCTCCCCGCACCTATGCTTACGTACATAAGTGTTGGCACAGTTTATAGAAGATTTCTCGCAAGTTTTTTTACGAGCAAAAAAAAGTAAATAAATTGATGTCGTTGTGGTCTGGTGGTTTCAACGGTGGAATATCAATCCGATTTCCGCAAGTTTGAACCCCGGCATGTGCCAACGAATTTTTAGGACGTTTATTAGTTTCAATTGGTAACACTATGGTCTGACGGTGAAGGAAAACATCGTGAGGAAACCTGAACCTGAGAATTGTTTTTTCAGTAACACCGTATGTGGGAAAATGTAGAACTGTGAGTTTCTCGTAGTTTGGAATCACCAATACGCAGTAGCGTGATGATTATACCTATACCTTCTTCCGGAATGAGGGATGTATACGCGATATATTTGTCCTTATGTTAGCTTCCCGTAGATATGTATATGTCGGGGCAGAGATAAAATAACATTCATGTAGAAGTATGACATCATCCATAGTGCCGTCATGGTTATGATTTGATTGATCAGTCCACCCGGAACAATCGAATAAAACATTAACCGATACAGAAACACAACACTGAATATAGTTACGACGAATTATCCGTAGATGTAACAAGCCCAACTGTTTGAGCGAGGATGCCTAGTATCTAGTCGTCGGTCGCCTTTTAAGGCATCGAGGTATATGAACAGCCGATACTTCATAGCGTTTGAGGTCATTAGTAACTCCCCTGATATAGGCAATAGTAGCTCCCCCACCACTCAATCACCACCGTCCATAGACACTTGCAACATCAGGAGAGTTGCAAATGCGGTGCCAGCTTATGTTTGGCGGGAGGGGGAGAGGGGACGGGGAGAGGGGGCGGGGAGGGGGGAAAGGGGAGTGGGCCTCCAGCGCTCTCACTGACCGAACGAAACGCAACAATGCAAGCATTGTTACTTTACGTCCGTTTTTTATGAGAGGGTGGTACTACCTCGGGCAAGACGACCTATTCATGATGAAATCAGTAATAGCTTCAGCGTGGCTCTACCACCTACAAACCTACGTGGCTTTTTTGTCGTCGAATAAAGTGGTATATTATTTTCCTTTATAGGGAAGAAGAGAGGCTGCAAGAGCAACCCGTCTCGTGGTTTAAATTAGTGAGTATTTATGTATATTCATAAACATGTAGTTCTATCTGTTCTAAAATTAAATTTAAAAAAAACATATATGTACTTCAAATGCAGTAAAAGTGAAACCTTCAAAATATGATAAAATATTCATATAAACGATACACTTGAACAATACACCAAGCTTGTTATAACATATTGAGGCCATTCATCGAAATATAAATTATCCTATACCTCTAGTTGGAGCAAATTATGCATAAATGCGAACTTTCATGAAGATCGGTTGTGTAATTTCAGAATTCATCGTGGACAAACATCATGACACTGGATTTTCATATATTTAGATTAACCTTATACTAAAAAAAGCCTTCAGGCTTCGTAATACGCAGGCGTACACAGACGATGCATAAATGCGAACTTTCATGAAGATCGGTTGCGTAATTTCGGAATTCATCGTGGACAAACATCATGACACTGGATTTTCATATATTTAGATTAACCTTATACTAAAAAAGCCTTCAGGCTTCGTAATACGCAGGCGTACACAGACGTACACACATACACACGCTTGATCCAGAGAAAGTATTAGGTAATGCAATATACAGTGAGGAAGCCATGTACATAAGAAACACTGAATAATGTATTCTATCTCATTCTCTCGCACATTAAATCCTTTAATCGTATATGTTTGTCTCTTTCTGATATCGTCTTTTCGTTTCAATGAGTTTCAAATCATAACGAGGCTAGAAAAGTTTTCACTCAAAAAAGTTTTATATATCATAAAATATTAGTAAATGTTAGCAAACGAAAACAGTTACTGCATAATAAATGATATTATTAACCCCTGGACTATCCAAAACCATAAAGTTTTGAGTTCCATACAAACGAATGTAGACCTCATGACATGATATTTCAACAGACTGTTGGTAGCGTAAGCTTAAAAAAACCTGATCTTTTACAAAACTTTAAGAAATAATAAATGATGTATTTTAAATATGTATGTAAATGTATTTTAAACTATTTTTTTCATATGTACGAATTTTTTTTATTAAACCAAGAAATTTAAAATATTATGATGTCGTGAAAAGAAAAATTAAAAACATAATCAGTCGTTTAGAGATCTGCGTCTTAAAAAAACAGCTGAGGGGTTAAAGTAAGATTAATGTAGAAGGAATGCTGTTTTTTCCTTTTATATGTGAACGTATAATAACAGCTCCCATTAAGAGCAAAGAGATAGAACATCTAATTAGAAATACTGTGTATTGTAATTTTTTTTAAAGAATATGCTTCTTTATGCTACACTAATTAATACGCTAATGTATGCTTCAACAGCTGAGATTCGCGAAAGTATGGGAACTACTTTTGCTTGTCGTTGGGGTTATAATGGCCTCTTTGAACGGCCTATTCGTGCCGATAGGCGTAATAATATACGGCGAATTCACATCGCTGCTCATCGATCGGACCATCATGACTGGAACCTCTGGAGAAACCCTGACGATGTCACTCTTCGGAGGAGGTAGAGTGCTGTAAGTATTTTAAATCGATTTATATATATTTATTATATGTATTATTGGATTATAATGTATGAACCACCACTGCTAAAGTACTGCGTTCATGAAAAAACCTTTTATCAAGAAGATATTTTAACAAGAAAATCATAAAGTATATCTGCGCGTAACATTTAATCTTCGTTTCATTAAAATCAGTTGTTTTTATCAAATGTTATTGTAATTTTAATGACTTAAGTAGGAGAGAAAAGTAGATAGTATTTAGACTTAATACAATCAGATGACTTTATTAGTTACTGTTTTGTACATCAGGTTCCACGTAGACGAAGTCGCGGGCACAGCAAGGAATAAAACACATTTCAAGAACTACTTTCGATTGTATATCTTTTATTTGGGTCGTTGCCTCAGAACTTCGTTATTTTTAAACTGATTTGCACATCCTACTACATGTACATGCACTGTACATTTATGAGTACCTGTATACTTTCTCCACAGTACGAACGCAAGCCGTGAAGAGAATAGAGCAGCGCTAATAGAAGACTCACAAGCCTTTGGCATCGGCTGTACGGTTTTCTCTCTGGCGCAGTTCATCGTGGGAGCTATAAGTGTCGACCTTTTCAATTACGCAGCACTCAGGCAGGTTTGTGATCCTTTTCCAAATGGTTAAATGGAAAAAACGATATAAGCAGAAGTTTGAATTTGGGGTACGCTATTTAGGTGACATGAAATTAGGAGTTTATTTAACTAACGTAATAGAATAATCACGATAATATCTTGTTCTTAAATTGTTGCTGCAACGTATAGCTCCCCATCCGAAGCAAGATAAAAGTCCAATCTTTCTAAGGAATATATTAAATAGCCTCAAGATCTGCACACATCAGTAACAATATTATTGTTTTGTTGCAAAAATATTTGATCGTGTAGATTTTCTAACTAATTTATCACTTGTTAGAGTTATTGCATTATACCAAAATTTCAGATATAGGATTAGTTCACTAATGTCATTAAATGTTAGCCATAGGACGGTTGAGCAAAATAAAGAGTTACGCCATTTTGGTAGAGTTATAAGGAAAAAAAGGATGATAGCTCAATGGTTAGATTATGAGGACACCGTGTCGATTGACGTAGATTTGTATCCTTGTAAATAACTTGGAGCTTTCAATTCATACAATTTCAATTCAATACATATTCAAATAATTTGGATTATTATAACTTATCATCATTATCGGATCGACGAATAATTTTTGATATGAAATTTTTATATGATATTTTAAACTACTATACGGATTGTCCCGAACTTTTAAATAGAATTCCTTTTAAAATATCCACGAAAACAACCCGAAACCCGCGGCTGTTTGCACCACAGCCAGTTAAACATAATTACGCTAAGAACTCTGTTTTACAGAGATGTCTTAATGTGTATGACACGAAGTTCCATGATATTGATTTATTCCAGCACAACCGGAACCCTTTTATCCAGAAACTGAATTCCAAAACAAAATAATAATATTATTGGTAGAATAAAATATCAAACAGGAACATATCAGATACACTTACACATAAATTCACAGATACACAAGAACACTTAACATCCCAGTCACAGTCATACCTAGAACGCATTAATTTAAATATACAATACTATTAATTTAATATAGTTACTACATAAAATGTAATAATTATTACTTTGTAATTGGCACTACACGTTTTAAATTTAAAGATAAATTATGTTTTAAATGTGCTGTAAAGTAATATATAACAAATAAATAAATAATGGAAAACATCGTGGTAAGACCAGAGAATGATGGTTGCACAGTGTCTAAGTCCGGCTAGCTAGCTACCACACATAATTTGAAACTCAGTCGCCAAGTACATGTAAGGAAGATCCGGCAGCTGCAAATGAGAGCCAATGTCCTCCAGGTTTATCGTGTTTACCATCTTAGAATGTGGTCTAACAGGTCACATCGTATTTTAACAGTAGGTGATATGGTGGTGAAACACTAAAATATACAAAGGATAAAAAACAATAAGGCTAAGGACTCACGAAGCGGTTTCTACCCGCGTCCGCCGCGGTTGCCAGCCCGCAGTTTCTGTAGAATGCAGATATATATGTAAAAAATTAATGCACATCTCACGGCGCGTTTTACGCCCGCGGTATGCGTGGTTGCTTGCGGCTCCCATTGCACCGGCGGCCAACCAGTAGAATCGCGTGGGCCACGGTTACCCACAGCCTCGGCAGGTTGCACCTGCGGACTCAGCATTCGGTTGGCGGGGCTTCCTCTTTAAATCATTAACCATACGTCTTGCGATCGTCGCCCGCCACGGTTGCGGACGATGATCTCAACCGCGACGGCTGCGTAACCGCGTAAATAAGCGATCTCCTGAGTTTAGAAATAAAACCGCAGTCACACCACCGCAGCGGACGCGGGTAAAACCGCTTCGTGAGTCCTTAGCCTAACCAATGCCACGGAAAAAGAATCACTGAAAAGATACAGGTGAAGTATACGAAGCGTAATACTGCTATGTTACTGATTCTTAAATATCAAATCTCATATTAAATCAAAATATCCTTTATTCAATTTAGGCCCTGAGAAGACGCTTATGAACGTCAAAACTACCACCGGTTCGGAAAACAATCCAGTCATCGAGAAGAACCGGCAAGAAACTCGATCTGGTTTATCTCTTCATGTTATATATTTTTACAAAACATAAATAGTTACATTCGTTATTAGTGGATGCACAGAGAGGGGCGTCATTTCCAGACATCACAATTGTTCACATATTGATCCACCCTATAATAAATAGCCTTTAGAGATTAGAACCCGCTTGACATGGTTCTTGAACTCACTATTCGGCAAATCGGTAATATGTTTTGGGATAACTACATGCATAAAATAATTACTATCTTTCCAGGTTGATAGGGTGAAAACTCATTTTCTACGCGCAGTCTTACGTCAAGATATAGCTTGGTACGATCTCAACACGACTATGAACTTCGCCACAAAAGTATCAGAGTAAGTCCTAAGCAATCCCTAATCCTCTCTCCTTACTTCCACACAAATATGTACACTGTGGAGCCTTAGCTTTGCCGTAGAACTATTATGTGCGGTTATTACATAGAATAAATCCTGAGCAGGCAAAAACAGAATTACATAAAAGCAATTGTCCTCTAATAAAAGGTCAGTCATTGTGAATCTCTTGCAGGAACACCTTTGTATCCAAGTGATTAAAAGTGTCCGTGAGTGAAATCTTTCCTTTTTTTAAAGGACCCACAGACAAAAGGAAAGAGTTCAAAAACCAGACTTGCTTATTTCATGTTTTCTATGATCTTTTGAACGTATTGTGAAACAGGAGTTACAGTAGCCGATTTAGAATGCCAACAATTTAACATAGATCTATAATATTTCAAAGTTCGCGGTTACATCTGTATTATACGTACAGATATTCACTTTTGGTTATGCAAATCATTTTAAATCAAACTTTAAGATTTTAAGATAGATTTTCCATCATCACCGTCCTTCCTCTTTCTTATTTAATAATTCTCATCTATCATTTTCTATTGTGTCCAAAATAGGTAATGTAATCTCAGCTAAATGTTAGTGATACAGCAATTTACCGTAGTCAAGATAACAAACCGTAGATTATAATTTAAAAATGGATATAAGAGATGAAAATGAAGCTATAAAGGCACTAGTCCGAGTTAAAAAAACCCGATATATAATATTTAATAATTAAGTACAATAATAATAATAGTACATCACATTAAAAACGATTTTAACATAACTAATAAAATAATGACGAAAGCAGAAAAAAGGTGCGAGCCAAGAGTCTGCAGAAATAAAATAAAAAACTGATAATAATTCTAGCATCATTAGTATTATCATAAAAATGTCTATTCAACTATGTTATGGGAAACAATAACTTCGACCAATTTTCTTGGTGTGACTTTTGTTTGCTCTGAGTATTCTAAAACAGAATAGAGGCATCTTTATTTCTACAGCATTCGTCCCCCTTTTTCAGTGACTTGGAAAAATATCGCGAAGGCATCGGCGAGAAGATGCCGATGCTGATTTACCTGGTGATGTCGTTCGTGACCGCCGTCATCATTTCCTTCGTTTACGGTTGGGAGTTGACTCTGGTCATCTTGTCCTGCACTCCGATTGTTATAGCCACAACTGCGATCGTTGCTAAGGTGATATTCTACTGAGGCACTTATACTAAATTAGGGAGCAGGTGGTGGAAATACCGATGTTTCTATATGGTAGTTATTATATTAGGTAGTTTAACGCGAGAGGGCAGCTCCTGGCTTCCTCCCTTACCCCGCGCCTCCTCCCCGATCCTTTCATCCATTTTGATTACCGCTAGCGCGTGACCCGCCGCCGCCAGGCAGTCCGCCATTATATATGCTGGCGCGCGAACGCATCGCGCGTGCTGTCCGCCATATATATCGCTGGCGCGCGAACGCATCGCGCGTGCAAGTCCGCCATATATACCGCTGACGCGCGAACGCATCGCGCGTGCAAATCCGCTATTATACGTACCGCGAGAAGGACGTACGCCAGGCAGTCAGCTATTGTGTGCCGCAAGACGTACGTGAAGTCTCCGCTATTATATGTGTGACGAACAAGACGCAAATCGACTCGTGAGTGAACAGTGAATACATTTTATGTGACCCGCCTACTGATTGGATACGGACACAAACCTGCCGAAACCAGCGATCAGCCTCTGCCAAGTAAGCGTGTATTTTCTATTCTATCCTAGCTCAATCTATTATATACTCTTGGATCCTATGATTGAGCGTATTTCCCATGATACCTTGCCCACGCAAACCGACAAAATACAGTCCACATATCTCCTTAGAAAACTACCGCAAAATAATGGAGGTGAAAGGAATCAAGTGAGTGATCCGTTCCAGCCCGCATTCCTTGGTCAATCCACCCACTTTATAGGGCCTTCGCCCCGCATTTCGCTCCACTATATATAACAAATTTGTCCGCTTTTTTAAAATACTTTATAGGTTTTGGTAGCGCTTGACCGCAATATCATCTGATGTTAACCCCTACGCAAATTATTCAAGGCCCAGATCTCACAATGACGGATCATGTATTTATATATGTACCTAATCACTTTTTTTAATTTTGATTTTAGGTTTTAGTATAATTTGTCATCGTCTAATTATTTCATATTTTTTAATAAATACCGTTTTTTTTTATTTAAACCTATACTGCCGTCAGTCTTCTGACCAGTGTATCATAAAGTCTATATTCTTTTGTATGGAACTTAAACTCTCGTGGTTTTGGAAAGTCCAGGGGATAAATATCGATGTGGCCTGAGATGTTAAGCATGTTAAACATAGAGGTGACTGGGCTCTCAAGTGCAAGTGACAGAATACACCTATATGTGCTTGAAGTTGGAAAAATGCATGCTAAAAAATTTCTATCATCATACTATTGTTTCATAGCGATTTTTCCTTAACCAAAATCTCTGAACCGATCAGAGGGATTCAAACCTATATCAATCAACGTGGTGACGGAACACGCTATCTATTAAGCCATCATCGCTTCAAAGCAAATTCTGATAATGCAGAAAATGTAAAAAATGATATAGAAGAAGACAAAGGCAACGTAGACATGAATGGAAGTGGATCAATTGAAAGATAAATTGTTTTAAGAGAATATGATATACACTAACTAGTGTTAGACTATACAACAAAGTCCCAAAGGATATTACCGATTTGCCGGATTGCGAATTTAAGCGCCATGTCAAGCGAGTTTTGGTGTCAAAGGGCTATTATAGAGTGGATCAATATGTGAACGATGGTGATGTCTGGAATTGACTCATCTCTGTGCATCCATTAAAAATGTTTGATATTTACCTAATATATTATATATATTTGTTAAAAAGATAAACCAGATCGAGTATCTTGCCGGTTCTTCTCGATGGCTGGGTTGTTTTCCGAACCGGTGGTAGTTTTAACGTTCATAAGTGCCTTCTTAGGGCCTAAATTGAATAAAGTGTTTTTGATTTTCGATTTTGACTAATTATTATCATCAACTTAATGATATCTTATCTATTGTAGGTCCAATCGTCTCTTACGACGCAAGAGTTAAAGGCGTACAGTATAGCCGGAGTGGTCGCTGAGGAAGTACTATCTGCTATACGCACTGTCGTCGCTTTCGGAGGCGAAGAGAAAGAAATTAACAGGTTCGACAACTTTAACTTAATTCCTTCAGATCTTAACTATCGTTATCCATTTTCAAACTATTAATCATCTTCGACATAAACCTCTGGAAAGATCACTATAAAAATCAGTTATTCATTAAAAATTGATGTCTTAATATGGCTTCCAATTATAATTCGAATTTTCAATATGTAAATGTAAATGGACAAACCATAATGATGCGATTATTGCAACTGCCATACCATTAGCTACCAGCCTTATACTTAGCCTTATCTTGTTATACAATGTCGCCAATACCAATTTCAAAGCCGTTCTAATCCTCACATCTACAATAACCGTGGTCCGTTAGCGTGGCATCTCTCAACCAATCTGAGCGCATGGATGCCGCACGCTCAACGCCATAGCGAGACTTATTATATAGAGGGGGAAGAGGATACTATTAGTGACCATTCGCTTTCTCTTTATTAACTATTGTACATTATACTTGCAACTATCAAACTATTATACATTACACTATTCTTAGTATCTGAACAAATAACTATAAGTGTACACTGTATGAACTTAAAAGAAAAAGTTGTTTCTAAAATGATTTCATCATAAGTAAGCACCAAATGAGATTTTGATAAAATTGTATACTCTTAACGCAATAAAAATATTGCTTAATTCTTGCACATTATCATCAGCTTAAATTATTCCACTAATGGAACGCACATGGTACATACTCACAATTAAAATAAATTCTCTGTGCTTCACAACCTTTCCCAACATTTTCCTAACAAAATCGTCTCATCGGAGGCCATACTTGCTTCGTAACAAAATATATATTTTTCAGGTACAGCGTGCGTTTGGAACCAGCGAAAAAGACCGGTGCCCGTAAAGGTATATTCTCAGGGCTTGGCAGCGGAATTATGTGGCTCATAATATATGCTACGTACGCTCTCTCTTTCTGGTATGGAGTCGGTTTGATCCTGGACAGCAGACATGAAGAGAACCCGGTTTATTCTGCTGCTGTTCTAATGATTGTGAGTCATTAGTCTTTCCTTCTTCTTTCTAAAAATTAGTATTTTCTATAAGTGTAATTGACTATCTTCATGAGTGTGCGTAAATTGATTCACACATACACAGTGCTATTGTGTGTATGTGTCACAGTGCTAATGACACAACTTTATATGTAATTTTCTCTATTGCAATCTTTGGAAAAGGTTTATGTTAAACTGTTGAAGTTGAAGCTTCACTGAATGAATGGGTGGAAGAATTTTTTGGTTTAATATGCATTTCCAAGTTAATTATTGGTATTATGTTTTCAAAAGAATATTATTGCGACCAAAACGGCCAAAGAAAAAATGACGATCACTGTAAGTGAGATGCTACTATAGCAGATGTTATTCCTGGTTAATGGCGGTCGCAATGTTTTTTAAAGTGAAACATTTTTTTCGATCACCTTAAATCTTTTCGTCCATCTATCGCATGTCGCATTACAGTGGGCGCCCATGGCTCAGTTCAAACTGATTAAATGATTTAAATATATATAGTATTGTGCTCAGTTTTTAACAAGAGTGTATCAACTGAGTGATTCTATTTTTATGTATTCCAGACTCCAATACGCAGATTGAAATTAAAATATATCTTGTCTACTATTGATTTACAATAATCATTTCCATTTTCCAATTATTTAATCAAGCGATTTTAATACCCTAAATCGAACAATTTTCCGAAAAAATTTCAATTGCATCATGATTTCATAAAATCACGCATTTTTTTCCTGGCACGGGTAGCCAGAGACTTTGGCCTAGTTTTATTTTCTTTTATATTTTAATTTTGCCCTCTCTCCCCTTTTTTGGGTGGTTTGTAGTACTCTCTATTAATACTTAGAACATTTCTTTCTGTTGTGCTTTTTCTGTCCGGTTTTTGTTTGTTTCGTTGTTATAGTTTCCTTAAGGTTTATGTTTGTTTTCCTATTTATTTATTTCTCTTTATATTACCTTACCGACTATCTTTGAATGGTTGAAGAATGGTGTCTAAACATTTGTTTTTTTATTAGTTGTTGTTTTGATTGTCTATATTTTTTTATGTTATTTCTTTCTATTGTACTTTTTGCATGCATTTACAATTTCTTTTCAGAATTTTTAATATTTTTTCCTTGTCTTTTAATATTTTTTGTATATTCTCTTCAGACATTTGCATTCGCAATACTATAGGACACGATCGTCTCCTATCAATCAATAGTGTAATGAATAACTTCGAACTAAAAGATGCAAGTTCACCACCAAAGCGTTGTTATATAACTTATGTTATTTACAGGTATTCTTTAGTGTCCTCCAAGGAGCACAGAATGTTGGTCTGACAGCACCTCACATGGAAGCCATAGCCAATGCAAAGGCATCCGGTGCTGCGATATTCGCAGTTATAGACCGACGTCCAGCCATTGACAGTCTCTCGACGGAGGGTGCGAAGCCAGAGCTTGAGGGAGATTTGGAACTTAAAGATGTGTTCTTTAAGTACCCCGCAAGGGATGATGTGCAGGTAAATATTGCTATTAGAAAACGAAGATTTCTTATTAAAAAAAAAAGGGAAACAATGATAAAAAGATGTTAAGTGAAGAAACATTGTAATACATGACTTGACGAGTCTAGAACTGATAAATTACTTTAAGTACTCCACGTTTCGACCTAGTTACACACGTCGTGATCACGAGCTGACTAAACCCCGATTAGACTAGTCAAATTATATACCATAATGTGTCCAAAACCCTAAAGGTATAAGCTACATACAAATGAGATGTAATCCTCATGATGCACTAGTCAATAAACTGTTGTTAGCATAAGTTTAAGAAAATAGCGTATTTATTACAAAATTTGAGAAACTTGAACGATAGCAGATTATGTAATGTAGAATTATAATTTGAAAAAAAAATGGCTAGATTTTAAAAACAGAATACGCCATTTAGAGATCTGTGTCTTAAAAAATTGTCGAGGGGTTAAAAAATGTTCCTGAAGACATAGCTTAATTTCCAAATACAACAGGGTTTTCAGTGAAAAGTTTTAAACTTTAGCATGCTAGCATATGCACATTTTTTTATGATAACTTAAATTATAATCCTAAAGAAAGTCAAAAATTGCTAAAAATTTGTTTCATTGTCTTTGTAGGATTTTATCTTTGACTAGCTTCTGCCCGCGACTTCGTCCACGTGGAATAGTTACTTTGGGCTAACGCTAACACGCAGCGGAAGCTATCAAAAGGAAAAAAAACCCCGATTTTGAAACATTATTCATTGTTGCTCCGCTCCTATTGGTCTTAGCGTGATGCTATATAGCCTACAGCCTTCCTCGATAAATGAGCTATCCAACACTGAAACAGTTTTTCAAATCGGACTCCTGAATCTCCGGAATCCAGAATCGTTAGTTTCTGAGATTAGCGCATTCAACCAAACAATATGTATTATATGTATATGTATATATATATTATCATTACATAGTATAAAACAAAGTCCCCTACCGTGTCTGTCTGTCTGTCTGTTCGCGATAAACTCAAAAACTACTAAACGGATTTTCATGCGGTTTTCACCAGTGGATAAAGTAATTCATGAGGAACGTTTTGGTATATAATTTGTCAAGGATTTATTTTTAATTTTTAATCATATATATATATATGTATATCTAGCGGGCCCGGCGGACGTTATCTCGCCATGATAGTGAAAAACCTTAACAAATTATATACCAAATCCTTCCTCATGAATCACTGTATCCACTGGCGAAAACCGCATGTAAATCCGTTCAGTAGTTTTTGAGTTTATCGCGAACAGACAGACAGCCGCGGCAGAGGACTTTGTTTTATACTAGACTAGCGAGCCCGGCAGACGTTGTACCGCCCTGATTATAAAGAAAATCCTGGACAAATTATATACCAAAACGTTCCCCGTGAATCACTTTATCCACTGGTGAAAACCGCATAAAGATCCGTTCAGTAGTTTTTGAGTTTATCGCGAACAGACAGACAGACAGACGCGGTAGGGGACTTTGTTTTATACTATGTAATGATATATATGTATAATAACTTTTGATAGAGTGGACCGATTTTAATTAAACAAGGACTAAGTTATTCCCGAGGATATGCTTTATGAATAAGGTTTTATTGTGAACCCAGTATTTTGGTAGTGATACGTGTTCATACGAACAGACAGACAGACAGACATACATTTCTAAAAATGATTGAAATGCATTCTATAATATATCTTCTATAATAAGTATATTCCTAGACCCCTACAACATTTTTTTTCACGAAAATCTAAAAAGTACAGACATGTTACATTTTCCTTCTTATTATATGTATAGATTATAATTTCATCTCATGTTAATTGACAATGTGCATTAAGATAACTAAGTGATGTTGCATTATTGAAGCATTATTTGATTAAATTTGAAGATAAACCATTTGCTATAATTCATCTATTTATTAAAGTGAATAGTAAAACTTACAATCCTGACATGACAAGGATAATGGTACATGTGAATTGCAAATTTATGCTGTAGGACAAGGATTCCCAAAGTGATCCATAGCGATTTTTCCTTTCCCATAAGGTCGACGTAAGCGAAAACTGATATTGGGGGTCGATGAGGTCTAAAAATCGACTCCTATAAAACAAGTTCTTATTTGAAATTTTCAAGATACTGTATACGTTGTTACTGTTACTTGTTATGATAATTACTTATATTCTAGTAGGAAGGATCATTGTTGTAGTTTTCAAAACATCGACAAATTGATAAGCGTGGGCAAGTTCGTACAAGATGAAATACTCGGCAAGTCAATAAGCGTGGGCAAGTTCGTGCAATTTCAAATGCGTAATATTTCAGACAAAATTTGACTTGCTGTTTTGACTATACGTTGTAGGCCTTATGAGCCTCAACAGCTTCACCGAGATTAAAAACTTGCTTTGTATTTGACGTATAATTTTTTTGTTTTTACACTTTATAAGTTTTAACTTTTGACGATGATCTCATCTGATGTTAAATGACTAGGTGATCTAAGACGGTAAACATGCTAAATCTAAGGGTGGCTCTTGAGTGCAGGAATATACTAACAGGTGCTTGACGTTAGATTTTCAACTTAAGGGTCGTAGTTAACCAGGAGGACTGCAAATTAAAAACTAATTTGGCTTTGGGTGTCTGAGGTATAAGTTCATTTTCAAAAAGAGGTCTCTTGCCCAAAATATTTTGGGAATCCCTGCTACAGAATATTGACTTCTCTTTTGCATTGTTTTAAGGTTCTAAACGGAATAAGCTTGAAGATAAACCGTAACGAGACGGTAGCGCTGGTGGGGCCGAGCGGTTGCGGCAAGTCGACAGTGCTGCAGCTGCTGCAGCGGATGTACGATCCGTACCAGGGGGAGGTGAAAGCAAACGGACATAACATCAAGACTATTAACGTGAAGCATCTCAGGGACCATATAGCTGTAGTCGGGCAAGAACCCGTTCTTTTCGCTGGCACCATACAGGAGAATATTCGGTGAGGTTTTTTTTAATATTTCGTTAGTCATTTTCCGCAGATTTGTGCGCGTTTTCTTTGTGCTAATTATTGACTGAATGAGAAACGAACATTATATTTAAAAAGCCGACAATGCACTTGCAGCTCTCCCGGTGTTGCCAGTGTGTATAGACGGCGGTGATAACTTACTTATCAGCTGATGATTTGGTTATTCCTTTCCAGTATGAGCAACCCGTCCTGTACAGACGAAGAGATCATTGTGGCTGCAAAACAAGCGTATTGCCACGACTTTATAAGAAAATTACCAGGCGTAAGTAAATGGGAAAGGCATTTTATCTTTAATATTAGAATCTATGCAAGGAACAGCTGTGGGTGTATCACTGCTACTCCTAATTTGTGGTACAGCAACAGTGCTCACACTATTGTGAAGAAGCGTGGTTAGTAGTCTCCAAGTATAGCAACTCTTTACGGTTGGCTATAGGATTTAGCTCCTTTAGAAGGTATTCTGTATAGCAATAGACTGAAACTATCACATAAAACTTACTACTTTATAACGTAAAATAAATTCGATCATTACATGAAGTAAAAGCAAAAGTCCAAATTCTTTAATAGCACTATATTCTTGCGCTACTGTCGTCTATGGACATTGCAAACAAAGACAACATAGGAAAAGCTGCAACGCCTGCACTTTCAAACCAGCAGGCTTATGCTGATGACAACGAGGCATTTGACTCCATGCGATATTTATTTATTACACCTCTCTTGTATCCTTTTGTGTATGTATTGTTTGTATCGTGAAATTTGCCAGCTTTGCCAACCATTGTATCTTTACCCAAAAAGCAATTTACAAGCAAATCCGTTGATGTGCCATAATATATAAGACTAGCCCCTGCGCGCGACTTCGTCCGCGTAGTAATAGTTACTACTCTGGGCTAACGCTGACACGCAGAGAAGTCTAAAAAAAAAAAAAAAATCTGATTTTTAAAATTTTTTATTGCTCCTTCTTATACTGGGGGGAATAACAAACATGAAAAAAATAAAAAAAAAAAAAAAAATAATTAAAAGGATCAAATCCCCCAAAAAAAAAAAAAAAAAATTTCTTTTATAAAATTTTTATAACACTGATAGTTTTAATAGAAAATAGATAATATTTGTAGTATCATTGTGTATTGAATTTGTTTCTAAGTTTGCTCAGTAACTTGTGAAAATTCTTTAAAAGTGGTGTATGTCTTTGCGGGTACAAAATAGAATAATAGCAATATAACATTACGCACACATTTTTACAAGAAAATTTATCTGGTACTGAATCGATTTTAAAATTAGTAGCTTTATTTATTTAAAAACATTTACATATTCTTAGTTCAATTTCCTGGGATTTATATTTGCAACAAAAAATTTGCGGGGTGGTAGGATGTCTGTACCCGACTGGATCGCGACCACCGTACACCAGGTGGAACACCCGCCATAGTGGCACGTTTGGGCGTGTCGCGTTCCGGGATCAGCCGGTGTATATCCAGCAACCGGGGGGGGGGCTGTCCCTGACTGGGTCGCTTTCAGGCCGGCATGACAGCGGCGACCGGCGATGGATAGTATGTCTTTCGGTGGTCGCCATTGTTTTTGGATTGTACTGTGCTTACCATCAGGCACAGTACAGTCACTTTGCCGAGCTACAATAAAAAAAAAAAAAAAGCGGGCAATGTTGCTTAAAAGTCCAAATAAAATTAATCGCCGCCAAAATCACTTAAAAATTTGACACAAAATGTTTAGTAGTCAAGAAAATTGCATATGTTTCACTATAACAAAATAGGAAAAACTCTTTTCTTTTCAAAAAAATCGGGCAAAGTTGGCGTGTTTAATGACATGTTAAATAAATGTATCTTGCTTTCTTCTTCTCTTGCTTTCTTTCAATTACTATTTATTTTTATTAAATCGTACAGCTCTTTTATTGTTATTAAATTTTATACTGTTAAAATGGAAGTCGTGAGTGGTTGTTAATCGTGAATCTAACATTCTCTTCATTGTAATATTGGTGGGTTAAAATTTGAATGGATAAAATTTTAAAACACATTAATCCCATGGTTTCAAGATTCCAATATAAGAAGGCATGACATGAACGTCTTGGCTTTAAGAATTCATTCTACGCATATTCCATTGAATAAGTTTAACTGTTTAATAAAGAAGAAGATGGTTATCATATTCTAATGGAATATGCCTAGAACGATTCTGAAAGAAGACAGATTTTTAAGGATGATTATAATATACGCGTTTGTAATCAAACATTGTGACGCCCAGCATCAGAAGAGACCAAATTAATCTATACATGGTGGGCGTCGGTATAAGGGCAAGAGAGAGATAACAAAGTTCTGTTTTTAAAGTTACACTTCTTTTGGCGCGTTAGGGAAAAATGATGAGAGTATTTTTTTACGATGTGCGCGCACACCGTCACGAAAAACCGACACCCTGAAGTTAGCTATAGTCAACATTTTGTTTCTTTGTATTTGTTGTTTGTATTCCTTTGTATTGAAACTTTCAATGTATTAAATACCTTTTTTCTATTGTTAGTGTCGTTTTTTCTACAAACGTATAATAAAGCGAAAGATAAAATTTTTGATTTTTTTTTTATCTTGTTACGCAAAAGAAGTATAACTTCTAACATAAGTACACACACACTTTTTTTTAATTTAGTTTTTTGTTAGTATTTTGTAAGATATTTGTTAGATTGTTGTTTGTAGTATGGATGAG
Organism: Antheraea yamamai; assembly: GCA_036509395.1. Taxonomy (NCBI): domain Eukaryota; kingdom Metazoa; phylum Arthropoda; class Insecta; order Lepidoptera; family Saturniidae; genus Antheraea; species Antheraea yamamai. The sequence continues at coordinate 2,983,618 of AP028437.1, read as the reverse complement.
GGTGGCGTGTTCTCTTTGAACAAACCCTCAATAAAAATAAAGAGAAAATGAAAAGAAATTAATCTAAATGAATGTTTATCTGATCCAGGGTTACGACACTTTGATAGGGGAACGTGGTGCACAGTTATCTGGTGGACAGAAGCAACGTATTGCGATCGCTCGAGCGCTGGTTCGAAGACCGAAAATCCTACTGTTAGATGAAGCGACATCCGCTTTGGACTCGCATAGTGAGGCGAAGGTACAAAGGGCACTGGACGCAGCAGCACACGGAAGAACTACCATCATGGTGAGCCACAGGTACCTATTGTGATTGTTCTGACGAATGTTACCCTGGATTCTCCATCGCAAACCATGAGAATAAAGGGTTTTATTAGTTCCCAAATTTTTACACTTTATACCTCAATCTTATCTGATATTATATAACAACGTGGTCTAAACAATGATATTATAAGCAAAAACGGTGTAGATACACATGATATTTCGCCAAATAAATGGCACAATAACGCACACATACGTAAAGTAATATTGTAACGCCACGCTGTCTTAGATAAAATGTGGAAGTAAGATGGCATATTCTTAATATCGGTGGTGAGAAATAAATAGTTATATGTTGATTAGATCTGCCCATCAAAAAGAAAGAATCATCAAAACAGACAGGATCAGGACAGATCTTGCTTCGTTTCTTTGAAATCTATAACTTTTTTTTTTTGTTTTCGTAATATTCGATATTTGAAAAATATTAATTACTTCGCGGAAATAGTAATAAATAAACTGTAAGAAGTTTTGCTTGTATAGTTTATGCAATATCTCATAACACAGGATGGCTTTTGCAATAGTTTAAAGGCGTTTTATGAAACGATCAGTACACGACATGCTTCCATTAACGCTGACACGATACTGAGATCACGCTTGCTAGCTAACCGAGTTTTAACATGGCGCTGTCGAAGCTCTTATGACGTATCTACACCTTTTTATAATTCGGGTCAAACTTTTTAACCGCTCTGAAGTAGATGCGCAGAACACAAGTTTAGGTATCAGAAGGACGCAGATGAGGTGACAGAGCAGCAGGTTGCCCGCGCGCGTACCTCGCCCCCTATTACACCCACGTTGACATATGTGTCCTGTCATTACTAGTTGCAGTACAGTCGCAATCAGAATAGTTTTGTTGTTGTTAATTACGTGTTATAACTATTTTGTTCTTTTCTTTTTCTAGTTTATATTTGTTATTATTAGAAGCCCCATCCACTTCGAAAAATGATGTTTCTATGAAGGACGTTGTTTATTACAAATTATTTATTTATTATGAATATATTTTATTTACAATAACACATATATGCTAAAAGATATATGCCACAGATAGAAAAAAATACTGCATAAGGGGATCATTCAATTAAAGTATGCGATCACCCAAAACTCACAAATAAATGTTATTTGGATTGAATTAGGTATACCTGACAATACATGATGTGGCGAACTGTTAATATTCTAGTCTTGTCCATTATTTTATTGTTCGGCTACTATTGTCCATTTCTAGTTTTTACTGTTGTTTTATTACCTCAGTAGTTATTCAATTTTTATTATCTGTTCATTTTTATCTCTAATCTTTTGCAAATATTCTAAACGTATAATATCGAGACATACATCTATAAATGTCAATGTTAAATTTATATAATAATATTTCGAATTTGTTTTGTATTCACTTCTTGACTGTACTATGCGCAAAGCAGAGTTCAAATTTACATTTAGAGCAATCAAAACATTTGACTCGGACTATACTTATAATATCATTAGGTCTTAGATGTTAAACACGCCAAACCTAGATGACACTGGCTCTCAAGCGCAAATGCCGGAATACACCAATAGGTGCATGGCGAAAGATTTTCAACTTGAGTGTGGTAGCTAGCCAGGCGGGCGTTTTTTTTATATTATTGGAGGCAAACGAACAGGTGGGTCACCTGATGTTAAGTGATCACCACCGTCCATAGACACTTGCAACACCAGAAAAGTCGCAAGTGCGTTGCCTCCCTGTGTTTGGGGGAGGTGGAGTGGGGAAGGAGAGCGGGGGAGAGGATGTGGGTTATCCAGCGCTCTCACTGACCGAACGAAACGCAACAATGCAGGCACTGTTACTTCACGTCGGTTTTCTGCGAGAGGGTGGTACTACCTCGGGCGAGCCGACACATTCATGCTGAATCCAGTAATAGCTTCAGCGTGGCTCTACCACCTCTGAAAGGTTAGAAAAAATCCTACCAACATACATTCTTCTAAATGTTTTTCTTCAACTTATTGTTCTTCAGCCTTTTTCCAACCAATATGGAATGTCTCTTGCGTCGCTAAGGCTTCTTCTTTAGTTTAATATTCGGTGTAGATTTCCTCCAATGCATCTGTCTAAAATAGTCCTCATCCAAATCTTCCCGTTACATTTAGTAGATCGTCTCTTGCATCTCTGATCATTATCTCTCAGTTCTGGGTCTCTAACCCAGTTATCTTTTGTCATATCTACGGTGATTACTTTGGCATATGTAGCTTTACTTTATTGTCTTTTGAGCTACAACCATTTGCAATTTCGTAGACTTTGGTTTGTCTTCGTAATGATGAGCCAGAATCTTTTGGGCGTGCTTTTTTAAATACCTTGGAAATGTTGTATGCTTGATGTAATTGATATAGAAATAGGAATACTGGATTTTTAGTGCCGAACGAATTGCAAAAATTGCAAACTACGTTAATACGAAAATAAGACAAAAAATGGCAAGGTTAGCCATATATTCAATATAGATATTGTATAAAAGTTAATTAATATTTTATTAATGATTTTCTATCTAGACTCGCAACAGTACTCAACGCGAATCGTATCATTTTCATCGATAAAGGTGAAGTAATCGAAGAGGGTACACACGAGGAACTGCTCGCTCTTAAAGGAAGATATTACCATCTCGTATTGGAGAATGAACCTGCGATGGCACCAGGAACCGTCTCCAGCATCGATGTTCAAAAGCGTAAGTTTTAGATATTTACACTAACTACCTTAATTAAAGAAATTTGATCATTTTGCTACTGTCTATAAACTATCTAACTTATCACTTATCATTGTCATATAACTCTTTAGTTTTACCCAAAACCCAAGAACAAGTAAATATGTTATAAAATTGGCAAATTGTATTGACAAAAAAATTATACAAGAGTACGCCTAACTTCGCAGCAATTAGATAAAGGACAGATATATTTTGGGGTATAATGGGTGTCGCATAACACCTAATAACACCATAAGATTTGAGATACCCAAGTCAACCTCACCTGCACATGGCGCACCCTGCTGAATATCGAACGAGGCAATGGCGAAAGCGGGCTGGTGGGGTTTTACAGCCTGACTGGGTCGCAACCACCATGTATATGGCGAAAAAGCCCGTCATAGTGATTCGCTTCTGCGAGTCGCGTTTCGGGATCAACCTGTGCATATCCAGCTTTTCGCAGGCCGGCATGACAGCGGCGATCGGCGATGGATAGTGTGTCATTCGGTGGTCGCCATTGTTTTTGAATTGTACTGTACTTACCATCGGGCACAGTACAGCCATATTGCCGTGCTAAAATAAATAAAAAATCCTTTTCGTATTTAAAATCAGAAAGAAAGCAGTGTTGATTTATTATTTTTCTAGTAATCGGGACAAGCTACAGCGTTATACAGCGTACCTAGAACGTCCTTGTTGAACTCATATTAGGGTATTTCACTGTAGTAACAAAAACTCGTAGTGGTGATGCTTTTCTAAGCTCGTTTGGTTAACTACCACCCTAAAGTTGAAAATTTGTCATCAAGTAGGTATGAGTGGATTCCGGCAGCTGTACTTAGGAGCCAGTGCCTTTAGGTCTAACGTGTTTACCATCTTAGACTATGTCGTAATTTAACATCAAATGAGAATGTACTCAAAGACGTAAATTTATGAAGTACAAAAAAAATCTGACCTAAATGAAATCGTTGGTATTTGGAATCTATCTACTACCTGGATCAGTTGCTGACCTACTGACTTCACATAAATATAATTGTTTATAGCATTTAGCCAATGCACGAACGGCCGATAACTTCGACCAGTGGTGTCTCAGGTCATTAGTAACATCCCTGATGTAGTCAATAGTACGTAGAGTGCTTACAGTATAGATTACGTATAATACTCGTCCTGTTAATCTAGATGCGAGGGTACGCAGACCGAAGCTAGTTAAGTTGGCTTCAATCGATTCGATAAAGAGTACAGCGACTCTAGAAGATTCTACGTCTGAGGACAGCGTCGTGATGGAGGACAAGAACGAGCGCGAGTTGAAGCCCTCCACGTGGCAGATACTGAAGATGTGCGAGCCGGAGAAATGGCTAATGCTGTTCGGTATCGTCGCAGCGATCTGCGTGGGCTCGTCGTTTCCAATGTTCGCGATTCTCTTTGGTGAAACGTATGGGGTAAGTAGAAAAGTTGATGCAGTTGGTTGTCTGTAAAGTCGGTTTACGGTCGATAATTTTACGTGATAAATGGACGGAATGGAATGAGATAGATGCTATATAAGCCGAACGCTTAGGCTGATCGCTTCTCTCTATCGCCTGTTCCGTGTTCTCGCTTGCACTGAGCGCTCAGGCGGAACGTGACAATGAGTCATGCGCGTGCAGTACGTGCAGCCGGCGTTCATTGATGTATAAGACGTTGTCACGTCAAAAGTAACAAAGAAAACATTGTGTGGTTTTTTGAAATCACGATGCAAGTGACACTTTTTTTCGGATGGTGGGTGGGCATTTAACTGAAAATTTTCCGAAAATTATTTAATGTAGGATATTAAAATTGCGTTTTCTGTCTTAATTTAGTTATTGCAAAATGGGAAATCAACAGTAGATAAGATATCTAACTATAAGTATTAATTTCAAGCTGCGTATTAGATTTTTATTAAATACTATCATTAAAATGATACGCAGGTTGGCGTTGGCTGGTGCCGAGCACCTTTAACTTTATCACCACTCTGCGGTCGCGCATCGGTTGTAATAAGACACGCGATAGATGGACGAAAAAATTTAAGACGATAAAAAAAAGTTTTACTTTAAAAACCGGTTTCCGAAAATCTATTATATAAAAATTCATCGGAACGTTTTTGGCCATAATAGACAGTACAGGTCGGATACTTTTGGGACACGCTATGTATGTTAAAATATTGAACAAAGTTATGGTTATCAATCTTTTTAAAATAAGGACCAAGTAAGGACCTAGTGACTGATGCCCGTACAATAGCAGATATTTGTCATTTTATTTATTGAAATATTTCATTCGTTGGTAGCTACTGGAGAGTCCAGACGACGATTGGATTCGAAGTGAAACGAATATAATAGCATTCTACTTTATGATGGTGGGAGTTCTCACTGGAGTCGGAATATTTTTTCAAATATACATCTTCAATTTAACCGGAGTGCGTCTTACAGCTAGACTGAGGTAAATATCATTACCCTAACTAATATTATAAATACGATTCTCAGATTGTTTGTTGCCATTATGAAATTGTATATCCGTGACAGGGATATAGAAATGGACGTAGGATTTTATACAGTAACAGGTACTTTTCCCGAAGGATAGGTCAAATTTAAATTAACATGAGAAAAGCGACGGTCTAAAGCTAGTAATCCATACTATGAACATCATAATTCAAGCTTTAACAATTTTCAAAGATGTGTAAATGTGCAGTTCTATACAATAACAACAGATTTAAATAATGGTTCTTAAAGTTGTTATCGTTATTTAAGAAATATCTTTACTACTATTATAAACGCGAAAGTGAGTTTGTTTGTTGGTTACACTTTAATTACTAAACCGATCATTTTGGATATTCTTATATACGCTATCAGAGGTATAGGAAAAGACACAGGTTATCTGTCATGCGGAGAAAAGTATTGTTTCCGAAAGACGCGTCAGATTTACACAAAGGCGAGCGAAGCAGCGGGTAGACGCCATTATGCAATAGATATGTTCGATATCAATAAAGGATGACGAAGTTTTTGGCGAGATCTTGGAATTGGAAAGTGGATTTTTTTTATGTCATAGCAAGCAAACGAACAGGTGAGTCACCTGATGTTAAGTGATCACCACCGTCCATAGACACTAACAAGACCAGGGAAGTCGAAAGTTCGTTGCCAGCCTATGTTGGAGGAAAGGGAGGGAGGAGGAGAGGAGAGGGGAGGTGGACCTCCGGCACTCTCACTGACCTCACGAAACGCAACAATGCAAGCACTGTTACTTCACGTCGGTTTTCTATAAAAGGGTGGGTGGTAGTACCCCGGGCGAGCCGACACATTCGTGCTGAAACCAATAATAGTTTAATTCTATATTTTATTTACAATCTTTGGTTATTTGGCTCTATATTTTCTAATATTGCTGGGGTTTTACGTAATATAGTTCGGTTATTGTGCACAAGGGAAGTGGATGGGAAATAATACCACGGAACGTGGTTATAATAAGACGACCATCGTTTTGTTAGATCATTAAAATGATCGCAAGATACCTGTAATATAATTACTTACTCGATAATGGCAATAATAATAATATAAATAATAATTAAGCTGAAGGATGAAGGGAATAAAATAAGGAAGTGAAGAAAACAGCAAACATATCTCAACCATAAAGTTCAATAGGATCTAAAAAGTTTTTCGACTTTCCAAGGGTTGCAGCGTTCAGGACAATGTTGGCTCAAGAGATCGGTTGGTTCGATGATCCTAGGAATGGAGTCGGTGCTCTTTGTGCGAGACTAGCAGCTGATGCCGCTGCAGTTCAAGGCGTAAGTTTCAACGCCACAAAAACTAATTGAAACAATACAAATGGATTTTTATATTTACCTGATATTATAAATCTTATTTGGTTTATAATTTAGAAAAATATTTCATAAAACTATGATCGTTACTTCATTTCATAGGCAAATATTGTGCGTAAAGCATCAAAAACTCATACGCTATATCTAGCAAATTTAACTATTAGATTTGCTTTTATTATTGGTATTTTCCTACCTATTCTTAATATTAGCACTTTATCTTCTACTTGCGCACGTTAGCAAATCATACACTTCTGCATCTGTGTTTTTAGTTTTCATCCCATAATTATTATCCTGTGATTCATCAAATGCATAACAGAGATCAGAATGGCAAGACTCTTTTAAAAAGGCAGTAGTTGCATTCGAAGACCGCAGGATTAAAAAAGAACCGCCTAAGCCTTCCTATTTTAACGCCCAAAATTCTTTCGGTCGGTTACACTGTGCGCTTTGTAACCGTTTTTTAAAAACAAAATTTGATTTTGCGAGCCACATTTGCTGCTATTTCCGAAAATAACAGGGCTCGCTAATAACATATACATCAAGGAAGACATCATCACCATCATCAGATAATAGATTTTTATTATCTCCTCCAACATCTTCAAAAGGTATTCGCTTATTTATTCCCTGTTTTTCTACTATATGGGTTGTATTGTAACGTTTGGTCACAACTTTACCAAGTAAGGTGTTAAATTTCAAAATGAGCTAAATAAAATTTTATCTGTTCCTAATTAATTATTTTACGACGTTATTTTTCAAGATCTCCAAATTATGCAAATGTAAAATATGAAGATCATAAAAAATCTAAAAACGTTGTGAACGGCAAAATTGTAATTCTGTTTTCGGTGTATAAAAACTGGAAATCTTAAAAAATTGAGTTGTCACGGGACGCCTGGCAGATGTGAAACACATATGAACAATGATGTGCAGTGAACAACACTATCATTACATAGTATAAAACAAAGTCCCCTACCGGCTCTGTCTGTTCGCGATAAACTCAAAAACTACTGAACGGATCTTTATGCGGTTTTCACCAGTGGATAAAGTGATTCACGAGGAACGTTTTGGTATATAATTTGTCCAGGATTTTTTTATAATCAGGGCGGGATAACGTCTGCCGAGCCCGCTAGTATACACTATGCGAGCTCAGTGCGGCAAGAGAGATTGCGCACAGTCGCTTGCGCATAGCATCGTGTCGCCACGTCTCGCCACGCTAACAATCAGCTTTACCCTAGCCTATAGATGTTTTACATCAGAAAATAAACATATTATATGAACGATTATAATTGGATTTAGCTCATTTTAAAATTAACCCTAGCACGATGTTCTTCACGTAAAGCTCATTATTAGGGATTATAAGCAGATCATAGGCAATTACCTAATATAGTACTGTAATTGTTTGCCAGGCGACAGGGACACGGATAGGTGCGTTAATGCAAGCATCAGCGACCATAGTGATCGGCATTGCATTGTCCATGTACTTCACGTGGCAGATGACTTTAGTCTCATTGGTGTCAGTGCCCATGGTGATTGGTGCGGTGGTGCTGGAGGGTCGCGTGTTGTCTTCTGGTCTCGCGCTGGTCCGCGAGGCGTCTGATAGAGCCACCACCATAGCGACGGAGGCCATCACCAACATTCGCACCGTTTCAGCTTTCTGTTAGTATTACAGCCATCACTAATCTTTTTTGAAAATTCATTTGCAAAATACAAATTTAGTTATATGTATAACATAAAGATGACTTAAGGTTAAATAAAAGGCAATTTTAGATTCCTATAATTATATTTTTAACTGTTTTTTTAAATTAAACTATTGACTGTAATACGCGCAAGTCCCAACTTAAGGTTATATTCCTAACGATAAAAAAGATTAACGAAGAAAAGATTTTTTTTGACCACCAATCTTCTAGTATACTATTACTTACATTGTCGATTAGGTAATAATATTACAAGTTTCTTGCGACCATTTCAATAATCTAACAAGATGGTGGAAGTCTTACACCACTAATATTATAACACAAGATTATGAATAAAATATAAAAGCCACTACATGGCGGACTAAGATCCTGGCAAAAAATTCTGAGGATTATAATCGGTGTGTAGGTGGTGAAGAGGGAGTGTTGGAAAGATACGAGGAGGCTGGAGCCGCGACTCGAGCGACTGCTCTGAGCAGTCTCCGATGGCGAGGATGTGTCTTCTCCTTTGGCCAGACCGCTCCCGTCGCTGGTTATGCTCTCTCACTCTGGTACGGCGGCGTCCTCGTCGCCAACCGGGAGATACATTATAAATCCGTTATCAAGTTAGTTTTCCACTCTTCCTCTACCAGTAAAATCTTCAAAATCACCCACAAAATAAGTAGATATCAGTAAATTTAAATCAGTACAAAGTTAGAGAACTTAGATAGATAGAAAGAAAGAAATACTTTATCGTTGGAAGAACTATACAATTAAATTAAATTACACAAACAAACTAAACAAAATCATTATACATTTGAAAATTGAAAAAAAAAATTCCAACAATTGGTAAACCCATTCAGCAAAATGTGCAGTACAGTAGTAGTGCAAATAATAGGATAAATAAGATTTTTTTAGCAGAGCATGATATATTGACTTCACTGTACCCAATAGTACTGTGAAATCCGAAAACAACAACGACCACCAAAAGATCTACAATGGTGCAAGGTCGTAGAACTTCTAAGTCAATCTGGCTACTTTCAACCCTCAAGTTGAAAATCATATATAAATATTGCAACGCAATATATATAAGTAATGATAGTGATATATGTACCAATTCTTGCGATTGAGTCGGGAGTTTTCGGTTACGGGAAACATCGTGATAAAACCATAGCATCATCATGGGCTTCTATTAGGGATTCTTCTAACTCCGCCTGACTACTTACCACTCACAACTTGAAAATCTATCGCAAAGCACCTGTTGGTGTGTTCCGGTAGCAGCTACTTCAGAGCCAGTACTGCTTCATGCTAAACCATGTTTATTATCTTAGACCCGATCGTAATTTATCATCAGATGAGATTGTGATCAAAGACGAACACCTGTGATATATATAAATGATCTATAGCTAGTCACCATTATTATGTCGAGCTGCAATCCTCAGCTATCGCAATCGCAATATATGCAATCGGCAGCTAGATACACAGAAGCTGTTCCCTAAGCTAGACAAACTAGAGTCACTGTAACTAGTTTATCTCTATTTTCATGGCGATCACGACCTAGTCAAGTACAGATCTCGAACACCCCGTATGATACTGGATGTATTAATGCGGCTCTAGGAGCAACACAGGCCTAAACGTTCGACTATGACAGGTGGTACACTTAGTGGACCTTGTTTCCATGATATAGATAAACACTAATGATTGATTAGTTCTTAAATCAGGTTCTGGTAAAGATTAACTCACAGTTAGTAGTATATTAGCATGTAATAATGAGGTCGTGTGGTTTTACCTTCAGAGAATCAATTCTGTATCCGCGGATTCAATTTTTCAACCAACGAATTTTTCGGTATTTTCGTATTTACTAATTTAAATTGGTAACACTATCGGCTGATGGTAAAGGAAAACTTTGTGAGTAAGCCTGAACCAGATATATGTTCTCGTAGTACTATTTTTTATGGGAAAATATAGAACTGTGAATTTCTCGGAGTCTGAAATTGCCATACATCGTGGATTGGGGTAGTGATTATATCCGCACCTTTGGGAAGACACCTTATGGAATAGGCCTATGACCCTGCAGCTGGTCTTTCACGGGCTGATGTAATAAATGATAATATTCAGGGTATCAGAGGCATTGGTGTTCGGTGCGTGGATGATGGGGCAAGCGCTGGCGTTTGCGCCCAACTTCGGTGCTGCGGTGAGCGCCGCCGGTCGTGTCATGACGTTACTCGATCGTAAATCTCTCATTCAGAGCACTCATGCTCCTAGTGTACCCGAAAACTATGTACGTATAAACAACTGTATATATGCAAAATACGGCAATGACAATTTTTTAGGGTTAAAAAGTAAGATTTCTCCATTGCAGTCCAAACAACTATCAATAGGTAATTACGCGTAAGGTGATTCTCCCAAACTTCTAAGGAGTCAAAACCAACATACACCTAGGCAACGTATCTGTAATGGATGTTTGATGCTATCTGGCCCAAACACCACAAAACTGAATATATTTAGAATTTCGAAAACCTGATCAAAATTGTTGGTTCCGTCTTAAAATTAAATTTAAAATGATTTATGGAACAGATGATGTTCTACTGATTTTGACACTAGAACAAATGTTGAATCTGCTTAAAAAATTTCACGACAGAATAAGTACATTCAAATGTACCAGAGAATACGAGCTGACCACAGTTACCTAACCCGTATTGTTTGCTGGGCCCTCAATAAATGCAGTTTGGGATCGTGATCAACCCTAGTAAAACTGCGACACACAGTACACTACAGTAAAACTGTATATACAATTGATGCAATTATATGTAAAATAAATGAGGAGATTAGAACATTCAAAGTTAAGAATACCGTCACCATTTCACAGCATTATTAAAATCCTTTTCAAGATATCACCACTAAGTTTCAAAAGTCGATTAAGAATATAACAAAATAAATATTTTTTAAACTTTCGTTAGCCACACGTCGGGTTACATCAAACCCGGCACAAGAAATTCGCCTATGTGCGAACTAACGCACGCACATTTCGTCATGGCCTTACCCTTATCTCATCTTAGTAGGGTCGACAAACATGTTTCCACTTCTTTTTCACTCTCCCCTATGAGATGTCATCTCAGCACTCACACCTTTTATATATTTTTTATGCAATATGTTCATATCTTTTCCGGTCTGCCTTTACTCGTATATTCGTTCACCTTTATACTTAAATCTTTTCTAGTTACATGACTTTCATATTTCCTCATGACATGCCTTTAGCATGCTAACCTATTACTTCTCAACTTCTCTGCCACTCATGTTATTTTCAAACTTCCTCTGATATACTCATTCTGAATCTTATCCATTCTAGTTACACCACACATCCACCTTAACATTCGCATCACTGCCATATGTAATCTTCTCTCGTTCATCTCTTTCGTAACGCAGCGTTCAGATCCATATAAATTACTGTTCTAACGCATAACGCGGGCACATGTTTTTATTTATATTCTTGCTCCACTTATAATGCTCCACAAGGTACACCAATTAAAGTTTTGCCATCCATAAGTTTTTTTTTATTGTCTTCAAATTTTATATGTACAAAATTTGAAGACCTTGAAAAATAACATACATTATTAGGAAAGGCTAAAAGTGGATTTAGCTTATTTTAAAATGTAACGACATAATCGCCAAGTTATATTGATTAGGTAGCGAATGGAAAGATCCAATACAAGAATATAGAATTCCGATACCCGACTCGGCGCGAGGTGGAAGTACTACGAGGGCTATCGCTGGTGATCCCGGCGGGGAAACGCGTGGCACTTGTCGGGCCCAGCGGCTGCGGCAAGTCCACCCTCATACAATTACTGCAGAGGCTTTACGATCCAGATGAAGGGACTGTGGTAAGAACCATCTAATATTACTTTAAAATCCAAGAACAGCAGTACCCATGCACCATTATCATCCAGCCTTAATACCACAGTTTATTGGAGTGTCACAGCTTTTGCCATTTACGAAATTGGACAGAAAGTAAATGAAGACTAGAAAATACAGTAGCTCATCGTTAAAAGTAGCGGAACGTTTTTGACCCGATCACAAGGAACTGGGGGAACGAAAGTAAAAATAGGTGTGGGGGGAAAGTACGGGTGCTCTTTGTACAATGTTGAAATTCCATATAGACTACTTAAAACCAAAAAGAATTCATCTCATCAGCTTGTAAGAGACCAGCTGCACGATTAGAGGCCTCTACCCGAAGGTGATTTCAAACTCCGCCAAACACAAAGTACTATATTTTCCCATATACGGTTGAACTACAAGAACATATTGAGATATGTTCTAATATGAGTATTAGTTTAGGTTTTCTCATGATATCTTTCTTCGCCGGTTGCCGATAGCGTTACCAATTTAAATTAAAATATATATGGGAATACCGCAAAATTCGTTGACTAATGCCGAAGTTCGAACTTGCGGACATTGGATTGATATTTCACAAGTCAAACCACTTCACTGTCACGATTTTTTTGAACTTTAACTATTGTAAGCTAATTACTGTATAAGGAGAAAAGTGAATGACTGATGATGAGAATCCGACCGAAGTCTTTAACCTAAAAATTTAACAGCCAGAAAATTATTACACAACTGAATGGTTAGCTACTTATTTCTCACTAAAAGTTTATTGGTTAGTCCAGTTGAGTACAAATGTCTCGCAACCCCACTTTCAATTATTCCTTGTTATTTTTCCCATAGTGTATATTTTGTTTAGGAGAAACAGATTCTGATGTGATTTCTGGTGATTTAAAAAAGTACCGCCTGTAAACTGAATTAAAATGCCACCGGTAGGGTTTTAACAAAACCAATAACAGCGGTCTAATATGCGCTTTTCTCTACTAGAATGGAAATTTTGTCGCAAAAATATTTTAACATCATTGCTTATTTTTACTGACCAAGGGTAGGGAGAGGTTAGAAATATAAAAAAAAATCGTTATGTAATACTTGAACGGCCCCTTGCCAGTTCTTCTCGATGTCTTGATTGTTTCTCCGAACCGGTGGTAGTTTTAACGCTGACTAGAACATTCTTTAGGCCTAAATGACACATTTTTGTTTCGATTCGGTACAGTATTTAGACGACTACAGTATAACGGAGGATATGCGGCTGAACACGCTTCGCCGGAATCTCGGTATAGTCTCGCAGGAACCGGTGCTTTTCGACCGGACGATATCTGAAAACATCGCGTACGGCGACAACACGCGTATCGTCCCGATAGAAGAGATCGTTAACGCTGCGAAGGAAGCGAATGTGCACAACTTCATAGCCGCTTTACCTTCCGTGAGTTATCTTTATCATTTTTCTATAATGTATATCGGGAGAGTTCGTATTGCCCTGCGTCTGTACTATTGACTATATCGAGAAAGTTATTATTAACCTGCGTCCATACTGCTGACTATATCAAGGGAGTTACTATTGACCTACTTTCGTACTCTTGACTATATCGGGGGAGTTACTATTGACCTGCGTCCTTATTATTAACTATATCGAGGGAGTTACTATTGACCTGTAGCCGCACTATTGACTATATCGGGGAGTTACTATTGACTGACTACTATCTACTACTTTCTGAAACACAATTGGTTGTAGGTATTGAAATGTTTACTTCCAGTTTTGTTCAAGAAATACCTTTTTTTTCAAGTTTCAGTTGAGTTTTAGAAAAGCAATAAATTGTCTATATAAATCACTACGAATGATATTTTATTGTAAATTTGTTCAATTCATAAAGCAACTTTAAACAAATCCGTATTTATCAAAAAAAAAATTGGTGTGGTAGATCTACGCTGAAGCTATTTCTGGTTTCAGCATGAATGGGTCGGCTCGCCCGGGGTACTACCACCCGAAACACAGAAACACCTACGTGAAGTAACAGTGCTTGCATTGTTGCGTTTCGTTCGGTCAGTGAGAGCGCCAGTCACATATACACGGACAGAAATATTATATACTAGCAGGCCCGGCGTACGATGTCCCGCCCTGATAATAAAAAAAAAAAATGTGTGCGTGTACTAGTGTACACACGTAAGAAGTGAAACTTGTTTAAGGCCTTATTTTTCGCAAAATGATCTATATGCAACTTAATAAAAAAAAAAAAAAAAAACCCTTTCTTTCTTTATGGCAAACAATTTCATTAATATATTAAAAAATAAAGTTAAATTAGATAAAGTTTAAACAAAAGGATTTTATTATCATAGACATGAATACAAAAAAGATGGCGCGTAACGGAAAAATGTGACGGTAAATTTTTTTCCAACGCCGATAAAGAAGTTTCACTTCAAAAATCTTAACTAATTATATACCTAAAACTTCCTCCTGAATCATTTTATCTAGTGGTGAAACCGCATGATAATCTGTTCAGTAGTTTTTGAGTATATCGCGAACAGACAGAAAGACGTGGCAGACGACTTTGTTTTATAATATGTAATGATATATGTATAAAGATATATGTAAGTAATTTAGACGTAAATTTGTGATAAACAAACAAATACACAATACGCATTTACACAGTCATTATACAATTTTATCAGGTTTTGTATATGCATGTTTGAATTATTATGATGTAGGGTTACGAGACGCGTATCGGCGCACGCGCATCTCAATTGTCAGGTGGACAGAAACAGCGTATCGCGATCGCACGCGCACTTGTACGGAACCCGCGAGTGCTGTTACTCGACGAAGCCACCTCAGCGTTAGACACCCACAGTGAAAAGGTATACCATCGTATAAAACCGCCCCTCTCTCTCTCCTCTGTCTCCCTCCCCCTCTTCTTCTTTTAAGTTATTTATCCCATACGATGACGTAATCAACCTTCCCTGTTTTTATCCTCAAGTTCGCTCTATTCTTGACATCGTGCTCGGAAACTTCGCATTTCTTCACATAATTTACCGCTAGGAAACGTCCAATCATTACTTAATCCCTCGGCTGATTTTTTAAGACCCAGATCTCAAAATGGCGGATCATTTTATTATTTTTATTTTTATTTCACGATATCGTCAATTGTAAATTTACTTGGTTAATAAAAAAAAAGTTCGTACAAATAGAAAAATATTTTTTTAGCTTATGCTGCCAACAGTTTGTTGTGTGTGCCTCTACATTCGTTTCTGTGGAGCTTAAACCTTTATGGTTTTGGACAGTCCAGGGGTTAAGCAGAATATTTTTAGTCATTTTTGCCCCCCCGCACCCCTCATGTGTGGCACAAGTAAGCAAAGCTTTTATATCCTCCTATGCTTACCGTAAGTATTGGCATAGTTGTAACAAAACTTCTCTCAAGTTTTTCTATGACTTTTCCAAAAAATAAACGAAAAGATTGGTTGCTAAAACTAAAATTAAGAAAAAGGCTCCCTCATCCCCCCTATAGTGCTTACGTAATACTTGAATGGCCCCATATAGAATGAATTAAAATCCACAGATAGTACAAGAAGCGCTTGACAAGGCCGGTCAAGGTCGAACGTGTTTGATAATAGCCCACCGTCTAGCGACAATACAGAACGCTGACGTCATCTGCGTCATAGACAAAGGCGTCGTCGCTGAGAAGGGGACGCACAAAGAGCTGATCGCTCATAACGGTATCTACGCGAGACTCTACGAGCTGCAATGCGGCTTCGTTGAAGAGACCGAGGAGAACTTACAGAGCACAGATAAAGCTAACGATGATGAGTAGATAATGAATTGTTACGAAATAAAGTATTAACACTGATCTGTCACTGTCATCTTTTTGATCAAGGTGGACACACGCTTGACATTGTAAAATTGCCTACATAGGCAGATGTCATATCAAAAAAAAGAGGCAAGGAGAACTATCTCATATGTGGACATGTTGAAAAATTGTCCAGCTCTAATCACTAAGTTCCAAGATCCTCCAAAATTATGCTGGCATAGGCAAAGCTTATGGCAGTCCGTAATAATCTTGTAAATATAACCTAAAATAAATACTGTAAGAAAATGTGCAGTGTGATAGAATTTTTGTGAACTTTAAATAGTATGTTTAGTGGTTTTTGAGTGTTTTCTTTTATACAATTGAACAATAATGAACCCAGTAGCAACTGTACCGTCACCCTAATTTAACGCAGGACACTGTTGGACACTTTTTCATACACAGAGATGGTCCTCCTTACCTCTACACTCCATAAATATAATCTATAATTAATGTCAAATTCAGGGTTGCCAGTGGAAAAAATATAAATTAACCCGTCAGGTCCCTTAGATTACAATTAAATATGACTAGAGATTTCATCTATGGAATTATGTGTAGTAATTTATACTATTTAATAAAATATCCTCAATATCGTTCAAACTTAATTAATCTCTATCGAATTTGGTTCCCTGAACTATCACTAATACATATTATTAGTACGTTTCCTTGATAATTGCTCTGGTTTGGAGTCATAATCAAGGAATATTATAACAAAGGAAATAACGTCTCCATTTGCTCGATATATTGTTCCACGAAGTATCAGGAGATGACAGGAGACACATTGTAATTTAATGCACTAACAAAACTTTAAAACCGGTTTTGTATTTATTTTCAAGCTTTAATACCATCTTTTTCTTAATTGTATCCCAAAACCATAATATAAAGATTAACAGTAGTTTTATTAAAGTAGATAACGAAAGTTTAAGTAATGGGTTTAAAGAAGAATCGGCTAGTTGATACCGGTTTTTAAGTATATTTCTTTGTATATTCTTCAAGGTTTTTTTTTTTAATTTATGTATTAATCGACAGTATTGTTTTAGAAATAGACAATAAGGTTGTAGAAAATCATTATTTTCTGACATACTTTGGTACTTACTTACTATTAGAATTTATTATAAATACCGGTAATATACCGATATACATCATATTTTTTTACTCAAATTATTTTATCTATGATTGCTCGAGTTTACCTTCACTTGCACTTTGATACCCACCTTCAAAATTCTTTTCAATTCTCTCTTTATCAGCCTTGGACACCAATCTAAAATATCATTTCTAAAATATTAGTTACAATTAAAAAAAAATATTATTAGCAAGATATTATAGTATCTATTTGAATAAGCCAATACTAGGTTGACTTATGCACTGTTAGGTATGAATTCGGTCAACAATAAGAATGATTACGCTTTAATCTTTAGGTATAATATATTTATCGATTTAAATACGTTTAAGTAAATAATTGAAAGGAACTAGATTCAGTATTACACATAACAATCATCACATTCCCCCTGTCCCTTTACATTCCCTTATAAAAGACCTTTAGAATTTTAAGATTTCATTATCCTATCATCAAGTAAGCGTGATTTTACTTACTGCCTATATTCACCTCCTACAGACTTGTCCATTGTAGCTCATTTTCAAATGTCGTCATCATCTAATCATTTAGTTTGAGAGACTCAAAAACTATGTATACAAACAGGGACGTAGCTACAGCCCCCAACGTGCTCCAATGAGACGTTTGTTAGCACAAATTCGTTAAATATTAACCAAAAAACCAATGTTTTATTAATGTAATCGTAACGAATTAATAATAAAAATAATGATAGCATTTCTAGGTCTTACCTAAGGCCATACATCGTGAAAAGTATGATATAATTCAACAGTAACACTAACCCCCCCTCCCCCTCAAACCGCTCCTAACTTCCATTAATCAATATTGATACTAGGCCCAAAGATATTATAACTATAAATACTTCATAAGTGCTTCGATAGCGCCTTGTTAAAACTTGGCTAACTCGCTTCCTTTTAACGGTTGCCCCGTCAATCCGCCCGTATTTAAGCAACATATAACTATTTCTTTTTCACCACCGATATTGAGAAAATGCCATCTTACTTCCACATTTTATCTAAGACATTTACGTATGTGTGCGTTTTCGTGCGATTTGTTTTGTCAAACTATTACACCTTTTTAGTTATAATATGATTGAGTAGACCCTTTTAAGTTTAGCTTTGCCACTGTTTGCAAATATGCAATGTCATTTTTATGGCAATTGTTTATTTAAAAAAATAAAAATAAGAAAAATGTATAATTTCGGTCGTCAGCTCTTGACAAACGAAATTTTATCAAAAAATCAATACTCCAATTTTATATTTACGATGATAGTATTATATTCTTATGTAAATAAATTGTTCAAGTACGTACATACACACCTTATTATTGTATTTAGCAACGGCGGTGAGAACTAAATTGTTTTACTCGAGCTGATTGTATAAATGTTTACAATGATATCACAATGTTAATTTTATCACTAGTTATCACATTATTTATATGTGAATCGAAATAAATAGATTTATTGAAAAAAAATGTATATTATTTTATAAATATTACTTTGAAAACTCAAAAACCTTATATATAACCAGGCCTTCTTTTGTCACTTATATTTTGGGGGCACGCGGTTTTCGAAAATTGTAAGACCATTTTTTTACGCCCTCTACTGCAGAGACTAACCACTGTGTGACGCGGTAAGTGTTCAAAAAAGATGGCAATTTTTCGATATTTTCAAAATTCCTTTTAAGAGCACTGCGTGCCCCCACAAAAAAAGCCCCGCCTATAACTATTATTATATGAAGTCAGTAAAGCGCTAGTGTACTTCAAGGAATATTTCACTCATCACCGATTTTATAACAGATGATAAATCACTGATTATATCGATTATATGTAACGAAATAACGCTTGTAATATACAACATTACATTACGACTCACAGAAATCTATTAAAGAAAAGGTAGGCGTTGGAAGAGATAAAAGGTTATTATTGCAATGATACCTATAATAAACCTTATACTCAATTCTTTATAAACACTTTCCCAACATGCTACAGATATTAGGTCTTTACCTATGAAGTTGCCGTTTTGTATGAAAAAATTTAAACGAATTTTTTTCATGTATTTTTTATTTGTATTAATCGAAGTAATCACCCATGCAATCAACGCATCTTTGCCAAGGCAGTGGCAGTTTATTGATGCCCTTCTTAAAGAAATCAGCTGGACGGGAGGCAACAAATTCTTCAAAGGCATTTTGTACTGCCTCTCGGGTATTGAATTTTTTTCCCGCCAAGGAGTTATCCAAATTCTGGAAAAAGTAGTAGTCTGTAGGCGCAAGGTCTGGTGAGTAGGGCGGATGACAGAGAACTTCCAACCCCAGTTCTTGCAACTTGGAGACCGTCTGCTGTCGTGCAGGAGCAGCGGAGACGAGCGATTGACCAATGCTGGTTGGAGATGTGCCAGCTTCTCCGTCATTGTGTTCAGTTCTTCACAGTACACATCTGCAGTAATGCTCACCCCGTTTGGTAAGAAGCTGTGATGAATCACACCGGCACTAGACCACCAAACAGTGACCATCACTTTTCTAGGGGTAAGTTTTCGTTTAGGGCATTGTTTAGGTGCTGAACCAGGATCCAACCAACTTGCTGAGCGCTTGCGGTTATCAAACAGAATCCATTTTTCATCGCAGGTAACAATGCGGTTCAAAATTCCTTCATTTGTGTGTCTGTTGAGCAGTGCAAGGCACGTCTCGACGCGTACTTCGCGCTGGCGATCATTGAGTTCGTGGGGCACCCATTTGTCAAGCTTTTTTACCTTGCCAATTTGACGGAAATGGACCAATATTGTTTTGACGCTAACGTCGAAAGCTGTTGCTAATTCAGCCGTAGATTGAGTATCATCAGCTTCCACAATCGCGTTTAATTCGTCATTCGTCTTCGGACGACCGCGAGGTTCATTTTTCAGGTCGAAATTCCCAGAACGGAAGCGAGCAAACCAATAACAGATGGTGCGTTGGTTTGTAGTGTTAGCTCCGTAAACGTCGTTGATGTTGCGTGCCGCTTGTGCCTCGTTGCTGCCACGACGGTACTCATATTCCATAATTACTCGAATTTTTAACGTATTCATGATGACAAAAAAGATAGAAATGCGATGAAAATGTAACACTAATCAATAAACAAATGACTAATTTTGGAAAAAGAATTCCATGTTTTTAAAATAAAATTAATTTGAAATTAGAATTCTTAGCCAAACAAAAATTATTTTGATTTGAAATGGCCAGTACTACAGAACGGCAATTTCATAGGTAAAGACCTATTATGTTATTATTACATTACATAGGATAAAACAAAGTTCTCTGCCACGTCTGTGTCTATCTGTACGCGATAAACTCAAAAACTATTGAATAGATTTTCATGCGGTTTCCACCAGTCGATAAAGTGATGCATGAGGAAGGTTTAGCTACATAATTTGTCAAGGTTCTTTTGATTGTCAGTGCGGGATAACGTCCGACGACCTCGCTAGTTGTTATTGAAGTATAACTGATCATGATTTATCACGCGTTATATAACAGTGAAAATAATTTCACAACCCTCTAGCCCTATTAACGTAGTTATGATTTCTATACTTAGTAGCAATTTATCACGTAATCGTGATTCCAAAATATATTGTATCGATCGTCGTAATCTGTTAAGTTTATTTTACCATAAGATTATGTGCAATATTAAATTATATCAATGGATTAGGTTAAATAGGAAAATAAAACAAGAAAAAATGGTTCTGTGTCTAATTATTTTAAAAATAAATAAAATTGAACAATTTACGTAACATTATTTATAATGATTTGTGTTCTCAACATACGCATCAACGAAAATTTTAAAACATGTTTTAAAAACTAAATACATATAACATAAAATTATACATAGTTTGTACGTCTGTTCGTATATATATTTTTATTTGCATCTATGCTGCAACAACATAAAGTTAAAAAGGTTGTTCGTTCTTGTTATTTCTAGGCGTTATTTTTGGTGAAATCCGTGATAAATAACGTATAAGTGGAGATAGCAAAGTAGTGTGTCATTTGTAGCTAGTTTTTAGATATTCAAAAGTGTCATATTCTGTACGTTCAATGTAGTGGGACTAACGAATTTGCACAAAAATAACTTTTTATTACATACCGTGCATCAAGAGGTATTAGAGGTGCATTAAATACGCCACAAGTCATAAAATCAAACGGAGGCTAAAGTCGGCTACACACGCAATTGCATAATTATAAAGTTTTCATATGCGATTATTTTGCACAAGTACCTTATGCTATCAAATGATTTTTGCTAAACCGTGCTACATTAATTGCAATATTGTGAATTGAAGTATATTTATCTAATTTAATGACATACTATAGTCTGCCGATCACACGATTTTGTGACAATGGTTTTACAGCCTAGTTCGATAACAGGGGATAAAACATTTCTCGATGTTTAAATCACCAATATATGCGCTTTTTTTTAAGCAAAAGCTATGCCCTAAATGTCACATGTTTAGAGGCTTGTATTATTATTCCACATGACTGTTTGTTAATTATATTTAAGCTAGAATTATTACAGATCTCAGCGTACTTATATCTTGAGTTATATTATCAGTTATGCAATTACGTGTGTAGCCGGCCTTATACTTACTATTTACTAATAATTTGTCAACCTCATTTACATCGTATCATAAATAGGATACGAAGTTTGGAGATGACTGAAAGTAAAATAAACACTCCGTTGATTATATTTAATTGTCTCGAAATCTACGAACTCAACAATAAAGTGTACATTTTATATTAACCCTAAGTACTTTATGGTATTAAAATTTTTCCCCAATTTTAGGGAAAAAATTTCACTTCAGCACCCGTTCCAGAACAAATCTTTGTAGTGCACAAAATTGTCTATGGTTCATATAATAATACTCAAATGTATTTCAAATGCAAATTTCACTATGAAAGAATAAAGGTTTTTTTTTTGTTTTATATTTCTAATTTCAAACAACAAATAATCGATATTACAATTTTCCTCCAACAAATGGACAACCTATAGATATAAATCTTCTACCATAAACTTTTTTTTCAAGGTCCAACAAAAATATCGACAAACATACTATAATATCCTTTTTTTTCACACATAAATTCATTGTTCGTCAATGTATCTCTAAATATAGCGTGACAATCCTCTTAATATGTTCTTTGGCGTGGAATTTAACTATGTCTTAAATTATAAAACAATTTAATCGATATCGATAAAAATTAAATGCGATGAAAATAATCGACAAAATTATACCACATCATTTCAGGTAATATGATAATTCATTATAAATGCATACAATTTAAAAGTACTTCTTACAGCATAATATATTTTATTATATAATTAAAATTGAATTTGTATTGTCAAAAACAACGGTATTAGACATATGTCGATTCTAAAACCTAGAGAGGATTATTAAACAAAAACCACGGCATATCTTTTGCTTGCTGTAAAATCTTCTTTATAGAATACATGAAGTTTTAATATTAGCAGAGAATAAAAAATGTTTAGAAAAATGAAATAATACTAATCGACAACAGAAACAGAGATATTCAATACATATCGATGTTTTGAAATTAATCGATATTACAATTCTATATATCCTGCTGTTATCGATGTTTTGTAACACAAATGAAATATTTAACATATCGATGTATTTTTACTCGATATATCGAATTAATCGATGTAGACAGCGGCGTATCTTTACAGACCTAAGTCTAAAAAAGCTCATCGCGTATATAATTGACTTTTGTGCTTTGGGATGTTGTAAATATATCGATATTTGAATCGAATGTAAACATCGATGTATTTTCAAGATGGACATTCCTGCAAAGGTGCATACGATATAGTAGGTTTGGGAAAACGCGAAAGAACATATTATAAAGGAAAATAGACCCTATCGTCTTGGATTAAGGGGTCTATTTACGTGGAGCGACTTCGATGTGTTTCAGAGGCGCTGCGGGATGAACTCCGCGGATGTAAGGCTCTAGATTCGCGTAGTAAATATCGCCGGAGAGTTCTTCGATCGGTACCTCGGGGTCGCTCTTGGACAGTTTCGTCGCTTCGTCGACTTCTTTGCGGACTTTTGCGTCGATTTCCTGCATGTTTTTACAATAAATTGTCGAGTTTTTACATATCGACGGGGTTGACACGTTCCGAGTCGATAGAATCTACGTACGAATGACTCTAAACAACTGACGAAGGGTTTTAGTGTTACTGGTTTTCGACTTTGTGTTATAATATTTAGATATATATAGATAACACAATACGGGATAATTTTTAAAAGAGCGAGTTACTACGATTCTATAGAAATTAATATGATGTACATTTCAACGTATCTCTCTCTCTCTCTCTCTTTGTATATATTTCGAGTACATTAAGATTATACTATCTCATTCTCTCACAGCCTAAAGCCTATATATACATTTATACCTTTTTTACGTTACACATTTTCCTTTCATAAAATATTCATATCGTTTCAAGTAAAGTTTCCCTTCAAAAAGTTCGTTACAAAGTCAAGACTTTGGACAGATTAGTCTATGATTTTCGAACATATATACATACCTTTAGCTGATCAGCAGTTACGAGCTGGCTATTGATGATCTTCTCCTTGAAGGATGTGATCGGGTCACGGGTCTGCCGGACCTCCTGGACTTCATCTCTCGTACGATACGAGGTTCCAGGATCGGACATAGAGTGTCCCGAGTACCGGTACGTCTCCATTTCCATCATAAGTGGGCCTATGTATATTAAAGATAAAGTCATTTTTGATATATAACATCTTTCCTCTCGGTTGCTGGATATTTTGTTGCGAGAGTGATTTTGTAAAGAGGACGGAAATGTGTTACAAGAAAGGGAGAAGCGCGCGCTATTTGATTTGACCAATGAGCGCTCGCGTTGCCGGAGAGAATCAGCTACAGTTGTACAGTGTTGTGTATAAAATCTGAGGTTATCTTAATATATATATTTCTTGTGTGCGTGTGTATGTGACTGAACTCCTCCTAAACGACTGGACCGATTTTGATGAAATTTTTTGTGTGTGTTCGTGGAGATTCGAGAATGGTTTAGATTCACAATTGGACCCGGTAGGTGGCGCTGCGATCGACTTTTAGGATTTTTTTTGTTTTCAAGGCAGGACAACGTCCGCCCGGTCCGCTAGTATTTATATAAACTATATTAATAACTAGCTATACCCACGCTATACCTGTGACTTCGTCCGCGTGGAACTTAATCCAAAAAAAACAGTCTTTCGTTTACTGTATCTTAGATATTATTTATACATTATATAATGTCTTATTTTTGTAAGAGATTGAATCGCATTTATTTATCTACTCTTTTCTCGTATTTAACTCGAGCCGTCATTCAAATTACAAGAACTTTTGATACAATAAACCAATTTTAGAGTGAAACTTTTATTACATCGTCTCAAACTTTTTCGTCTGTGTGTTGCATGTCGCGTGATGGTCGGCCGCGGAGTAGGGATAAAGAAAAAGGCGCTCGTCACAGCAGCCAGGGCCAATATGGCGGCGCCTATAGCTCGCAGCAGCTGACCGTGTAGTGTATAGACTATTATTAGTTAA
Organism: Antheraea yamamai; assembly: GCA_036509395.1. Taxonomy (NCBI): domain Eukaryota; kingdom Metazoa; phylum Arthropoda; class Insecta; order Lepidoptera; family Saturniidae; genus Antheraea; species Antheraea yamamai. Next base: position 2,958,735 of record AP028437.1, on the reverse strand, counting down.
ATGTCTACAGTGTGAAAATAAGTTTCACTTTTACCGTGGTTTCATAAAACCACACAATCCTTTTTTAATGAAACAGAGACGAAATGTTACTCGAGGACACGGTATATGATTTTCTTGAAAAGGTTTTAACCACGAATTCAGTACTTTGGTGGTGGTGCGTGTTCAAGCAAACAGACAGACAGATAAACAGACATACATTTCTAAAAATGATTGAAATGTATTTTATTACTCATTCCAAGAAACCTGCACAATTTTTGCACAGAAATCTAAACAGTACAGATACGTTAGATTTACATCATCATTACATATGTAGAAGATATAGAAATATGTACAGAAAAGAGAGTCGACAATATAAATACATTAATGAGTTACTTGTAATATAGTCGAATGAACAAAAAAAAGCCTTGAAAATTTATCAAGACCGGTTTTCCGTGTTTGAATATGAGATCCTATATATATCTTAATATTTACCAATGGCATCTTTCACTTCGTATTCTTTATTTGAACAACATAAGCTCCGGTGTTTTATTGGAATTATGTTTTTAGATAGCAAAAAAATACAAGATAAAATAAATCACGTGTTTAATTCAAAAGGGAGTAGTTATAATTTCTGCACCAGTTTATTTATCGATCAATTTGATTGTAGCGGATCGTTTATTCCTATTAATATCATAAACTAGCTGTTGGTTGCAGTTTCGTTCACATTAATATAGATTTAATTCAGTGGTACTCAACCTTTTTTTAAACGGGCCACAAACACGTTTCACTCATGGTGTCGCGGGCCGCAAACTACAAATATTTAGGTATTAAATAAAAAAAAACGTAATTTCACATTAACAACGTATTAATGTAGTAAAAAACGTTTGTCTAATAAAAAAAGTTCGCTCGTAGTTTTTCTTATGGGCACGAATTTAAAATTATTGAAAATAAAGTATACTTTAATGTAATCGGGTGGGCCAACTACAAAGACCCGGCGGGCTGCAGGTTGAGTAAAGTTGATTTAACCTATACTCTGGGTACAGTACATTATTTTGATGAAGAGTACCTGCCCTATTCTGCACCGCTGACAGCGTTAAGGTGTGGTATGATAACAAACACTTTCGCATTTATAATATTAGTTAGAGAGTAAGCGTGAATTCGTTACGATGTCACGGCTTAACTCATGGACTGTCCAAAACCACAATGGTGTTAATACAAAAAAGTTAAATACGTATTGAATACTTGCTTTAAAAAGGTTTCGAATTAAATGCACCGCGGTCGCTGAATGTTCGCCATCTTGCTCTTTTGTCTCGCTTTGGTGATGTTAGGTTAGACTTGCGAAAAAGGATAACGCGCACTTGCCTCGGTCGAGCGCGGTGCATTTAATTAGAAACCTTTTTAAAGCAAGTATTCAATACGTTTTTTTTTGTAATAACCCCGCGAGGGTTTAAGCTACACACACGAATATAGACCTTATGATGCGGTGGTCACAACAAAAAAAAACATATCATCATTACATAGTATAAAACAAAGTCCCCTACCGCGTCTGTCTGTCTGTCTGTTCGCGATAAACTCAAAAACTACTGAACGGATTTTCAAGCGGTTTTCGCCAGTGAATAAAGTAATTCATGAGGAACGTTTTGGTATATAATTTGTCACGGATTTTTTTATAATCAGGGCGAGACAACGTCTGCCGGGCCCGCTAGTTTATTACAAAATGTTAAAAATTTCACAAACTTGAACAATTACAAACTGTGTAATGAAAAATTATAATTTAAAAATATTGTCCATTAATTTTAAAATATCACCCGCCATCTTGAGATTTGGCTTTTCAAGATTCAACCGAGGGGTTAACTACTCGACCGATCATTATTAGAGTGTCCGTTATTTACCAAGTTTACTTTTTTGACTTGGTTACCGTTCAAATGGTTAGTTAATAGCCTAAAAACATTTAAGGACAAAAAAGGATTTCGAAGCCGTTTAACCGTGCCTAAATAAAGAAAAGTAACTCATTGGGGCTCCGAAACGTGGGCTTTTTCACTTTTTAGAAATTAATTTTTATCGTGCTTATTATATCCAATAAGTCACCAGATATTATTAATTTACCATCTACTCTGAACTCTTGGGATGGAGAAATTTTGATATGAGCGTCAAAAAATTAATTTCGAATTTTGATAAGGTTAAATATAATTAGAAAAAAAACCGCAAAAATAAATTTTCAACAATACCTAAGTCAAGAAAAGCCAACTCGGTAAATAACGGACTCGCTAATGATCATGTCATTTTACAAACAAGTTGTCATGGGCACAGAAAAGGACACAGGGTATCTTTGGCCAAGTACTGTTCCCGAGATACACATAAAATCTTCATTAAATCCAACTAAGTCTCGAAAGAAAGCTAGTCGTTGAGACCCATTTATTGAAGACAATAACACACCTAAACCTAAACCGTGAATTGGTTTCATCGTTACAAATCTATTAGAAAACACATGACGTTAATTTCATATTACATTCAAATAAGTCATCAGTAAACACATGACTATAATTCGACACCATACACAGATGTTATACGTCATCAGTAGACACGTGACTTTCCATTGCACATATAGATCACTGACTGTGCCCTGCGGTTTCACTCGTGTTTAATATGTCCCAATTATTACTTAGTAAACACATGACTTTTATTCGACATTACCTCTAGATCTTGTATGTCATAAGTAAAGACATGACTATAATTCGACATTATACACAGATGTTATGCGTCAACAGTAGACACGTGACTTTCAATTATCATTGCACATATAGATCACTGATTGTGCGCTACGGTTTCACTCGTGTTTAATATGTCCCAATTATTACTTTGTAAACACATGACTTTTCTTCGACATTACATCTAGATCTTATGTCATAAGTAAATACATGACTATAATTCGACACTATACACAGATGTTATACGTCATCAGTAGACACGTTACTTTCAATTTCCATTGCACATATAGATCACTGATTGTGCCCTGCGGTTTCACTCGTGTTTAATATGTCCCAATTATAACTTTGTAAACACATGAATTTACTTCGCCATTACATCTAGATCTTGTATGTCATAAGTAAACACATGACTATAATTCGACACTATACACAGATGTTATGCGTCATCAGTAGACACATTACTTTCAATTTTCATTTCACATATAGATCACTGATTGTGCCCTGCAGTTTCACTCTTGTTTAATATTTCCCAATTATTACTTAGTAAACACATAACTTTTATTCGACATTACATCTAGATCTTGTATGTCATAAGTAAACACAAATAACATAGATAGATAATATATAGATAACATAGAATAATATAAAAATAGACTTTGAAATTGGTACAAACTCGAGCCTACAACAAAAAATCATAATTTACAGTACTTGAATGTGAGCCGAGTCAAAGATTTTTCCTTGAGAAACTAAAGTAATAAGTAATAATTTATACTCTACATACGTATGCATTATATCTATTCAGAACACTATTTATGTATCTTTAATTATATTTGTTAAATTCATTTTATACTTTACCATCACCGACAATGACTTTATTTTTGGTAACAATAGCACTGATTAACTGAAAGAATATGTCTTGTGGCATTAAGTGCAATAAACTATTAATTAATTCACTGAGTTATCAGAAATTCTCATGATCCTCACCTTTTCCACTAGTACAGTAGTCGATGGCGAACCTCGTGGCCTCCCTGCTCGCGATCACGTCCATACCGTCCACCCATATTCCGGGCACATAGTCCCCACGGGCGTAGTAATCCGTGCTGGCGGAAGACCTGTCCACACTGGTACCCATACCTGTTCAAGATTATCTTAATAAACATCTCATCACAGTCTACCTTGATAGTATATGGAGGAATGATAGCACGCTGGAATGTTGTAGTTGCCAAAACACACATTTAGTTGCTCGGTAACAATATGGTTTCCGGAACACACCCACACACCCATATGCGGCAGAAATTTGATTGCCAAAATACACTTGTAGTTACTCAGTACAAATATGTTTGTCAGAAAACAGTTATACTTGCTCAGTAAAACTATAGTTGCCAGAATACACATATGGTTGCTCGGTAAAAATATAGTTGCCAGAACACTCCAATAGATGCTTGGTTCAAATTAGGCTGTTAGAAAACTCCTATAGGTGCTAAATTTATATATAATTGCTAGAACACACCTATAGGTGCTTGATTCAAATATGGCAGCCAGAACCGAACTATGGGTGCTCGGATAAAATATGGTTGAAAAAACACACATATAGATGCTTGGTTCATATATGGTTGTAGGTTTTTTTTTTTTTTAATATGGTTGCTAGAACACATCTACTGGTGCTGGGGTCAAAAATTACTACCATAACACAACTATAAAAGTTCAATAACAAATGCTACAGAATAAGGGTAGTAACTAATCGGACGCACATTAGAAAACTGTATACCAAATGACCGACGTGATATTGTCCTTCTCTAGTTTAATATGGAATTGTAAAGTACAACCATCAATTCGATACCACCATCAAAGACCTGTTTAGAAATCAAAATAATTATTCACCATATCCATTGTTCTCGCAGACGAAGACGCAAGGCAGGTCCCACAGCTTGGCGATGTTCAAAGCTTCGTACAGCTGACCCTGGTTAGCTGCTCCGTCTCCATACAGCGCGAAGCAAACGCCTCCATCGGCCCTGTACTTGTGAGCGAAAGCCACACCAGCGCCCAATGGTGTCTGGGATAAGCATTATGTGGCCATTATTATAACAACACTAGCTGATATTCGCAACCTCGTCTGGGTTGCTTATTTTACCGATGTTTTATTTTACAAAGGAAGGAATATAAAAACCACATGGCAGGCCCGACTACTCCAACACGAGAGAACATACATCACTGAATGTGTAGTTTTTTATTATGTGGCCATTATTGTAACAGTATAACATCAGCTGAGAAGCTCAGCTGGGTTGTTTATAGTATTACCAATAATTTTACAGACGACAATATATAGGGACCACATGGCTTACCCTATCCCACTATCCCACCACAAGAAGACATACACAATTGAATGCGTAGTGTATATAAAAATCGAAGATATTTGAAACTTTCACTAACTACTAACTGTATGTTAAATGAAATTGTATGTGTAAACTTTGTGTTAAAAAACCGTGCGTGCCAAACTAAGCTTAACTTCATATGAGCCACACAAATGAGTGGATGTATTTTAAAACTGTCGAAAATTTTGACTAAAGCCAACTTATCAAGAGCAGGGAAAAATGGTCAGAACAGAACAGAATCTTTGTAAGTACAGCTTGTGTGTGCACATGGGTGGGATGTAATAAACTAGTGCAGTGCTCGGCACATGTTGGCCGTTTCTTTATTCGAATAGCAATGTGCTCGAGGCCTTCACTGCGGTGGGTCGAGCTTAACTTTCCATCAACTACTGTGAAGTCATTTTACCGAAGGAGTATTGGACATAATGTGGATTATAATTTAAAAATGGCTATAAAAGATGAAAATAAAGCCATCATAAAGGCGATCATCTCAGATGAAAATCCAATGTATAATAATTAACAATTTAAGTAAAATAAAAAATAATGGCAATAGTTGCTCACAATTACACGGACTTTTGGACATAACTAATAAAATAAACAAAAGTAGAAAAAGGGTGCGGACCAAGAGTCTGCAGGTATATAAAAAAAGGACAGTATATTTCATTTATAATGACTTCGATTGTAACGACTTTTCGGTTATAGCGACGTCAGACTGCGGTCCTTGTATTTAAAGCATACTTTAGTAAGAAATCTATTCGGCAATAGCAATTCGGATATAGCGTCTTTTTCGGGTTTACATTTACAGATGATGATAATGCTCGCTTCATTTCTAGGTAGGACTAATTAACACATGTACAAAGTTGAAGTTATGAGTCAATTACATAGCAATGTCCAGTGTGTGAACAATGTTTCGTAAAATTGTGTCGGTGTATGTATAAACAATGCACTATAGCATATTTTTTTCAATTACACATTTGTATAAAACACATCTTCTAAAAAATAAATAAATGTATGTGACTTTCTGCTAATTTGGATATAGCGGCTTTCGGATATAGCGAATTTCGAATATAGCGAGTTTCGGATATAGTGACGACATGTGATCCCTCCAACGTCGTTATAACCGAAATCCACTGTATTATAAGAAAGATAAAAGAAATCGAACCTGAGCCCCGACGATACCGTTCCCACCGTAAAAGTTACGGGCGTATAGATGCATAGAGCCGCCTTTGCCGCGGGAGACGCCAGAGTGGCGGCCCGTCAGCTCTGCCAGTACTCCGAGCACACTCGCACCCATCAGGTATGTCCATCCGTGGCAACGGTACGCTGTTATTACCGAGTCTACGTCACGCATCGCAGCCCGCATACCCACTGCCACGGCCTCTTGTCCTAACATTAAAATAATAGGTCTTTACCTATGAAATTGCCGTTCTGCAGTACTGGCCATTTCAAATCAAAATAATTTTTGTTTGGCTAAGAATTGTAATTTCAAGTTACTTTTATTTTAAAAACACGGAATTCTTTTTCCAAAAGTAGTCATTTGTTTATTGATTAGTGTTACATTTTCATCGTATTTCAATCTTTTTTGTCATCATGGATAATTTAAAAATTCCAGTAATTATGGAATATGAGTACCGTCGTGGCAGCAACGCGGCACAAACGGCACGCAACATCAACTACGTTTACGGAGCTAACACTACAAACCAACGCACCACCTGTTATTGGTTTGCTCGCTTCGTTCTGGGAATTTCGACCTGAAAAATGAACCTCGCGGTCGTCCGAAGATTTTGGTCGACAATGACGAATTAAATGTGATTGTGGAAGCTGATGATACACAATCTACGGCCGAATTAGCAGCAGCTTTCGACGTTAGCGTCAAAACAATATTGGTCCATTTGCGTCAAATTCGCAAGGTAAAAAAGCTTGACAAATGGGTGCCCCACGAACTCAATGATCGCCAGCGCGAAGTACGCGTTGAGACGTGCCTTGCAATGCTCAACAGACACAAAAATGAAGGAATTTTGAACCGCATTGTTACCTGCGATGAAAAATGGATTCTGTTTGATGACCGCAAGCGCTTAGCAAGTTGGTAGGATCCTGGTTCAGTACCTAAACAATGTCCTAAACGAAAACTTACCCCTAGACAAGTGATGGTCACTGTTTGGTGGTCTAGCGCCGGTGTGATTCATCAAAGCTTCTTACCAAACGGGGTGAGCATTACTGCAGATGTGTACTGTGAAGAACTGAACACAATGACGGAGAAGCTGGCACATCTCCAACCAGCATTGGTCAATCGCTCGTCTCCGCTGCTCCTGCACGACAACGCGCGACCTCATACTGCACAGCAGACGGTCTCCAAGTTGCAAGAACTGGGGTTGGAAGTTCTCCGTCATCCGCCCTACTCACCAGACCTTGCGCCTACAGACTACTACTTTTTCCAGAATTTGGATAACTCCTTGGCGGGAAAAAATTCAATACCCGAGAGGCAGTACAAAATGCCTTTGAAGCATTTGTTGCCTCCCGTCCAGCTGATTTCTTTAAGAAAGGGCATCAATACACTGCCAATGCGTTGGCAAAGATGCATTGATTGCATGGGTGATTACTGCGATTAATACAAATAAAAAATACATGAAAAAAATTCGTTTAAATTTTTTCATACAAAACGGCAATTTCATAGGTAAAGACCCAATACAAACAAATTGCAAAACACTTTTTGAAGTAGAGCTCCTTGTCGCACGTTTGACTTGGGGAGTAAGCTAGTGAGTGCGTGATAAGAGCGTTACGAAAAGTGTGATAGGGCGAGGCGAACAGAAGTTGAGACGGAGATATAACTTAGTGAAGATAGAAAAATAGAGAGTTACATTTCATATTATCAATGAAAACCTATGATATATATTTTTAGAAAATTAATGTATGTACCTAGTCCTGCCATAAGTTCTGTTACAAATGAAAATGCATTTTTTTTTAATGAAGTAATGTTATATTATTAAAATTTATATCTACATATTTATTAGTCGCAGCAAATTTCGAAATGGTACATATTCGGGTCTCCTGATGTTGAGTGATCACCGCCGTCCATAGACACTAGCAACATCAGGGGAGTCGCAAGTGCGCTGCTAACCTGTGTTTGAGTGGAAGGGAGAGAAGGTAATGGGAGGTGGACCTCCGGTGCTCTCACTGACCGAACGAAATGCAATAATGCAAGCACTGTTACTTCACGTCGTTTTTCTGTGAGAGGGTGGTAGTACCCCGGGCGAGCCGGCCCATTCATGCTGAAACCAGTAATAGCTTCCAGTAGATTCCACGCGGACGAAGTCGCGAGCAGACGCTAGTATTTACTATAATCATTTATAGTTACTGTTAAATCATTAGTTACCTGAATATAAGTGACAGAATCCTCTGATGCTTTTCTCCTTGTATAGATTGCCTGATGCTGTCTCAATTCGTCGTAGTATAGCCAACTGTTCGTAAAGTTTGAGGGCATCTTCAGCGGTAAGGGATGCAGATGTAGCTGGGCCTTTATCCAATTTGTGGAGTTTGTAAGGCTAAGTAAAAAATTGAAAAATCAATTATACTTTTTATACAGGAAGAGATAAAAATTAATAATAAAAACATATATAAATTATTCTTGAGGTGTAAGGGGTGTCGAATAACATCATAAGACTTGAGACATCCAAGCCAACCTCATCTGCACGTAGTGCACCCTACTGAACAACAAACGAGGCTATGGCGAAAGCGGGATAGGGTTATACAGCCTGACTGGGTCGCAACCACCATGTATATGGCGAAAAAGCCTGTCATAGTCATTCGCTTCTGCGGGTTGCGTTTCGGGAGCAGTCTGTGCATATCCAGCTTTTCACAGGCCGACATAACAGCGGCTACCGGCGATGGATAGTGTGTCACTCGGTGGTCGCCATTGTTTTTGAATTGTGCTGTGCTTACCATCAAGCATAGTGCAGTCATTTTGCCGTGCTTCAATAAAAATAAAAAAAATTCTTTGTAATATTATAATTACAAACATTTTTTTTTAAAGAATTATTAAGTGACTATAATCTCACCTAATGTTAAACAATAATGTGGTCTAAGACACTAAACCTAGAGAGGGGGTTGGCTCTCAAGTACATACTGCACCTTAGACAGTTAAAAAAAAAATTAAAATTCAGGGCTCCTAGAAAGCTTCTCAGTTATAGAAAAATGTGAGATTTTGTTTCTATTTAAAACAAAATGTTGTGCAAAAAAATCTAAGTAATTTTGTAGTAAATATGTATTTTTTCTTTTTGTTTCATGACAAATATTATTTTCCTTAAAAAATAAACAACTTTGAAAAGAAATGAATATATTTTTCAAAAATTATATTAAGTGTATTATAATAACTATTGTATTTGAAAAAATCTACACAATCATGGCACACATTCTTTTTAACAGAAAGATAATAATTCTGTATCCTTTTGAGTGTTTGAATGGATTTTTTAGGATTTTAGATTCATAATTGGACCCTATAGGTGGTGCTATGACCGGATTCCACAATATCTAATTTTCCAGGCAGGACAAGGTTTGCTAAACCAGCTAGTAATTGTATAGAATTGCACATTTTTTCACAACTACCTGTTTCCTATGCCCCAAGTATTTGTTAATAATGGTAACATTCTACATTTTTCCCAGAGATTTGGGTAAAGCTTTAAAATTTTCTTACTAGAACCCTAGAATATAAGAGTACTCTGTTGGCGTAATCAAGATAGATTCTTAGACCTCTATCATTTCAATTCATTTATTATATATGTAATATAAAAAATTACTTATTTCACACATTTTTTTTCAAAAATAGGAAATATGGGAACAATTCTTAAAGTGTTTATTTCTGACTTACCACTAACTTAAGTGTAAGTACAGTACCGTGTACCTCTTTTTTTTTAACAAACTGTTTACAAAATATAAAAAAAAAAAATTATATATTCGAGAAAAAGAGAATATCAAAAAAAATATAGAATTAAAATATTACAAAAACTTCTACAACATATCTAAAAATATACAGTTCTCTATGTATTTACTTATTTTTTTGTTTTATAAGTATGTAATGTTTGTTTATGAGTATATAACATTAAATCTCGTATTTCATTCAATAATCTTATCTTACTTATCTGATTTATATGAGAATATAAAATAGAATCACTGTCAAGGTTATTTTGATTATTTTATAAGAATTATAACTTAAATTTTATGGACTAGTAGTAATAGTGTGGAAAGTATTTCGCCGAAATCTCATGGTCATAAAAATAATACACTTGACATCTGAAGGTTAGGTTACATAATTAAAAAAATATATTAAAAAAATTTAGAGCCTACGTAAAGGAATTTATTCATAACCAACGAAATATTTAAAATTAACATATTAAAAAAAAATTAATAGTTGTGAACCTCACCTTAGTATCAAATGTGGCTTCACTTTTTGTACTATATTTTACTTTCGTTGCCCCCACAACAGGTGCGGTCACTTTCTACAAGACAAAAATTGATTATATTAACTTCCTCGTGATAATATTTTATATAAAGATAATTATAGAATTATTGAAAATGAAAACAGACCGCAAATGTATTTGCTGACACCAGCTTAGCGGCTGACGGAATTATTTTACTCATTGTAATAATCAATTTCTCTATGAAGCCCAGATTTATGTAGTGATTCCCTGAATGGGCAACTATTTACTGGAATAAAAAATCTAGTAAAGAGGTCTCTAATAGCCTCTATACTGCAGAACGAAAAAGTACAGCGCGAAAGTGACGTTTGTGACTTTGACTGACATCTAAGGTCTTCTTTTTCTTTTTAAATAGTGCTGTAGGTACATCGGCCTGTAGTTATGACATCGCACCTGCGGCCGCACCGTGTAGTGTTTCGATCACCATCAAATTGACCGATAAAAAACAGAATAATAAAAAAGACGATAAAATTTTAGACCAAATAAAGTTGACACAAAAACAGACGAAGTTTAGAAATGCATGAAATATTCTAGATATCAAATTTTACATAAAAGAAACATTCTATATTTTTTTTAATTGAGAGTAACTGCATTCAGAGATATTAAAAAAACATACCTGTGCCCAGACTCGCATCAACTGAAAAAACAGATACAGATTTCATTATGTTATTGTATAAATATTGTACAAATTGTTGATTTTATATATACATTGTATTTCAAAAATTGAAGTGGATCATGCATGTCGACCCTATTATTATGTTAGGTAAAAATATTTACTCAAAAAAGCAAATTAGAATTAGAAGAAAATTGTAATTGGTATTTTCATATTAAATGCAGCGGTCGGCGAGCGCGGTGCATTTAATACGAAAATACCTTATAATTTATGAGCATTACACAGGAAAAGTATCTAAATAAAAATATGGGGAAACATCAATAGAAATATGGTTGTGATGGTACATGCAATTGAAGGACACTTAAATACCATAAGAACGTTGAAACACATCTTACATTGTTATTGACATATTATACAGTCGCCTAAGTAAATTTTGTTGTTTATTTTAAGTAAAAATTCGAAAATAAATATAAACTAGGAACATCTGTTTTACTATTAATATCTGAAATAAAAGTTTATTAGTGAAATCATTTATAGGACACATATCACGGAAGAATCTATTCTTTGTTCTGTGAACACAGACCCTATAATAATAAGTAGTCCGGTGAAGCTTATACATATAAATTTACTACACATATAATGTTGCCAGTTTTGTCTATATAAAACAGTACAAAGTTAGGCTTATGAAGTTATGACCAAGGAATTTGTAAGTAAACAATCGTTTACTAATAAATACATTGCTTACGACAAATTCAGTAGATTAATAGTGAATATATTATTTAAAAAAAAAAGAGTGTCTCAAAGCACACCACACGACTGAAGTAAAACTTGTTTAGCTTCATCTATAAATATGTATATAGAATATACATATATATACTCATATATTATAATTAAAATTGCTGAATGTTAAAAATCACAAAAATATTGCATTCATATTTCTTTGCTATATGATCATAACTAACTGGCAACCTAAATCTGACGTCATTCATTAATTGTCAAATTCGTGTTGTGATGATTTCATTGTGAATGACGAACGAAAAGTATACGTTTTGCAATAATAAACGTTATAAAAGTGTTAATAATTTTGCGTCATCATCATATAGACACCAGTGTTTATCGAAGTACAACCTACTGAGCAATTTTTAAATTATTTATTTGAAATTATGGAGTTTCCTCACATTGGAAAGAATTGTTCGTACCAATATTGTAATAAGTTGGGTAAGTTCTAGAATAATCTAATATATATGCTTTAATGCTTCTATTTCTCTTATTTATATGTGTTTCTGTTTGTATTTGCCTTGCCAGTAAATAAATGTAAATTGTGTCGTATTATTTATACGCTTTCAAAAGTATAACAGTTTTTATCTCTTCTTATGCTGATTCTGATTCTATTGTAAAAAATCCGTATTCGCGCGTTTTTTGTTTTTGATAGAGTAGTTTTTCTGTTGCTTTTATGAGTTAAGCCTAATTACTTGGTAATGGTCTTCAAAAAAACTTGCTCAATCATTTTGAAAAAATATACAAGCCTAAAGTGATTAAGAGGGTACTTTCACTTTTATTTTAGAAGGTCACGGATTATTCTAAAAATTTCTAGATGTAAACTGATTCTATTTGTTTACTTACAAATGTGGATATAGCAACAGTTAACAGTTCGATGAATAATATAAGAACAATAAAAAAAGGAGCAATGTAAAGAAGAACTAAAGAAACTATTATTTAAAAGAGATACTTATAATTAAAGTTACTGTTCATTTTAGCATGGAAATGTTAAAAATTACAAAGATATGATGTCATTTTTAGTACTCTTATTTATTAGTTAAATTTGTTGGAATACATTTTTACAGATTTTCTACCCATGAGATGTGGAGCATGCAGAGAAGTTTTTTGGTCAGTATTAATTTATATTCTTACTGTAAATGTCATAGGAGGCAAACAAACAGGCGGGTCACCTGATATTAAGTGATCACCGCTGTCCATAGACATTTGCAACACCAGGGGAGTCGCAACTGTGTTGCCAGCCTGTGTTTATGGGGAAAGGAGAGCAATGGGTAATCCTGTAATAGGTAGTACTGACCGAACAAAATGCAACAATGCAAGCATTGCTACTTCACATCAGTTTTCTGTGAGCGAGTGGCACTACCCCGCGTGAGCCGACCCATTCATGCTGAAATCAGTAATAGCTTAAGCGTGCCTCTACCACCTACTTAATAATACTAATAACTTTATTCAACAAGATGTGTATCTTATATAATATATAATACAAAAGGTTTATCTTTTAATATACAGTATTGTTAAATATCTATGTATCCTAGCGCTTGAACTAGGCTGAGCCTGTATCTCAGACACTAATCTCCTGTGACATATTATAGCATGTTATAGATATGACTTACATACATTTAAATTACTTACATCATTATCTATGCATATAACATAAGGTATACTGTGATAAATAAAATATTTATTAACATAAATAATATACATATTAAATTTAGATATGTCTAACTAGTTCTTATATAATAAGTGTGTATGTGTATAAATGTATCTAATTGTTGTGTGTATATATTATTTATAATTCTACCAGACAATCGTACTGTTGCAAATAAGTTTTCTGTGTCTTCATATTTCTCCATCTTCCACCAGGATGTAACTACTTCCTTACATTTATGATTATTCAGTGAATATATGTCAAGAATTATATACTGTATTATATAACGTCTTTAATTAAAATTTATTTATTTATTTAATAGGTTGACAATAACTGTTACATCATCGTTGACTATGATGTACAATTTCTTAAGTAAACAACATGCATAGTATTTCTATCGGAAAATATTTATTATTCGTTGTCATAATCTTAATAATATTCTTTATTCTATAAATTATTATATACATCTTAGTGTTGCTTGCTCAATACAGATCTTGTTCTTTTCTTTCATTTTTAAAATTCTCATCCCACAATAGAGATCAAACCCTGTGTTACATAGGATTTTACAAAAATACCAGTAACTCGCACATAATATATCATAGTACATCAAGACTCAGAATAACCATTTGATGGTAACAGAAAAATTGACCAGCATAGGATTTGAACCCACAGTTCAAAAAGCAGTGGCTGAGGCAATGCAACCAATTTAATAATTACATTACTTGTATTAATCAATAATCAACCTTTATAGACCTGTCCAAAGAAAGACAGGGAAAAGACAACCATTTGTATCTATTGTTTGTCCGTTACCTTCTGTTTTAAAAATAACATTTAAATCTAAAAACAATTATGAGTATTTTGATATATTGCCAAGCTACAAATTTATCAACTTTTATTCCTGTATGTATTTTAGTTAGATGCATCTTTTTCCTTGTGGCAGGACTATAAATAAGTTCTATTTTAGGACTAAGGCAATTTTACTGTCACAAGAGGTAAAATTGTATTTATAAAGTTTATGGATGTTTGTCATATATTTTTAAGTAAAAAAAAAGTATTATTGTGGAAATAAATAACATTTTTTCTAATTATTTTTACTATAGTCCCTTAAGGGACTGTGTTTCTGAAATCACACCATCTTGATTATAAACACTACAAACTCTTTGCGAAGATGCTTAGTTAAATATTGTGTGTAATATTCCCAGCTCAGAACATTTTGCATATGCAAAACATGAGTGCCCCGAGCCAAATACTCTTGATGTCCAAGTACCGGTTTGCCCCTTGTGTGGTGCCCCTGTTCCGGGTAAGAGAGGGGAACCTCCAGATGTAGCTGTCGGAGCTCATATCGACAATCAGTGCACCTCAGATCCAGCCAGAGAAAGGCGTAATAAGGTAATGTATGTTATATATCGACCTGTAAATGTCGCACTACGAAATGATTTCAGAAGCGAAACCTTGTACTGATCTAAATTCCTTCTTAGTAATTCCCTAGGTAATAGGGGTTCCTTCGTAAACCTGAGAGGAAACCGAAGATTTGAGGATCCTAGTTTATCAAACAATTTTACAATAACTTTTATTGTTTTTTTTTATACTTTTAAAAATTTTAAAGAATATCAAAAGTAAGTAAGTATTCAATTTAAGCCCTGAGAAGTCAAGTCAAGAAGAAGAACGTCAAAACTACCACCTACTATGGGCTTATTAAATAACCCAGTCATAGAGAAGAACAAGAAACTCGATTTATCTTTTCAACATATAGACAATAGACAGTTATTCTATCATATTTGTAAATATATAAATAGATTTTACCTACATATTGGTACATGTAGGAGAGGGAGTCTATAATTCATGCCGAAATATTGACCCCTTGTGGTCACAGAAAATGTGACAGTGTAATAAAGGGGAAATGGGTTTTAAAAGGTGAAATTTGAAGGACCCTAAGTACATTTGCATAATTGTTATTGTCCTTCATTTATATTTTCTATTATCAGATGAAGTTCAGCCAATGTGTAGAACTTGAATAAAAAAAGAGCGCTTTGGCAAGAAGAAGGTATTGTACTCTGATTATTATGCTTTGCAGGTGTTCACCAACCGTTGTTCGTACAAAGGTTGCAAAGCGAAAGAGATGGTTCCGCTCGTTTGCAGTGAGTGTTCACTTAATTACTGCCTGCGACATAGACACGCGCCCGACCACGCCTGCGAGGGAAAACTGGCTGCAAAACGAAGACAAGCCGCGTTAGTATTTCTAATTTAAGTAAAACATTTACATGTGTTATTAGACCTCTCAAAAGTCCTTATGGTCAAGTGGCCTCGCCAGTGGAATGTCAATTCAATGTCTGCAAGTTTGAACCTTTGTATATGCCAACGAATTTTATGGAATTTGCCTATACTTACTAATTTATATTGATACTGGTATGGGTGACGGTGAAAGAAAATGTAGGGAAGGGTATTTTTTTTAATGTCATATCAGGCAAACGAACAGTTGGGTCACCTGATATTAAGTGATCACCACCGTCCATAGACACTAACAACAAAAGGGGAGTCGAAAGTGCGTTGCCAGCCTGTGTTTGGGGGAAGGGAGGGCTTGGGTAGAGGAGAAGAGAGGGATGGTGGGCCTCCGGCCCTCTCGCTGATCGAACAAAATGCAACAATGCAAGCACTGTTACTTCACATCGGTTTTTTATGAGAGGGTGGTATTACCCCGGGCGAATCGATCCATTCATGCTGAAACCCATAGTGGCTTCAGAGTGGCTCTACCATCTACAAAATGTGGGAAAATATAGAATTTGTGGTTTTCTCAGATTTTGTAACCACTTGTGACAGCTGGTGATAAAATCTTTCTTCGGGAAGAGGTCATTGGCCCTGTACTTTGTCTCTTACAGGCTGATATATCTGAATTACATCTCTAGTGAACCCATACTGTCAATCAATAATTTAGAATTATGAACAACATTTTGCCACCATTCCTTAATCAAGAATCACTTTATTAGGATTAACATCATAACCTACGAATGTATTTATCTCAATAGATAGATATAGACCAATAATACAGTTTTCAGGTTACATTTTTTAAACTTAAGTCAAATAGAAAGTCCGAAGAGATAA
This sequence comes from Antheraea yamamai, assembly GCA_036509395.1. Classification (NCBI taxonomy): domain Eukaryota; kingdom Metazoa; phylum Arthropoda; class Insecta; order Lepidoptera; family Saturniidae; genus Antheraea; species Antheraea yamamai. Next base: position 2,942,071 of record AP028437.1, on the reverse strand, counting down.
ACCAGATTTAATTTCTTGCCGGTTCTTCTTGATGAATGGATTGTTTTCCGAACTGGTGGTAGCTTTGACGTTCATAAGCGCCTTCTCAGGGTCTAAACTGAATAAAGTATATTTTGATTTTCAAATGCCGAGAAATCCACAGTGTTATATTAGCCCCATCATTAGTGGTAGTACAAGAATGTTGTTACTATACGATTTTTAATTGGATTTTTAATTAATTGGTGCCATTGGATATTGAATTAGTATTTCTCTAATCAAACCAATTCAGTGGGTCATTTTGTATAATATAAATTTAATATATTACAGTGATGCAGCCATGGCCCGTCTAAAGGCAGCTGAGAATGCAGTAACAAAGAATACCACCACTACGTCACCGGTCACTACATTTACAGAAGTTCAAGGAAATATGGTGAGCAAGTATAATTATTATTAAAAAAAGCAGCCTGCAAAAACATTGAAACTTTATTTAGCGATAAAGGACTTGTTCATTTGAGAATGATACACAAAAAATATTTTTACTTGTCTCTCTCCAAAACCAAACCTAAGGATATCTCAAATTTTAAAATCCATCATTCCATTTATGTTACAGAGTGTACATAAGAAATATACATATATATTAATTCCACACATTGCCTGAAATTGCAGTAAAAAGTGCAATTATGCTATAAATTTATTTAACTTTCAGTTTGAATACATTTTGAACGAAAACTATTGAAAAATTATAAGATTTGTATAAAGTTCAATTTCCTACAAAATCAAATATCGCTTATTAGAATTCGATTATTGGTTTGTAGGCTACAAAATTAAAAAGAAAAATGTCTTGTGTCATTTATATTGTGCTTATGTTTTTCCATCTGTACATAAACTAAGATATCACTAAGATAATAAACAATACAGAAGAAGGCAGAGGTATCAGCTATTTTAGAAATAATATTAGGAGAAGAATATAATGAATGTGTAATAATTTTGGTTTGTATTGTATCCTATTTTACTAATTCTGTACACCCAATTTAAGAAACAAAAAATTGATTAGATGTACAGCGTGACTGGTGAGTCGCCAGCAATATGTTTACAAGATAATCAACCTGATTCTCGTTCTAAATCACTTAAAAAAATAGGTGTTTAATATTTGACCTACTTATCTAGATAAATATAAAATTGATATACACTCAACATCAGGTGATTTACGTAACAACGAACTAGTGTAATGATAAGGAAAATAATTAACCACACCGTGGTGCCCAATCCCGCCCTACCCGTTCAACCTAGCGCCCTTTCATAAATGCCGCCAATCATACCGCAACTGCGCCTAGTTAGATTTTTGTATTAAATAAAAATGAATTTTTACGTAATAAAATAAATAAACAGTCATTATGTTATGGAACAAATTTGTAATGCTTTATCTTTTCATTGTGCCGTAGCTGATTCCTGTCGTAATGTTATTTTAGGCATATAACTTATACAAAACAATTTCGATGTTTCACATCTGCCAGGCGTCCCGTGACGGCACAATTTTTTTTTACGTTTAAAAGTATTGTTCCCATACTTTTAAAAATTTTAGAACAAACTTTAATTAAGGTTCTTTTTGTTGTTTATTAGTATTTGTTTTAATATTATTATTTTATATGTTAAATGTAACCATGATCTATCAAAGGATTGAAGGGTGTTAGACTTTAAACAGTCACTTGGTATATTATTTAATAAAGTAATAATATGGATGAAAACTTATGAATAATTGTAATACTTCTTTCAGACCGAAGATGAGGCACTGGCTCATGCGTTGGCCCTGTCAATGCAAGAGCAAAACTCTGATGCACATGCTCGAGACAATGTCCTAGCTCGTGCCTTACTCCGTCAGCGAGTCGGAGGTGAACAGAACTCGAGATGTAACATCTCCTAGCAATCTCAATATTATGAAACCTTGTTTATACTTAACGAAGTGTAATTAACACTACCTTTTCCACAACTAAGAAAGTGTAAGTGATAATTGATAGTCAATGTGTTCTTATTGTGTAAAGTGCTAATGAAAAGTTTACAAAGTGCTCAGTGAATTGGAAGTTTAAAGTGCATTTTTTTATTACACCATCATTACATAGTATAAAACAAAGTCCCCTACCGCGTCTGTCTGTCTGTCTGTTCGCGATAAACTCAAAAACTACTGGACGGATATTCATGCGGTTTTCACCAGTGGATAAAGTGATTCATGAGGCACGTTTTAGTATATAATTTGTGAAGGATTTTTTATAATCAGGGCGGGACAACGTCTGCAAGGCCCGCTAGTCTATATATATAATAAGAATGTAAATGTAACGTATCTGTACATTTTAGATTTTTGTAAAAAAAAAATTGTCGCACGTGTGTAGGAATAAGTAATAAAATACATTTCAATCAATTTTATAAATCTCTGTCTGTTTGTATGAACACGTATCACTGCTAAAATACTGTAGTCATGATAACACAAGAAAATCATAAAGCATATCTTCGAGTAATATCTAGTTAATTCGAATAATTCGAAAAATTACGAATAATTCGAAAAATTTCGAATAATTCCAAAATCTTCGAATAATTCGAATTTTTTTCAGGGTTTCTTATTTTCAATTTTAAAAATTTACCTGAAATTCATGCTTCTAGACTAGAATACCCCCTTAATTCGCGAATTATTCGAAAACTTTCGATTCGAACGATATTCGCACACCCCTAATATCTAGTCTTTGTTTCATTAAAATCGGTTCAGTCTATCAAAAGTTATTGTAATTTTAGTGACAATGTGACTTAAGTACGAGAGATAAGTAGATAGTGATTAGTTTTAATACATTGAGGTGACTTTATTAGTCACTGTTTTGTACATCAGGTTCCACGCGGACGAAGTTAGCACAGCTAGTTATAATTTTCCATCTCTAATTAATACACATAGAATGGGTAAGTTCAGATTACTGACAGTACTACTGTTAAAAAAATAGTTAAGCATACGATCACTTTACCTTACACTTATCACTTAAACCTTACACTTCTTACCTACACATATTACTTAGCAAAGTGTAAATAATCCTTAATTCTGCAGCGCTAAGGTATAATGTACTAATTACACTATGCATTATCAAATCTATAACTACATGCACTAATATAATTTGCAAATTGTAAACAAGTCTTGATTCTGTGGTACTAATGTATTATGTAAAGTGAATGCAGACTATAAGAAGATTTGTTATATTGACTACTTACTGAGAGTTTAGCTTATGTTCAAACAGTTATGTGTCGCAGGAAATACATTTTGTCACATTTGGGCTTATCCATAAATTATGTCACATAAATTTAACGATCTTCGGAATTTTTCAGCCTTGTCTCAAAAATGTCACATTTGTGTGTCTGCATTCATTCGGCGTAATGTAACATTGCAATTCCAAATTTAGAAATTAATAAAAAAAAATATTAATATAATCAATAATAAATCAAACTTTAGACATTTTAATTATTCCCAATGATATTGAATTGAAATTAGTCCCAAAGATTTATATAAGGGCGTCCCGAAGGCTTAGTGATAAAGGAAAAAACAAGAAATTAAAACATAAAATATATTAAAAATGCCATTAATGTATTAACAAAACAATATAAATAAAAAAAGGAGATAACTATGAGTTATATTCACATTTCACTGATTTTATTATGTATTTAATGGACATCTAATCATACATATATAGAAAATATAGCCTTGCGACGGAAAAGGCGGTAGCGAAATAAAGATTGAGAGAAACTGCTGTAGATTTATAAATATGACATCACAAAGTTTATGATTTTTTCCTCTTTGTCACACTTTGTTCATCTCTTTCTTCGTCTCATGTGGTGTAATTTATGGATAGCCCACTTCACGTAAGAGTTAAAGACTTAGAAATAGTAGAACCTTTCGTATAGAAATAGTAGAACCTTTCGTATATATTATATCGTATATAGTAGAGGGCTCGACTGCGAATGCAAGACTATGACATCTATATCTACCAAAGTTTTGTTCATGGCATTTTTTCAAATTGATTCTCAGTAGTATGACTGATAACAGGACTGCAGTTATTTCAAAATCATGTGTACATTGTTATCGGCTGTATCTACTCGACATCAGGTCTACTGTGATGTCCATTTCTGTTTCGTATTATATTTGTTAATGAATACATAAAAAATCATTCCTTTGTAGCATAGAATAGTTGGACAAATAAAGTGAATATTCATATATCAATTAGTAAATTAATGTATTTGTTCTTACCACAAAGTAGAGAATTGTGCATTTCTACAAATAGAATGATATGTAGGGGTGTGCGAATAATTCGAACTTACGAATTATTCGTTCCGAATCGAATATTAATATTCGATTCGAAACTCGGATCGAATAATTCGAATTATTCGAAAGTTCCCGAATAATTCGAAAAATTTCGAATAATTCGAAAAATTTCGAATAATTCGAAAATTTTCTAATTATTCGGGAACTTTCGAATAATTTGAATTTTTTTCAGGGTTTCTTATTTTCAATTAAAATAACTTATAAAAAAATAGATGGTAAAAATATTGATTGCCTTTTTTTACGGCACTTCAAAAAATTACCTGAAATTCATGCTTCTAGACTAGAATACCCCCTTAATTCGCGAATTTCGATTTCGAAAATTCGGATTATTCGATTCGATTCGAACGATATTCGCACACCCCTAATGATATGGAATGCTTTTTAATAATGGTGTAAATTTCAATTAATTTATCTTCTATGTAATTACACAATTCAATTTGAATTTTTATAACATAGTAGTGACAATAAAATATTGTCTAGCCGTCACCAAGTGACAAGTTATGATATACTGTAACTCTTATAAATAGTTTCCACGAAAAATACATCCACTTCTATACTGTTTAACAAATGACCATAAAAATTGTTGTATACAGAGAATATTAAACACAATATCCACCTTACTGTAACATAATGATTTGTTGTAATATGTAATAAAATGGGTACGGACACGGGCAGAGGTTGTTTACATAAATTAAAATTCAAATATAAAAGACATTATTAATTAAAATCATTCCAATTCTATATAATTTTTATTGTAAATCTTGTTCCAAACACATCCTAAATATCATTTATATTGATAAACTGCAATAACTAAGCACATTGTTATTTTTACTGGGGATCAATGATAGTATATAATTATTGGTATCGCTATCTCATTTCATCTACAGTCTTCATCTCCATTCATAAACGATTTTATTGTCAAGTTAAATTTATATGTTTGAACATTATTTATAAAGTGGTTTATGGTCAAGATATTATGTGTTTATCTTTTTGTAAGGAGGCTATTGACTAAATTTGACAGTTTATTTTGACAGATGACATTTGTAAATGTCAAAATATAGACCAGCATAATATGGCTTAGAGACGGATTCTGTGGCCTACGTCTGTCAGCGTCGGGCGTGTTTATTTGTAACTTATACCATTTTACAGAAATTATTATAGATTTCGAAGTTGATTTTTGTTTATAGTGTGTTGTTCTTTGGTTTTGTGGTGGTGGTAAGTGTTTGTGTTTTTTTTTTCCTTGTCTCCCTTCATATAATACACTCTCCGTTATGGAGGGTGACCCCCCTGATCCCCCTGTCCCACCGGACATTTCAGCCTCTTCCTCAGCAGTAGGAATTACTGGCAAGCGCCGTTCGGTTTCCCATAATGAAGCCCCCACTGGCAAAAAAGCTATCACTGACTTAGATATGGGCTCTGCGTCTATTCAGCGGATATACTTACACCCTAGTATTGTCATAGGTATTAATACATATGCAGATTCTGACAAAGGCCCCTTTATAATTCAAATTTCGCGTTCTGAACCAGACCCTGCAGCTGGCCTTTCTATCCGGCCAATTAAATTTGGTCAATTGCTTTTCAAACACAGCATAAAAAATATATCACCAGACGGTGTGAAACGTATTGGGAGAAATAAAATAGCCGTTGAGTTCTCCTCAGTGGTGGACGCCAATAATTTCTTAAGTAACCCTATCTTGGCGGAACACAAGTATGTAGCTACTATCCCGTCATATAACGTTACCAGAATGGGACTTGTTCGGAATGTACCAGTAGACTTTTCGATGGATGAGTTTGTCGAGAGTCTTGTGGTACCTAATCACTGTGGTCTGGTTCTGAAAGCTAGACGATTGAGCAGAAAGGTCGTCACTGATGGAAAGATTGATTGGGTTCCGACTCAAACGGTTGTTCTTACATTTAGAGGCCAAATACTCCCAGAAAGAATATTTTCCTTTCATACATCTCTCCCCGTGGACACGTACCAATTTCCGACCATTCAATGTATGGCCTGCTGTCGTTATGGACATGTGAAATCTCAATGCCGATCAAAACCTCGTTGCTACAAGTGTGCTCAACCCCATGAGGGCATTTCATGTGAGGTTCCAGTTGAAAAATCTACATGTTTGTTTTGTTCTGGTCAGCATTTGGCTACAAGTCAGCGCTGCCCTGAACATGATAGACAAGTCAACATTAAGAAATCCATGGCTCTAAATGGAATCTCGTACGAGGAAGCTTCCCAACAGTTTCCTCTAGTCCCTAGATCCTTTTCTGACGTCATCCTATCATCTTCCACCACTCCTCCTCAAACCCATCCTACTCCCGCAAACAGTTCTAACTCTGGTCCCACCCAAACTTCCCATTCCTATGTTAAATCCATCTTTACTAATCGTCGCCCTAGGCCTCCATTAGGTAAGGCGTATGATAAAAGTGGTCATCAGGCAATCGTAGGTACTATGCCTCCTGCATTACCTAATGGTTGTGCATTGCAAAATTCTTCTTCTTTCTCCCATACTTCAGAACAAACTGACACTCTTGTCAAGCTCCTTCTCCAGATTCTCATTGACCTATTTACCCAGAACAATCCTTCCTTACCGTCCAACGTTGCCTCTTCACTTGCCTCCTTAACCTCTTTAGTTCATCAATATGGATTCACTCGTAATCCTTCAATGGAATAGCCAGAGTCTACGCCCCAAGAAACATGAACTAGTACACCTGATTGATAAATTCAACCCTGCCGTTGTGTCCATTTCGGAGACATGGTTCGTGCCTGGCTCTCGTTTTGCGGTCTCAGGTTACTCTTGCTTCCGGGATGACAGAACTGACGGGTATGCTGGCTGTGCTCTTTTTATAAAGCGCTCACTCCCTTTTTCCCTAATCCCTATCCCTCCTCACTCCCCTGGTATCAATATCGTGGCTGTCAGAGTCCTCGACATATCATTTATATCAGTGTACATCCCTCACCCTAATGGCTCCTTAATTCCAGACATCCTTCATGTGTTATCGTCTGTACCATCACCCATTCTTCTAATGGGGGACTTTAACGCCCACCACCGATCCTGGGGAGGGAGTCACAACGATTCTTTTGCATGGTGTCTTATAGACACTTTTGATGAGACTAACCTCTGTGTCTTAAATGATGGCTCTCCAACTCGTAGAGTTTTGCCTAACCAGAATCCCAATAGTGCCGTAGATCTGTCGGTCTGCTCTAATTCCATCTCGTCCCTCATAGCATGGTCTACTTTGAACTCCACGTACGGTAGTGATCACTTCCCTATTATCCTTTCCATCCCCAGTAGAGTATATCCGAATTTCTGCTATTCTCCCCTCTTAAAATATAGATTATCCCGCGCTGACTGGAGTTCATACTCCAATCACCTTGACATTATAATAGACTCTCTTCCTGATCCCCGCCCCGATGATATACTTCCTACCTATTCTAAATACATTGAAGCGCTTACTAGTAGTGCAAATAATCATATTCCTTTGTCTACACAACCAAAAATCAAAATACCTACTCCTTGGTGGGATTCTGAATGTTCAGTGGCTATTGAGGAAAGAAAAGAGGCAGAGCGGAGATTCAACTATGCGATGACCCCTGAAAATTTTCTTAGTTTTCGACAAGTTTCTGCAAAAGTAAAGAGATTATTACGTTTAAAAAAGAGACTTGGGTGGCACTCATTCTGCGAATCTTTATCACCTAAAACTCCTTCTACTTTAGTGTGGCGAAAAATCAAACGATTCCGTGGTGCTTCTTATAATGATAACGTCTCCCATAACGACCAATGCTTGTGGATGGACGACTTTATCAATAAATTATCCCCTGACACTGTTCCATCTCCAGATATGCTCCCAGTAAATCCAGTTCAATGTACCAGTTCAACGATGATGGATGACTCCTTCTCTCTTATTGAACTGGAAATGGCTCTAGATGGGCTCTCCGATTCTTCTCCTGGTCTAGATGGAATTCCATATTCTTTTATATCAAAATCGTCTAATAAAAATAAACAGTACTTCCTTCGCTTAATTAATAGTATATACAACTCCCAACAAATCCCTGATCCCTGGAAAACCCATGTCATTATCCCTATCCTCAAACATGGTCAAAACCCAGCTGACCCTAACAGTCGAAGGCCTATCGCCCTTTCATCTGCCCTAGTTAAGATAGTGGAGCGCATGATTAAGTACCGTTTGGAATGGTTTGCTGAGAACAACAATTTAATATCCAAGTCTCAATTCGCGTTTAGACGAGACAGCAGCACCCTTGATAGTCTTGGGATCTTTACAACTGATGTGCATGTTGCATTTAGGAAAAAAGAGTATTTGGTTGGAGTTTTCCTGGACATCGCATCCGCATATGATAATGTTATGCTTCCTGTCCTCAGGAATAAGCTAATTCAGCTGAGGATCCCGGATAAGCTAGCTTTCTTTATATGCAACATCTTGATGGAGAGAAAGGTCATTATCAAATATCAAGGGTTCTTTTCTTCTCCTCGTACTGTGTGGAAAGGTCTTCCCCAAGGCTCTGTACTCAGTCCGCTGCTGTACAGTCTTTATACACATGATATAGACCAAGTTGTGATCCCTTACTGTTCCATTTTACAATATGCCGACGACCTGGTTCTATACACTACAGTATCGGACCCAAGCAATGCTTGTTCCAGATTAAACACTGCCCTTCACTATCTTTCACCATGGTTACTAGATCATGGTCTATCTTTGTCAGTTCCAAAGTGTGCAGTGGTTGTGTTCTCCAAGCGGAGAAATATCCCATTAGTTAACATCAAAGTGGGTGAAGAAGTTATTCCTCAGACAACTAACATTAAATTTCTAGGCGTTTGGCTGGATGCTAAAATGTCTGGGTCTTTGCATGCGGATTATGTGTCTGGTAAATGCGAGAAGAACATTAATATCCTGCGGTCGTTATCTGGAGCTTGGTGGGGAGCTCACCCTTTTTCCCAAAAAATGCTTTATAATGCTATCATTCGCAGCCATCTAGACTATGGAGGATTTCTTTTAGATCCCAGTAATAAAGGGGCCTCGGAGAAACTCTCGAAAATCCAATCAAAATGCCTTCGCATTATTCTAGGGGCCATGAAATCCTCGCCCATCAATGCTCTGCAAGTGGAATGCGTGGATCCCCCTCTCTATTTACGCAGGCAATTGCTCTCGGACAAGTTCTTTTTCAAACTTTATCAAAATTCCCAACATCCTCTCCTAGCTAAGCTAAGACATTTGGCTTGTATAGTTGAAAACGAGGGTTACAGCTCTTTATTCGATTTGCCTTGTATTCTCCGCAGTTATATCAAAATTTCCCGTTTAACTATTCCCATTCTGCAATTTCCATGTAAACTTATTTTCTCTCTCCCTTATGAAGCGTTGTGTCATCAGCCCAATATAATCCTAGATCTGGGCATTCACAATGACATGGTTAATGCCGATAAAATTTTAAAAGACAAGCTTGCTTCACAATTTCCGAACTGGCTAGCAATCTACTCCGACGCATCCAAACTGTCCCAAAACAACAACATGGGATCCGCCGTGTGGATTCCCTTTTTTAAAATTATACTAAGTTTTAAATGCCCTCCCGTTTTAACAGTGTTTACTGGTGAATCCATTGCAATTTTAGAGTCTATAAAATTTGTATTATCCCATGATATCAAAAAGTCCATTATTTTAACTGATTCAAAAAGCTGCTTACAAGCCGTACTGGCTAATCCCTTCAAATCTAAATACAGATCCCCAATTATATTAAAAATCAAAGAAGCTCTTTATTTGTGCCAACAGCAAAACTTAAAAGTCGTCTTGGCTTGGATTCCGGGTCACTCGGGCATTCCAGGCAATGAAACCGCAGATTCATGTGCAAAGCAAGCTGCCAACATAGGTTCCCTAGAACATTTTCAAATCATTCCTGGGGATCTCTGTGTAAGCATGAAACACCAGTTGTTTAAAGCGTGGAATGATGAGTGGCAGACATCACACAAGGTTAAAGCCAAATTCTATGGCAATTTACAACCTACCATCCCCACTAAACCCTGGTTTTCATTGTTTCCGAACGTAGACAAGCGTACAATATCGGTCGTGTGCCGTATGCGTTTGAATCATGCCTGCACACCTGTCCATCTTGCAAAAATTAGAGTCCGGGATCACTCGCTATGTGAATGTGGGCTAGATGAAGGAAGTATAGACCATATTTTTTTTAATTGTCCAAATCGGCGCGTTTCTCTATATAATTTACTCCCCCAAGAGATATTCCGTCCCACCTGCATGCAATTCCTACTCTCCCTCTCCTTTACTCCTTTTATTACTGTTCTGTGTAAATATATCTATATTAATAAAATTAAGCTCTAATTATTTGTTACATTATGCTTACTTGTGCTATACATGCTTATATGATAAAATATACATATTTATTTACTAACTCATATGTTTAGGTACTTACTAAACCAATTGTGTATTGTCCCTATGTTCTATGTTAGTCATACGGTGGTGGTCCAAATCAACTTCAGATCTTTTGTTGATCCATTATCGTAGAAATTAAGCTTTATATACATGACACTGGCAGAATTGCGGAATTTTCCACAAAGGCCAAAGAATAAGTTAAAAAAAAAAAAAAAAAAAAAAAAATGGCTTAGAGACAAATTTACACTAGTTTATTTAATTTCCTCTTTAGGTGGTAGAGCCACGTTGAAGCTATTACTGGTTTCAGCTTGAATGGGTCGGCTCGCCCGGAGTAGTACCACCGTCTCATAGAAAACCGACGTAAAGTAATATTGTTTGCATTGTTGCGTTTCGTTCGGTCAGTGAGAGCGCCGGAGATTTTTCTTCGATATGGCCTCTGCGTATTTAGGCAATTTATAAAGATTAATTTGTCAACTGTTAATGTCAGAGTATAGACCAAATTCATAATTAATTCAGTTTAGAATTTATATCTTAGTTTTAACGTTTAATAATTTTAATAAAAGTGATATCTCAAATAATATTTCGTTTCCTACATTTATTGTTTTAAAACTTATATGCTGCAACTGACCAAGATAAGCCAAAATTATTGAGTTCTGTAATATGTAGTCTTTCGCATCTGTTAAGGAGTATTCAAATTCCCAAACACTGTATTACACTGTTAGTTTATATAAACTTGTTCCGACTGGATATCAAATAATGCAAGATTGTAACTTTTCTCCATTTCATATAAAATAAGCAGGATAACTGTGATGTACTGTTGTATAAAAATATATCTTTCTTTTATTTAATTCTAATGAATATATAATCAAAATTTTAACTTGTTGTCACTCTTCTGTTTAGAACATTCTTGCTTTATAATTTTTCTTAGGTCGTTAAGTTTTCTGCGATCAGTTGTGTCAGTTGCACCAACTATGATAACTTTGTAAATTGAGTTTTATTTATGGATAAATATAATCTAGTGTAAATCATGTATATAATATAACTGATTCTATTTTTGAGACATTTTAAAATGTTAATTAAGATAATAATAAATTTTGACTGATTTTTGTGTTTTTCTATAGCTATTTACACATATATATATTAAATACACTTATAGAGTATTAGTGATTAATCCTGTGTGAAGTACTGTTTATAGAAGTGAAAATTTCTTTAGGCGCGTTGAACGGTATTTTTGGCAGGAGATAATTTTATTAAATGGTGGATCATGTTTCAAATACCTAACCAATTTTTAAAAATTTTAATTTTACCGTTTTTTCAAATGTTGGTTTAAATCTGTTTTTTTAAACTTATACAGCCAACAGCCTGACCGGTGCATCACAATGTCTAGATTCGTTTGTATGGAGCTTAAACCATTACGGCTTGGGACAGTCCAGGAGTTGAGATAAACTTATTTTTGTTGCCATATCACAAAATAATACACCATCAATATTATTCACAAATTTTATTATTAAATAACATATTTAATAAATATTTATAATAAGAGTAAACAACATCAATAATAACATTTATAGTATATGTAATTGTAGATCGAATCCAAAATTTAATATATATACCCATCACAGTTTGCGTAAGAATTCTTATGAGTTAAAAAAACAACAAAGTGAATAACCCAATACCTCTTGATTAAAATAATACATACTTCAGCCTCTTTTATATTTTTCTTTGGCTAATCTATTAAGACAGTTCCTATACTGGTATAGACAAAAATGATTTAACATTAAACAATTGTCTATTCCTACAAAATCCTCCACCTTTCTTATCTACAATATATATGAAAATGCAAAATAAATAACATTTGAAGTCATATAGTTTATTTATTATACAAATTGAATATTAGATAATAACCATTATATTGGAGGTCAATTCGAAAATCTGCCTAAAAATTTCAGTAAAACAACCTGACTACATTTAGTATGAACAGAATATGTATATAACATAAATTACATTGATTTGGATTTTAGATAAAATAGGAAGTTTTGTGTGTATAAATTCCCTTATATTTTTATCGTATTTTATTTCACACCTACTTTAGGTTAGTCATGACAGATATGCGGTAGATATGGACGAATCATTACTGACTACAACCTATCCCAACATCGACGAATAATATCAGAGATTACTCAAAAGATCCTTGTTATGGAGAGTTCGGAATTTATGATTATCATTTAAGTAGCTAGTTATAAATTCTGGTGGATTCCTCGCGAGGAATAATTCAAGGCTCATGTATTTAGCTGCAGTGAGACGTTTCCGTTCGGCGCTTGATCTGCACAAGTTTTTGTGTGCGTGGGACAAGAAATTAGAGGCAACTTTCTCTATTAGGTGGACGGTGACACGTTTCTCTGGGTCATCTTCTAAGACTGGCTGGAAGCGAAATAGCAGAATGAAAATCAAAAGTACTTTATTCAATTTAGTCCTTGAAAAGGCGCTAATGAACGTCAAAGCTACCACCAGTTCGGGAAAACAACCCTGTTCAGTGTTGGTCATTCCATGTTTTTTAGGTTATTACCTAACACTTATAGTATGGTATTTTGTTTTGGGGGACAGCAGCTGGGGTGAATACCATATTCCTACTACAAAAACGAGCAGTTCGAGCAAGTTATAATATGGGGCCTTTTTCAGGAATTCGGTATCTTAAACTCTGCTCTCCCAATATATTCTTAATAATTTAATGAATGTCCGCAAAAACTAAGATAGATTTAGTAAAGGGCCAGCATAATTAAAACATTAGAAACGGGAATAAATTGGTCAATCCATGTTACAGACTCAGTAAGACCAATAACAGTTTTTTAGGTAATAGTGTTAGGTTTTATAACAAAGTCCCAAAGCACATTACCGATTTGCCTAATAGTAAGTTCAAGCACCGGGTTTTAATATCTAAAGGCTTATAGGGTGGATCGATATGTAATCGATGGTGACATCTGGAAATGACGCCCCTCTCTGTGCATCCACCAAAAACGAATGTAACCATGTTTGTAAAAATATGTATCATGAAGAGATAAACCAGATCCCCAGTTTCTTGCCGGTTCTTCTCGATGAGTGGGTTGTTTTCCGGGACCGGTGATAAGTTTGACTTCATAAGTTCTAAATAAAATTATTTTTTATTTGATTTGAGTATAAATGCAGTGTGACCACCAGACACATGGTAACAAAAGAATTTTCAGAATCGATACAACAGATTTAAAGAAAACACATACGAACGAGAAAATGTTACCTTTTATATGCTATAGATAAATGTTTGTTATAGATTCTAAATTCGAGTATCATTCAATCTTTTATATGGAAATTTTATTTCAGTGACAAATGTGCAAGAATATATTGAAAATAAAGTCTCATTTATAACATATGAAGTGAGGGCAACTTACAGAAAATCTAATCCACTGCCATATCTGATATCTGGATATTTCAGCTGTAGCCGAGTCTTCGACGTTACCGCTGTAAAAGAAGTGCCCTATACCGGCCAACCAGTAGTATATGAACAATATAGATATAGCCACGTTATGTTTCAGTCCTTGGAGCGTCACGCCTCCAGTTGGGATCAGTAGAAGGTCTTGGGGTGTGACATCACAATCGATTTTACGCCCTATTTGATTCGGCGTCGCTCCGTTTTTCTTCCAAAGCTGAAAATAAATAGGTACCCACAATATTTAATTTTTTGCTGTTGTTTTTTTATGTTACCGTTTGACGACAGCTAGTTTTAGACTACACTCTCATCCGATGATAAATGACGACGCTGCTCTAAGACGGTAAACACGTAAAATTACAGCGGAACTGGCTCTCAATTGCAGTTGCCCGATAACACCATAGGTGCTTGGTAACAAATTTTCAATTTGTGGGTGGTTAACTAGAAAATGTAAGAAAAAGGCTTTCTTCTATGCTATTATGTTTAATCACGATGGTTTCCTTCACCGAAAGCTCTGGACTCAGTCGCAAGGGTTCGTTCGAACTTATATCGATCGATGTACTAAACACGCTATCAAATGAGCCATTATGACTTTTTTTTTATATCATTAGAGGCGAACGAACAGGTGGGTCATCTGATGTTAAGTGATCACCACCGTCCATAGACACTTGCAACACCAAGGGAGTCGCAAGTGCGTTGCCACCCTGTTTGGGGGAGGGGGAGTGGATGGAGAGAGGAGGAGAGGGGTAGGGTAGGTGAGTAACCGGCGATCTCACTGACTGAACGAAACGCAACAATGCAAACACTATTACTTCACGTCGTTTTTCTGTGAGAGGGTGGTACTACCCCGAGCGAGCCGACCCATTCATGCTGAAACCAAAATAGCTTTAGCGTGGCTCTACCACCTACAGAATACTTAATTACTACTTCATAATATTGTGACATTTGTGGCTGAAGACATGTCTTTGATCCTTGCTATCATGTCGACTTACAAGCGTCTCCTCAACAGGATATAAACTTATCGATCCCAAGATACGATAAACTAGAAGAGAGTGACTATGACGTGTTTACCGTCATGTGTGGTTGTCACAATGCAACCCGGTTCTGATTCCTATCACCCCACTTGATTAAGCCTAATCGTGGCATTATGGCGGATATTACATCTGGTTTAAGGTCCCGTCGTGCAGCCGTGGCCAGGAAGTAAATAAAGCCAGCCAATAGATATGATAAGTAACCAAATTTAGGAAAAACATTTAAAACAAAAGCTCTATAAACTTGGAGGCTTACACATTTCAACCCTAGACATAGGCCATACAATTGCTTCTGCTGTAGGGCTGATTCAACCTTGGAAGATGTCCAAGGTTACACAGAACTATGGAAGTTCGGAATTACTAACAAGTACGTGGGTGCCACAATAATTATTGTACGAATGCGTATAAACCTAATTCTGCTATATGACTAATCCAGCCCGGGAGCGAGTCGAAATTTACTCAGGACTATGGGAGTTTGGTGCTACTAACAAATATAAGAGGTTGCCAGAATAACTCTTATACCAAGACGCTACATGGGTTGGAGACGGTTCTGAATACTAACATTTTATGTTTTTATTTTGCAAAAGCTGAGAAGAATACTAAAAATTATCATTATTCTTTGTCATATCAATAATCTAGGAATAGCGTGTTCGGACATCGATCGAAGCATTTTCAAATCCTTGCAACTGAGTCGCAAGTGCGAGTGAAGGAAAACATGGTAATCAGTCCATACATGGTGGCTACCATGAAAAGTAATAAGATCTACGGATTTCCGTGCGGAAGTCCACCTGGCTAGTTACCATCCATAAGTTGATATCAAGCAACCTGTTCGTGTGTTCCGGCAGCTACACTTGACAGCCTCTAAGGTTTAACGTGTTTATCATCTTAAGCCGCATCGTCATTTAATGTCAGATGAGATTACAGTCAAACACTAAAATCTATAAAGCATTTAAAAAAACTAATCAACCGTTCCATGTTCTAGCACCATAAAATCATCCTTGAAATTAACTATGAAGGTCGATGAATAATTTTCTACGCGTATTATAAACCAATTAATTCTGTGAAACAGTTAATCTCATCAGAGTTGAAAGTTGAAAAGAACTCGTAAGATGACATTGAAGGTGACTTTTTATAAGTCCGTAAGTAATTGTTGTTTGTATAATTAATGAGACAAATCGAACGATACAGAAACTGCCTACGAAGGTCGGAGACGATAAAAAATATTATGACGATAATTACACTAAATTAGTGTTCAATGAAAATGGAATGTATATATTTTAGACACTAAAAGTTATTTTTTATTAAAAAAATCTGTGTCTAATTTTCAGTATATCACCTTCAAACCTGTTTTTGTCATTAATTGTTTTCACGCAAATATATTAACGCAATACGACGATAATTACATTAGATTAGTGTTCAATGAAAACGGAATATAATTTTTTTTAAACACTAACAGACATTTTTTATTTAAAAATAATTCTCTGCCTAATCTATACTAATATTATAAGAGGTAAAGTTTGTGACGTTGTGGGTTTGTGAGTTTGTGACGTTGTGACGTTGTGGCGTTGTAAGGGGTAATCTCAAGAACTACTGGTCCGATTTGAATAATTCTTTCAGTGTTATATAGCTCATTCATCGAGAATGGTTATAGGCTACATGTCATCACGCTAAGGCCAATAGGAGCGGAGCACAGATGAAAAATGTTTCAAAATCGAGATGTTTTTTTTTGAGAGCTTCTGCTGTGTGTCAGCGTTAGCCCAGAGTAGTAACTATTACTACGCGGGCGAAGTCGCGGGCAGGGGCTATAATCTATATACTAATATTATAAAAAGGTAAAGTTTGTGAGTTTGTGACGTTGTAGGGTGTAATCTCAAGAACTACTAAAGCGATTTTGAAAATTCTTTTACCAATAGAAAGCCACGTTATTTATGAGTGTCATAGGCTATATATCATTACGCTAAGGGCAATAGGAGCGGAGCAACAATGAAAAATGTTTTAAAATCGGGGCTTTTTTTCCTTTTGAGAGCTTCCACTGCGTCTTAGCCCAAAATAACTATTCCACGCGTACGAAGTCGCGGGCAGAAGCTATTAACTAATTATATTATCTATACTAATATTATAAAGAGGTAAAGTTTGTGACGTTGTAGGGGATAATCTCAGGAACTACTAACCGATTTTGAAAATTCTTTTACCAATATAAAGCCACGTTATTTATGAGTGTCATAGGCTACATATAATCACACTAAGACCAATAGGAGCGGAGCAACAATGAAAAATGTTTTAAAATCGGGGTATTTTTTCCTTTTGAGAGCTTCCGCTGCGTCTTGCCCAAAATAAGTATTCCACGCGTGCGAAATCGCGGGCAGAAGTTATTAACTAATTATATTATCTACTAGCTGACCCGTGCAACTTCGTCTGCACCAAATCGGTTATTACCGGTTTCAACTGTATTTTTAAACGCAAATAATCTTAAAAAACCTAAAACCCTATTGCAGCGTTATCCAGCACTTCCAATCGTGAATCCAAACTATCCAGGGACTCACTCAAACATATACCCAGTTGGTATGTGAGAAAACTTTTAAAATAAGCCTAGAATCTGTTCGCAGCATTACCTAAAGTAGTGTCATCAAAGTGAAGATCAAAACTAACTTACATATATTGCCGATAAATGTCTTCCCAGTACCCCTTGTAACTTCATCACGTAACATACTGTAAAAGTTGAACTTTATCTACATTCAATTTCCATTTTGTTTTAGTTGTTTGCAAATCTGCATTCAATTTTAATTTGGTCACATTTATTTTACGTTTGACATACAAACCACCTTTTTTACTGAGATACTGAACTTGGGATAATATACCTTTCTAACAGTGAAAGAATTTTTGAAATCGGACCAGTAGTAGGTACCAAGCATTCCTCGAAAACAAAACTTTACCACTCATTATAATATTAGTATAAATACAACATAGTAACTGCAAACAGTAGTCCGGTGAAGCTGTTAAGACCTTGCTAGGTCAATAGCGTGGTCAGTTCGAGAAAAAAAAAATAACTGCATACACCTCAACTGATTTATTTTAATCTTAGATTCAGAAACCTGAACCCAACTAC
The DNA here is from genome assembly GCA_036509395.1 of Antheraea yamamai. Classification (NCBI taxonomy): domain Eukaryota; kingdom Metazoa; phylum Arthropoda; class Insecta; order Lepidoptera; family Saturniidae; genus Antheraea; species Antheraea yamamai. The sequence continues at coordinate 2,923,751 of AP028437.1, read as the reverse complement.
TTCAAGACTCACCAACATTTAGAAAACTAATTTTATCAAATATCGAAACAACACACGTACTGATAGAACTCTAGTTGAGATTCATCTTCTACAATGCAATGTAACTATTATCTAGGTTTATGTTTTAGGAAAAAATCTTGTCACCTTTGTTTAGCAAACATTTTTTATACATTAAAATAAATGTAACAACATATAAGTGACAGTTTCGTTTACACATATTTTTTTCATATGTGGTTGATAATTACGCATAGAAATGTCATATAGCCGTAGCTCAGTTATAACGTACTGGACATTATATGGTCCGCCGGAGCCGACGGTTCGAATCCCGGCGATCTTTTTTTTTGGTATTTTTTTTAAAGTAGCTTAGGGATATATAGCTTATCTTTTTAGCTAATCTGTCTGCTATATATAGCACAATGAAGATTTACCAAAATCCGTCAAAAATTTCATTAACTACAAATTTTTGACTTTCGTCCGTTATCCTGGAGAATCTCTTGCGTTTTATGAGATAAAAAGTATGCTAGATGTAACCTTGTAATATTAGTTATCACTGTGCCAAATTTAGTCAAAATTGGTTCAGTACTTTCAGAGTGGTACGTGTTCAAAGGGACAGACAAACAGGCAGACCCTGGAGAATCCCTTGCGTTTTATGAGATAAAAAGTATCCTAGATGTAATCTCGTAATATTAGTTATCACTGTGCCAAGTTTCGTCAAAATCGGTTCAGTACTTTCAGAGTGATGCGTGTTCACAGGGACAGACAGACAGACAGACAGACAGACAGACAGACAGACAAAAATTGTAAAAAGATTATTTTTGGCTTCTATATCGATAACAAAGTCTACCCCGATAAAAAATTTCAAAAAATATTTAATGTACAGATTTGACCTTGCTACAGTTTTATTATAGTATAGATAATCTATACTAATATTATAAAGAGGTAAAGTTTGTGAGGTTGTAGGAGGTAATATCTGGGGAGTCGGAGAAAAATGGTCGAACGAAAACGTTTCTTACGAACGCTGCCTTAATTATGACATATATATGATTGAGTTCTAGAGAAAAGTTGTAGCTTGATAATGCCTATTACCGCCCAACGAAGTGGGCACGGGTCGGCTAGTTTTTATAAAATAGCTTCAGACCTGTTTTTGTCATAAATCATTTTAAGTGTATTAAACAACCTTGTCTCATGGTTTCGCTCGCGTTAAATGTAGATCTGATTACTTCGGGAATGGTACATTTTTATTGATAAAAGGATAAACTCATTTTTGCAGTAGGATTTTAACTAATATTATAAATACAAAGGTAAAAGTGTTTGTTTGTTTTTTTGTTACGTATTGCATACACGTTACCAGGGGTACCAGGTTACCAGGGAATTTTATATTTTATTCATAATCTTGTATTATTTGGCTCCAGTGGCGGATTTAAAAGTAGGCTGGAGCCTAGGGCGGCAGATTTTAGGGGCGGCAAATTTGGGGCTATTTTTTTTTGTTTTTTACCGAAATTAAAAAGTTCAACAAATATAATTCTAGAAAGTGACATATCGACACCATAGTTCACAATCATGGTAATTACGGGAAAAAGTGTTTAATTAGATAGATAGAGCACAAACAATACAGTTGCCAATTCACTGTAACGTAACATGATTATAAACTAGGATATCAAATTGTCCCTAGCGGCGGCAAAACTTGAATAGCCTTACAGGCAGCTGATTTGTAAATCCGCCGCTATTTGGCTATATGTTTTAGAATATTAGTGGTGTTTTACGTAACATAATGTGGTTATTGTGTACAAGTGAATGGGAGAAAATACTACGACCGCATGGATTCTGCCACAAAAACACCCTGGAAAGTTCTAAAAAAACGGCCACCATCTTGTTAGTTCATTAAAATAATCGATGGCAGTAGTAATCTACTAGAGGATCGGTTGTCAAGAATAAAATAAAATACGCACCTCATTTATGTGGGGAACGAGCCTAGTGTCATACACCATAAAGCCGTCCACGCCGCATTCAATTTCCTTCAATTTCGATTCCAGTACTTTACTTATAATTGCTTTTGATCTGTAATAGTGTGGTGTATTTAAATAAGATGCTTATCTCCGATCAAAATGATGATCTCAGTGACTATGGAACTTCCTTTTATAAGCAAAGGTGTCATGTAAAAAATAAACTCTCCCCCAGACTCATTAGGTAGTTAAAAAAAACTGGTAGAACAGTTTTGTAAAACAAAACAAATGAAAAAAGACATAAATGAAACTTTGTATTACAAGGAAACATTCTAATTTAATAAAAATACAACAAAAAGGCTACTTTAAGCGCTATTCCCAGGCGGTCAGCCATTCAAGTATTGACCGAGCCTGAAGTTGTTTAACTTTGGTGATCGGAGGAGAACCGATGTTTTCAAAACTCTACCCGACACAGTGTTTACCCCCAGCGTTTTTCATCACACAAAAAGTTCACGAATCAGAATTGTAAACTCCTCCCATAAAAAGTTTCGCTTCAAAATATGATGAGACAGTTAACAGAGGTTATCGATATTTACTCTTTGTTAGAGCCATCTGATCCAGGGTTTAACATACTGGCCGCCATCCCCCCAGTGGCTGGAGCAGCACGCGCGTGGCAGACGCTTACTACAAGCTTCAGGTAGCTATTCAAGAAGCGTCGATCCATACTCACATATTTGTTCCTATCAGGTAATTGGTATTCTTTACGATGCCCTACAAATGGTAGTAATGAGGTTATAACCTTTTGAGTCTCTGTTGTACATATATTTGGTGAGAAACTAAAAGCGCGTTATTGAGGACAAATGAACCTAATATTTTAAGATCTGTATTTAATTGTATAAATATCTTTTGTATTTCGCATACTTATTATTATCGCCCTAAGCATATATTTATTATTATTACAATATCATGTATACGGAATTCTGTTTATAAAATGTAAAAAGTATGTAAATGTATGTTCAAGTGGACACAACAAAGTGGCGGACCACATACGAGTTGTGAGTATTTAAAATGTGTAAGGGTCGGTGCGGAACGTGCCATTTTTTTTTCCTCGAACTGACTACGCTATTGACCTGGGAAGGTGTTTACATCTTTACCGGACTTCGGAACGTGCCAATAAAATACGAATATTATAAAGCTTTTTTATGTAATACAGTCTTAAATGTGTATTGTTGTTTTCCTTAAAAACCCCGAGAGAATTACTAACACGCGTGTTTGATAAAAGTAATGATAAACTAAGAAAAATGTGAAAAGAGGTGGATTCAACTATGACAGTAACATCCCCGAATAGTCCCCAGTTTGTAGGACTTGGCGATTGTGTTCTATTGGTTTGCGACTCGTCATAATCGTACGCTTATGTAGGGCATTTTGGTTTCAAGATCACTAAGACCAGTAACAGACTTTTTAGGTAACAGTGTTAGGTTTTACAACATAGTTAGAAAGCAGAATACCGACTGGCCGGATAGTTAGTTCAAGTACTATATCAATTGGGTTTTAATGTCAAAAGGCTATTAAAGACGGTGAATGAATATGTTAACGATGGTGATGTCCGGAAATTCCGAATTCCGGAAAGTCCGAAAATTACATCAAGGATCTGTTGTACTACTACTACATTTGAGCGTAGGACCGGGATAACGTACCACGCAATTTGTAGGACAATATAACTGTTAAATTATATAAATATTAACTAATAAAAAATCAGCTGGTTAGTAATCATTTTTGATGACGTCATTATCGATATATGTTGGAAGGAGGGGGGGACTCTGATCAAACCGTACATTTTGTAGGACAAATATTTTTTCAAATAATTTAGATAATTATCTTGAGATTTAATAAAAAAAAACCCAGTTAGTAATACATTTTTGAGAATCATCAAATCGACATATTTTATCCTTGTCCTCTGTTAGCTACCACAATCGAGAATTTTCGCACAGAAAATTGTTGGGCGTCTCATCGAAACGAAGCTACTCACGGAAAATTAGCTTGATAGTAATCAAGTGCAAAAATGGACCGTGGCTCCTGGACTATATACTTTATGTAAACAATGTAAGTGCAAATTGCCGTAAACGCCATGATGATGAATCTACATGTAAGGCAATATGTCCTTAAGAACTAATCTACTCCGACAATCATCGAGCATGTGATAGACGCAATTCCCATTACCATTTCAGCTCTGAATCTTTCAACTAGAAATAGATGTTAATGGAAATGATGTTGAATGATGACCTGTTACCAGAAGATGAATACAAAATAGGATGAAATAAAAAAAAATCGATTTTCACCAAATTTAGCTATAATAGATGCGCAGTAATCCCATATCCCGCAGTTCAGGCCCAGAGAGTGTTCCCTCAATGCATACAAAATTTCTTCCAGCTCGAAAGTGGAAAGTATATTTTCTATAAGGACACAAGCTTTTATAGTCCCCTGTAGTAACAACAGTTCTTTCTGAGCCCAAACAAAGATCTCATTCCACAATTCGGCTTCTGAAGCGCCCTCCAATTTCGATAAGTAGAAGTAAGGTCCACTGTTGGCCTCGTACAGTTTTTTTGCATTGTGATACATTAAAATAGCGAAGTCCACCAAAGGTCCGATGGCTTCTTTACCGTCTATCTGCAATATTTCGCCTATAGTTGTATATACTGTGAAAGTTTGTATGGTCTTATTTTAAGTGGATTCTTAATTAGGATTCTTAATTCTTAATTTTGTAGATGGTAGAGCTACGCTGTAGCTATTACCGGTTCCAGCATGAATGGGTCGGCTCGTCTGGAATATTACCACCCTCTCACGGAAAACCGACATGAAGTAACAGTGCTTGCATTGGTGCGTTTTGTTCGGTCAGTGAGAGCGCCGGAGGCACACCTCATCTTCCTTCCCTCCTCCCCCTCACTCATTCCTCCCTTCCCCCCAAACACAAGCTGGCAACACACTTGCGACTCGCTTGGTGTTGCTAGTGTTTATGGACTGCGGTGATCACTTAACATCAGGTGAACCGCTTGTTCATTGCGTCCTATGATATAAAAAAAATACATTTTACCAAATGGAAAGAAGCAAGGCTTACCAATATATTGTGCTCCATCATGTTCCAAGCTCGTGGCCGCAGCATCAATATAGGACTCGTACTTATAGTTAGAGGAGCACCCTGTAGTTTTCCATTTACAGCAAGATTTATATTCTGGTAAGCCAGCAATTGGTTACGCCAAGTCGGGCAATGTCCATCATCAAAGTCCACTTGAATCCCCTGCACATCAGCATTGAGAGCAGATACAAAATGTGCTGTGTTTGAGGCTGAGACATCTCCAAGATCTAGTTGTCTATTTCTGAAAATATTACTTGTTTTGTGGCGTTATGCTACACACATATATTATCAAATCTTATAATGACTGCCACTGTAAGAAATATTGATAAGAAAATATAGAGAGTATCACAATCACTAAATACCAGGTGTAACAGCCACCACAGTAGCAAGTTTAGTCTTTGTCATGCTGCAAGATCATTGGGTGTATCCAGCAACAAAGTGAAAACAGTAACCATTCTGGGATCTGGGAAAAACTTATATGCCAGCAATGTAGCATCTGATGATGATTTACTAATTTCTCTGCGACTCTCACTCGTATCTTTGGATTGTGCTCAGCTTATCGTTTACCACAGTGTCATTATTTTACTATTTAAGAAAAACAGAATATTACACAAATAAATTGTATTGTAAAACATTTTTATCAACAAGTTATAAATGTAGTTTCTGTTTCAATTTATGAATTACACAGAGAAAATTCATTGGCAATTATGTACTCATAGTACAATTTAACTCAATGTGTATATAACTAAATCTTGTGACAGTCCATTTATATAAAAAGTAAATAAAAATGGCAAACATAATATTAATACTTGGATGCATTAATTATACAGTTGAATACTTGATACTATTAAGGAAAGAATTTCCTAGTAGTTTCGATATTTTAAAAAGAGTACCGTACCATCAACTTCAGATTAAAGGTTTTTGGCACTCATAAATGTAAGTACAAAAGCCATAATTCAAATTAACCTTCTACTCTCTTGACAACAGAATTTATAAGCCACTAGCTTCTGCCCGTGACTTCGTACGCGTGGAATAGTCACTTTGGGCTAACACTAACACGCAGGGGAAGTTCTCAAAAGAGAAAAAACTATTTTGAAACATTTTTTATTGGTGCTCCGCTCATACTGGTCTTAGCGTGGTGATATATCTATCTAACACTGAAAGAATTTTTCAAATGGGACCACTAATACCTGAGGTTATCACGTTCTAGATAACAAACTCTTCAGCGTTATAATATTACTAGCTGACCCGTGCAACTTTGTCTGCACCAAGTTGGTTACTACCGGCTTCAATTATATTTTTAAATGCAAAAAATCTAAAAAAACCTAATACCCGATTACAGCAACACCTGCATTTCTCAACTGTGAATCCAAACTATTCAGGAGCTCACTATACGCAGTTGGTATGTGAGAAATAAGCCTAGCATCCGTTTGCAGCATCACCAATCGGGTCCAATGTAGTTGTTTGTTCTATAAGAATTTGTAAGTATATGTGAAATATGCATCCAAACTTAATCTTGTCAAATTTATTTTACTTTTGACACATAGCCCATCATCTTGTTGACTGAGATATATGGTGTTGCGGACTTCTTTGTAAAAGTAATGAATATTTTTATCATAAAATTTATTCTTTTATTTCAAACCTTCAAGCAGTGCATATCATATTATAGAATTTTGCTAATTTTTATTACATTCATTGTGATCAATTATTGAAAATATACATGTAGCAAAAAAGCAGTCTAATATACTTTTCTAACAGTGAAAGAATTTTCAAAATCGGATCAGTAGTACTAGAGATTACCCCGAACATCCAAACTCACTAACTTCAACTTCCAATTTTTAATATTGGAGTTTAATAGAATTCTACCAGTGTCAAGTCAGTCATGGGAGAGTCACTTTATAGGTATTATTACATTTTTATTGTATAATTTAATTCTTCCAGATTAGGCCACTGACATATAAAAAGACACTTACAGACGTCATGCTTTAAATAAATATATACTTACATAGTAATTACTGTTAGTTATTGTGTTACCTTAAAGTTTAATTTTGTTAAAACTTATAAAATTAGCCAGAGTTTTGGCAAAAGGAGAAAATACACACCTTTGTGCTTTTGTTAAAATCTGACAAACATAGTATATTGTTAAGTAAAATATAACACAATGCATACAATGCAATACTAAATTAGGGCAATTGGAAAAAATGGTTCTAGAGTGCCTTCATTAAACCCACAATCATATATTAAGTTGTCTCTGATTCTGAGCTCTGCAAGATGGACTGGAGTTCACACCTCTACAGATAGATAGTCAGTGTACAAATAGTAGAAGCGGCAAACTTGCAACAGTCAAGAAACTTGTAAACCCATGGCTTGCCCGGAATGTTATTCTGAATATACCTGGTAGCATATGATTTGCCTTTAATTTGGTTGAATATATTCCAGTTTGAGTTCCATGGTCCAAACAAATCAGACCTTGTCTGGAGAGGATAAATCCTGAACATAGGTTTTATAGTGATCAAAATACCCAGTTTGGATAATTTTTATTAAAAATTGGTAATATTAAAAATGGACCAGTGCACTCATAAAATGATGGTCTATAAATGAATATTATATGATGATAACCTTAAATCATTTGAAAAGTATTTCACACCTTATTTTGGAATATGCAAAGATACTGCTCTATGATCAGTTATTTCTAATTTTATACATTATGGCCCTTACAATATTATTTCTTTTTTTTTTCAACTGACTACACTCTGTTGGTTTAATAGGCCTTTAGCTTTAACGGACATTCTCTACAAAGTGCCACTTCATGTTTAGAAATGTACTTTATAAGAGAAAGAAAAAAACCATCACATACAAAGAATAATATTAAATATTCATTATGTCTAGGTAAAATTATAATAAGATTTTTTTTTATTTCATATGATGTATATATAAAATAATAATAAAATGGGATTATCTTGTAAGGCCATTATAAAAGGATATGTCTAATACATTAAAATTAATTTCAAATCAAAATTAATCACTTAGTAAATCATAACAAAATAAATTAATCACAGACAAATGAGTCTAATTTCTTTTTAACATATATCTTTTGTCTTAAGAACTGAATAGGACAGATACAGTCAGTCTTGTTTACAATGTGTTAAAAAACAATTATGCAAATACACTTACAATATTCTAATGTCATATAGATTGTGATTTATATTAATTTACTAGCGGTCACGGCAGATGTTGTCCCGCCCTGATTATAAAAATATCCTTTACAAATTATATATTAAAACGTTCCTCATGAATCACTTTAGCCACTGGTGAAAACCGCATGGAGATCTGTTCAGTAGTTTTTGAGTTTATTGCGAACAGACAGACAGACAGACGCGCCAGGGGACTTTGTTTTATACTATGTAATGATTGTTAGCTACCATTCAATATTATTAAAGTAAAAACAATTCTCCATTCATGTAATTTATTATTATTGAATGAAATTAATTTAGAAAATAATATTCAGAATTCCAGTTCAAGTACATAAAATTATCATCTAAAATATTGATGTATAGTAGAGATACATTTTAAAATAAAAAAATTGTTCTATAAAGTAATTCATCATTTTATTTTATACAAAATATTGTCAATAAACAGCTGAGATTTATTTCAAAATATATAAAGTTAAGCTTTATACTTTAATTATTCTTTTATAGACCTCAATAGACCATTTATGTTATTGTTTGCAGATTAGAAAAATCTTATATTCTATAGCTCACTATCTTCTACTCACAGCGTCACTCATATTACTGTAAATTTGACCTGACCTATAACTGACAGTACTTTTTCTTGACAATAGTTGTCTTGTGTCCTTTTCTATACTCCTTACAATGTGTTTGCAAACTTGCATGTTGTTTAATTGAGTAATTAAGGTGTGATGGCATAATAGACGAACATATTTATAATGTAAACTAGCTGACCCATGCGCACTTAGTTTGGTGGTAATAGGTATTATCAAGCTCTACAATTCTAGAACTAAATCATATATCTCTCATTGTTAAGGCAGCATTCAAAAGAAACATTTTCTTTAGACCGTTTTTTCTCTAACTTACTTTGAAATCAAACTACCACAAAAAAATCTTTTAATTTTTCGGGTTAATGTATAGCCTATGACACTCATAAATAATGTGGATTTGTATTGGTAAAAGAATTTTCAAAATCAGTATAGTAGATCCAGATATTACCCCCTACAACCTCACAAACTTTACCTCTTTATAATATTATTAAGTATTAAGTATATATATATTAGGATATGGCAGTAGATGCAGCGCGTTGCATGTTTAGATACCCCATAGATCATATTTTAATCTTATTACTTGTATTTTTATAACCATGAAGAGGATTGCATGCAGCTGCTAAATCTGCAGGTTGGCATTAGAAATTCGTATCACGAATTTAGGGTTGTTAAGGGTTGTTTTTTATGGGGTGATTTAATTTAATGCATAGACATCCATTGTTTCATACAAGTTATTATTTTTTTAAACTCAACTTTTTTTATGCAAAGTTGCTTTGACTTTTAGTACTGCGACAAGATTTTTACATACTTAAAATTCATTTTTTTCCCACAAAATTTACACTTTTCCAGCAATAATTTCTTGTTTTACATGTATATAGACATAGTATTGTACTACCCGTTTTGTTTTAACTTAAAAACCACCAAGTTGTTAATATACAAAATTACCATTGATTGTTCGGAGGTGATATAATCTCAAAACTTTGATCATGAATATCTCAGTACCTATGACTTTCCGCGGCGGGGGAGTAGTATAGTCAGCCCCTCCCCCATCCCTCTCGCCCTCCTCAACCCTTATTTCAGGATGCGAATTTCTAATGCGGCCCCAAATCTGCTCTAATAATAAATAATAAACAGTTTTTTTTTTAACTCTGTGCTTTAAAATTTTAAACTTACAATAATCTTGTCGGCAACGGAGCTATTGTCCATGATTTATCTGTCCTTTCTGGTGACACCTTAAATGTCAGAATAGGAGAATCCTGAAGCTCTACAGTCCGACGCCTTCTTCTTTCATAGAGTAACTCGATTTTGTCTTCAAATACCCTGTGTATACCAGCTACGAACTCGAGAGCATTCTTATTGAAAATTGTTTTCTGTAAATCTTCAAATTTCGGTGGTGGCGATTGTAATAGAACAACGTTAGCCATATTTCTACAGTTCAATATTTCTGCTGAACTTTATCGGTCGGTTAACGAACAAACTTTGAACAGTTCCAACTATTTGTTGATATCTATAGCCGGCGGGGTCGAGTATTATCATTTTTATGACACCTCTTATCATCTGAGTGACTTGACATCTCTTGTTAATTGAGGCCAATGGATACAAGTTCTTAAAGGATCTTTGATGTTCAAATAACAATAATGACAGCACAATAAATATTAGAATCATAATAATGTCATAATAAGTATAAAAATTTATTATTGTTATCACATTTGTTGTTTTAAAGATTTAAATGTATTAAATTTACAGTTCCAGTAAAAACTGATGTGGCGATACTATAGATAGCTAATAATTACACACTATTAATGAAGAAAGATATTTATAAAACTAGAGGACTTGATTCTTGATTTATATATAGTATTATCTGTACTATCGTCTGCCTTCGTTTTGGAAGCGGTCTCCTAATACCCTGTATATCATGATTCATATTTATTTGATTGTGGTAAAATTATATTGGCAGTCATAATTGAAAATATCAGATTAGTAGTATATGCCGAACTAACCGGTCTTAACAAATGTATTAATAGACAATGATAAAGCAACACAATAATAAACTTATTAATGATAGTTTGATTCACTAATAAGTCATCTGCTAACCTGGTGATAGTACGCATCGATTTAGTCAAATTGTGATAAGTCTGATGGAGCTTTATAAAACGTAATTTCGTTTGTTCGATATTAAGAAGAGTTCTTACAGGACTAATTTAAAAAAGGAAGTACAATATTTTGTGTATTAGTTACGCAGCCCGGATATCCATCCATAACGCGATGCTTGAAAATTACGCCAATACGAGCTTAGGTTTAAAATATATACATTCAGTGACCTGATCAAGTTTAAAAAAAAACATGATAATGTCCCCACGCGACGCAGAAAGTAATCACATAATAAGGATACAATATATTTAATTCTAAAAAGATATACAAGAATGTACAGTACTATATTATGTTATGCTCATCCTAGTTCTCACTTAATCGGTGATATTATTTTATCTTTGGCGAGGCTTTTGTATTTACTTATTTCTTTGTTCAGTGTTCAAGCCTTATGTAGTATTCTCTTAGTCCTCTGTTTTCATAACTGTAATCATTAACTTCAAGAGTTCATGCCTTTTCTAAATTAATAATTTCATAGTTAACCGTAAGAATAGACTGTCCTTTTTTGCATTGTAAAAGATAATACTATATAAGTTTTAATTATTGAAATAAAAAAAAAACCGTATTATTTTCCTTTTTAATATCTATAGCGATTTCTCAACTTCCTGTCTCAAGGAACAAATAATAGAGTTTTCTTCCGTGTGCCTGCCTAGCGACATTCATTTCTCCGCTAGGAGTAATATTATTCTGTGATTCATTTTCATCTAATGGGGAACACTGTGCCATGTCCATTGGTTTTATCTCCCTTGCTATATAATCTTTATTCATCACAAATCAACAGGTACTTAACAGAACTCTCACTCAAGTGTCTGTTATTTGCCGATGACATTGTTGTATATAGTATAAATAAAGATGTCAATAAAGCTATTGCAGGCTTAAACAATGGACTGACCCAAATACATAATTTTTATAGTAGTTTAAAATTTGATATAAATATTGCTAAGAGTGGTGCAATGGTATTTTCAAAAAGAATACTTGATTTGTATGACATTCCTTCTGTTCTATACAATAACAGTATACTAAACTGGTTACAACATAAGAAATTTCTTGGGGTCTGTTTGGACACAAAATTATCATTTGAGTCACATATTAATAATATTATCAGTAATGCTACCAAAGGATTAAATATTTTACGTTCTTTAGCTGGTGTTCACTGGGGATCTGATCCTAAGGTCTTGTCTCTCCTTTACAAAGGTATAGTTAGAAGCCACTTTGACTATAGCTCTTTAGCTTACATGTGTGCAAGTAGTAGATTCCTTAGGAAGTTAGATGTGATTCAAAATAAAGCATTAAGGATTATAACTGGTGCTATGTGTTCTACTCCAGTAATTGCAATGGAGTCTGAAACATGTATAATGCCTTTGAAAATAAGACGGTTTCAGATTGCTCAAAAATTTTGTATCAAACTACTGGCTAATGACAATACATTTGTTTTGGATAGAATATTACCTAGACATGACCTTCCAGCAACTTTTGTAAATAATGCTAACATAGATGTTCAGGATATTGTGTCTGAACATTCACCAGAAATATTAAAAATTGTGTTAAACATTAAAAATGTATGTAGGAATATCCATATTGCAAACCCTTTGCCTATTTATGAAATTGGATATAATTCTGCTATTAATAATAATGTAATAATTGATTTTGGGAAAGTTAAAAGCCACTTTGATTTCTTGGAATATATTAATAATCAGCCTAATGTTTATACATTATATACGGACGGCTCAAAAGTGTGAGATAATGTAGCTTTTGCTTATTATGATCCACAAGTCCAAATGACCTCATGTTTCAAATTGGACACTCAATGTAGTATTTTTACAGCTGAATCATATGCAATTTATAGAGCTCTCTTATATATAAACAATGTAAATGAATCCAAATTTTTAATTGTTACTGATAGTAAAAGTGTATTGTTATCGCTAGAAAATAATTTTATAAGATTTAATTTGAACCATGTCATATATTCTATTAAAAGGTTACTGTTTGAGCTATATCAAAGAGGTAAATGTATTACATTTAAATGGGTACCTTCACATTCTGGTATCTCTGGAAATGAAATAGTCGATAGAGCGGCCCGAGGAATGTGGAATGAAGACCACACTACACAGACGAAAGTCGCTTATACTGATTTCCTTCAGATATATTAACTGAAAAGGTCAAAATAATCTGGAAAGAATATTATAAGATTACCACTCAGAATAAAGGCAAATGGTACGCAAGGATACAGAATACCCCGCCGCATAGACCCTGGTTTTATAAAGTTAAAGATGCCGAAAGGAAGTTCATTACCTTGATTAATAGATTGCGATTTGGACACTGTAGAACTTCTGCGCATCTTTCAAGGTTGAAAATTATATCAGAAGATAAATGCGACTTTTGTAATAAAACTGTGGATCTTCAACATATTATTATGAACTGTGGAAAATTTAAAATGGAACGTCTTATTTTAGTAACAGAGCTTGAAAGCGTTTCTAATAATATTGAGGTTCCGAATGAATTACAATTGCTTTTAGCAAATCCATTATTTTATAAACCTATATATAATTTTGTTATAAATACTGTAGAATTACTGTAATCGTTAATACATTTATAATGTATGTTAAAGATGTAACTTTTAATATTGTACATTTTATTTAAGATAGTTTTTAATACTAAGTTAGGCTTAAAGAACTTGTATCCAGTGGCCTTAATAAATTTAAAAATAAATCCATTGGTTGTTTGGATTGTCCGTCGTTGTAGTCTTTTTTATTGTTGTTGTCAGCACAGAGTACTTTATATATAGGAAAGTTGTCAGCCATGTCTGATGTCGAGCGGTCAAAAGTAGACGATGCAGCAGAAGAAATTAAATTTAAACCTAAAAAGAAGAAAAACCTTCGACAACGTGTTAAAGAGGAGGAGTCTGACGACGAAGAACACATACTGGCTAAACTTGAAGAGACCAAAGTGATACAGAAGCTTCGAGAGCGACCAAACGGCGTAAGCATTATTGCTTTGGCGACTGGTGAAAAGACCACGCTCGACGAAGAAATAACCTGTAAAGACCCGTTCAAAGTGAAAAATGGAGGAATGATTAACATGCAGGCTTTGAAAAGTGGTAAAGTGAAACAAGTCGATGATGCCTACGATACTGGTATCGGAACACAGTTTTCTGCAGAAACAAACAAGAGGGATGAAGATGAAGAAATGATGAAGTATATAGAAGAGCAGCTGGCAAAACGAAAAGGTTAGTAAGGAATTTAAAAAAAGAGTAGATTGTGATAGATTATTCTGGTACATTTTTGTTTTATTTTTGGCAATCAATTTTATAGTAGATTATTACTACCATTGTCGAGTAGGTAATTATATTTACAGGTTTTTTGCGACTATTTCAATGAACTAGCAAGATGATGTCCGCCATGTTGGAACTTTCCAGAGAGTTTATGTGACGAGTCAGAATTCATGGTTGGTGGTATTATTTCCCATCCACTCTATTTGTGCACAATAACCAAACTATATTACGTAAAACACCACCAATATTACAAAATATAGAGCCAAATGACACAAGATTATGAAAAAAATATAAAAGTTGTTACACAGCATTCACAAGCCCGGCAAATACTCCATTTGGGTACTTATAAACATGCATATAAGTACTTTTTGTTAATTTATGTACATGGTGTAATATATCTTTAATGTATTTTTGTATGTTGTGGTGATCTATCGAGGAAGTGTGCACCATATGTTGTAAATAAGATAATTTTCAAATATCTTTGATAACTACACACTTTGGTTTTTCTCTATTATACTTGTCTTCTTAGTGCTTGTTAAGCTTCTCTCAATGGCTCTCTGACAGTCTTCTAACTTTTCCCTGTGAAGTTAAGTGAGTGACCCAGTTTTACACCCATAAGTTGGTTGAGTTAACAGATAGTAGCATGTATAATCGTGCTTAACAATATGTTGTCTATAATTGGATAGGTCTTTCAGTATAAATGAAATATAACTAGATAATTATACCTCTCAATAGCAATATTAGTGGTAAGTAATAATAAACAATAATTAGGTGATGCTATTTCTTAAAATCACATAGCATGATAAATTAACATAAAAAAAATTTGTCTATTATTATGTAACCTACTAGAAGTTCTGTTTGATTGAAATTTTTATAAAGCTGCCTGTTATAAATATGTTTTTGATGTGATAACGTCTTATAAATCGAAGAACGCTGGCTGCATGCACTTCAAGCGCATGACTCATGGTCACGTTACACATGAAACAAGAGTGCAAGTGTGAGGGCTGAACAAGCGATAGAGAGGAGAGGTCGGCCTAAGAGTTTGGCTTGTGATGCATCTATTTATACATAGAATATTTAAATACATAAAAGTATACAATTTTTCATAAATGTTATCTTATGATGTCATCATGTAAAATTATTATCCATAAACCGAGTTTAAAAACAACTAATTTTATAAAGCTTTGTATCCTAACTTGTTTTTAATATTAATATTTTTAATAATAATGTCTTTATTTTCTTTTGCAGAAGGAAATAGTCATGACAGCAAAGATCCAGATCACAATGATTCATTGAAGTACTTCTCACCAGAAGAGGCTGCACTGCTATCTCTTCCTGAACATTTGCGGGTATCCTCGATACACAGGTCCGAAGAAATGTTATCAAATCAGATGCTCAGCGGCATCCCTGAAGTTGATTTGGGTATAGATGCTAAAATTAAGAATATAGAAGCGACCGAAGAAGCCAAGATGAAGTTACTATGGGAGCAACAAAATAAGAAAGATGGTCCATCACAGTTTGTACCAACAAATATGGCCGTTAACTTTGTTCAACATAACAGATTTAACATGGAGAAGGATGTAAGAAAACGGAAAATTGAAAAATTAGATGTTCCGAAAGTTGAAACAAACATAATTGATGCCAGTGTTGATAAAATAGTGAAAAAAGCTAAAGGTGAAAGGGCCACAGATGATTATCACTATGAAAAATTCAAAAAACAGTTTAGAAGATACTGAGTCTTCCTCGTTATGGTTTGTTTTTTTCATTGTCATGTGTCGCTTGGTTTCATGTGGCTGGTAGCCACATGCCTTTAAACTGAGGAATAAATTTTGAAATTTGTGCTCAGAAATGTGAGATAAGATGATTTTTTCGGTCATATTCAATATGTCTTCGGGATGTGTTTTTTGAAGTATTTGAAATGAATGCTATATACATGTTTTGACACAAAAATGGTGTAAAAAGGTAAAGCTATTCTATGGCTATGATATGCTTACTACAACTCAAAGTTTCTTCTATTACATTTATTTGGACTGATTCCACTATGCAAATTGTCTAGTTTTATGTGGTTCATCCACATCTTTCTCCATCTGATTATCCAAGTCTCTAAAATACTTAGAATGGTTGTAATTTATTGTATGTATTTAATTTTGGGACCTTCATTTAATTATATTGCCTTATTGTGTTAGGCACTGTCTGGTTATGTGAATGACCACATATTTTCCAATTGTATGTAAAATCTAGACTCAGAAGCTAGATGGTTTGATGATGAATTGTTGAGAAATTCCAAAAAAAAATGTCTGTCGAATTGAATTATTGTCCAATATATTAAATTCCAATTTTGTTGTTTGTTTTTCCTTTGATTTATGTTTTAATTAATCTTTTTTTTTTTATCTTAGCCTTTGTGGAAAATTCCGCAATTCTGCCAGTGTCATGTACATAAAGCTTAACTTCTACGATAATGGATCAACAAAAGATCTGAAGTAGATTTAGACCACCACTGTATGTCTAACATAGAACATAGGGACAATACACAATTGGGTTAGTAAGTTCCTAAACATATAAGTTAGTAAATAAATATGTATAATTTATCATATAAGTATGTATAGTACAAGTAAGTATAATGTAACAAATAATTAAAGCTTAATTTTATTTATATTGATATATTTACACAGAACAGTAATAAAAGGAGTAAAGGAGAGGGAGAGTAGGAATTGCATACAGGTGGGACGGAATATCTCCTGGGGGAGTAAATTATATAGCGAAACGCGCTGATTTGGACAATTAAAAAAAATATGGTCTAGATTTCCTTCATCTAGCCCACATTCACATAGCGAGTGATCCCGGACTCTAATTTTTGCAAGATGGACAGGAGTGCAGGCATGATTTAAACGCATACAGCATATGACCGATATCGTACGCTTGTCTACGTTCCGAAACCATGAAAACCAGGGTTTAATAGGGATGGTAGGTTGTATATTGCCATAGAATTTGGCTTTAAGCTTGTGTGATGTCTGCCACTCATTATTCCACGCTTTAAACAACTGGTGTTTATTCTTACTACTAAGTGAATGACAAATCAAGAGAGTATGTCAATGTCAAGTAAACTTGAAAATAATAATAAAAAAAACAATAACAACCACTATTGTGTTAGTATTATTTGTTTTAGGTGTTTATTGTTTATGACAAACATATCTTAGTCTTTGATGAATTTATTTGCTGCTAATTAAGTAGACTTCTGTATCAGTGGTGCTTATTTTTAACCGACTTCGAAAAAGGATGAGGTTACTACGTTTGGTTCTGTGTATTTTTTTTTTATGTATGTTAATCGATATCTCCGTCAATTATGAACCGATTTTAATGATTCTTTCTTTTATTTGAATTGGTTATATTCAGAGGTGGTCCCATTTAAATTTCAAGAAAATATTCAACCCCTAAGGGGATGAAATATCGTTTATTTGATTTTCACCAACTTCGTCTTTACGTATTTTCGTGAAATTGTAACCGATTTGTCAGAGTAGATAGGTAGAGCCTATAGAGCAGAGCACGGATGGCATCGTCCTCCATTTGTATGTATTTTCACACTATGAAATGAAATGAAACGATGACTTCTTCGATTCTTGTTCTTTTTAATAATGCTTTTACAATAATCTCAGAGACAACGCTCTCAGAGAGAATAATTATCACTTAGCGATAATAACGATAGATCTCACGAACTCGAAACAATAATGAATAATGAATCTTGCACAACCTCGTACATGCACTTATAAAGCAATCGCTTTCCTTCACCTACCGACAACCCAAGTGAAGGAAGTCTTAGTTTAACGAAGTACTTAATTACGATTTTGTACATAGTTACACATTATGTTCGCTTATTAGCGTATTATTTAGTAATTAGAATTATTAGTCGATGCCAACCTAAATTCATATCATCTATATACAAAGTTTTGGTCCACTCTCGTGCCCCATGATGTATATCTGTACAGTAATAGCCCGCTTTACGCGAGGGATACGTTCCGAAAAAAATCGCGTTAACTGAAATTCGCGTATATCGAGGTTTATGATTAAACATAGTCAAAATTTAATACAAAAAAATACAAATCATTTTAATCAATCACTTTAATTCTAAGAACACTTTATGCAATACATACTCTTACTTTTTACGGAAAAATACTTCTATTGTCTTTTGGGTAGCGTTTTGTTTACGTTCTTGTAAAATACGTTCATAACACCCAACACTGTTTTTAATTATTTGACACACGGTCATCATTATTGTCTATACTCTGCAATATGTCCAAACCTGAATAAATTTTTGAAAGTGCATTTTGTATTTCCCCTGAAGGTAAAACTTTCTTTTGTACTTGTTCTTCCTCATCGTAGATAGGATTATTCTGTAACTCGTTCAGATCTTCATTGCTGATAGGATCGTCGTGCGTTGCTACAAGCACTTGTCTCTGCATCTGGACAATTCTTCTAGGTGCTTCCACTACATCTGGCCAAAGATTACGCCAGACCCCATTCATACAACTCATTTTAACTTCCTTCCAAGCCTGTTCTATGTTGTGAATAGACTTCATAATGTTGTATGACTTCCACCAACCTCGCATAGACTGTCTTCCTTCCCCGTCAGTTTCATGAATTAGTTGGCTAAAAGTGCGGCGATGGTAATAAGCTTTGAAGTTTGTAATTGCTCCCTGGTCCATAGGTTGTAATATTAACGTTGTGTTTGGTGGAAGGAACTTTACGTACACTTTTAAGTCTATGGGCGTATCAAGTGAGGTTGGATGTCCTGGGGCATTGTCTAAGAGTAATATAACTTTAGGTTCAAGCCCATTTCTGTCACAGTATGATTTGACTGATGGGCAAAAACTATTAGAATACCATTCTTGAAAGATTTCCCGTGTAACCCACGCCTTTCTGTTTGATCGCCACACAACTGGTAGACTTGTCTTATCTGTGCCTCGCATTGCACGGGGTGTTTCTGAATGGTACACTAGTAAAGGTTTCAGTTTGAATTCACCAGTGGCATTACCACCCAGCAGACGTGTTAATCGATCTTTCGCAGCTTTGAAACCACTGGCTTGACGTTCTTCCTTAGAAATGAATGTTTGAGATGGCATTTTTTTTCCAGTAAAGTGCGGTCTCATCAACATTGAAGATGAGACAAGCAGGAATTTTCTCTCGTCTAACGAACTCTTGAAACTTGTCTGGAAACTCAGCTGCAGCTTGAATGTCCGCGCTGGCCGCCTTGCCTGTTATGTGGATATTATGAAGATTAGAACGCTGCTTGAACCGATGGAACCAGCCTCTGCTGGCAGCAAAAGTCGGAGTGGCACTCCCTTCTCCTTCTTTTGTTTTCAGCGTCTCATACAAAGATTTTGCTTTTGTGCATATGAGATCTTGACTTAGTGGTGTGTTCTTCTTATTCAAATCTTCGATCCAGACAGACAGTAATTTCTCCATTCTTTCTAAGATAGATGATCTCGAACGAGAAAGTTTTGTTGCACTTATAGGTGTTGAACTTTCGCTGGAGATTTTAATTTTTTCCCGATTTTTATAAATCGTTCTCACAGTCGATTCTGAGAGTCCAAAATCTCTCCCAACAATTGTTGCTTTGCCTCCATTTTCCATTCTTCTTAACACTTTCATCTTCAATTCCAAAGTGACGCTTTTACGCTCTTTTTTTCTTTACAGGCGGCATTTTTAACGTAGGGTTAAATTATGTATGTATCTCCAATAAATGTTAAAACAAAACTGCCAGCCGACCGAACTAACATTACGGAACAAATGAACACACGAAACGAACGAGGAAATCCCTATAGAACAAAGTCGAAGGACAGGGAATTCCCAATTCTTCAAAGAGAATATTCAGAGAAAGCGGGGATCCCGCGACCATAGAGAAGTTAATGACTACATTATGTTTATACGTACTCTTTCGCGTAAGCAAGGCATTTGAGCGCGAAATTTGAAATTCGCGTTATAGTGAAACCGCGCGTAACGGGGTCGCGCTAAGCGGGGTATTACTGTATAGGTAGTATACATATTTTATTACCTGCAACAAATTTGAAATATAGGTTGGCATCGACCTCAAATATATTATTAGGTAGCGCGAATATCAATATTTTGTATTTAATTTGGTTAATTTAAAAAATCAGTTATTTTTCGGTTTTTAGTGCTTCATTAGTTTTTCACATCGAAGGCGGTTTATTTTTTGGGTAATTTTTTTTTTCTATTCATAGCATGTTGTTTAAAACACCAAGGTACCAATACTGATATGGGAATATACAATGGGAACCTAAGTATGTAACAGGTGTTTTACTAGTCCAGCAATTCTATAATGACTTATTACTTTTAACTAATAATAATAATTGAAATTTTTATTTCCCGAATTTTACATTTGTGTCGTAATAATACAAAAATAAATTACAATACAGTTAAAACCGTTTATGGCTGCATCATTTAGAACAACATACCAGTTATATTGCCCCAGAACAAAGACCACAGTTGAATGCTATATCTCAAAAACATCATAGGTTTTTACGATTAAATATGAGCAGTGATGTATAAGATACCCAATACAAAGTATCTGAAATACAAGATGCAAGATACTTTAAAAAAAAGCATTTCAGATACCAGATACAAATAATTTCCTAAAAAGGTATCTGAAATACTAGATACAAAATACCTATCGTTCAAATATTTTTTAAAGATAAAATACTTTTGTAAGAAAACAACATTTAATTGAACTTATCTAAGTTTTTTCGTTCGAGAAAACAATTTTCGAATAGATCGCGTTGATAACAAGGATCAGGCAAATGTAACAAGACAAAATATGAAGGTATTAAAATAGAGACTTTTAATTTTAATGCTTTAGTTGAGATTTGAGTAAAAGTAATTCCTCAAACATATTGTCAGTCATCTTCCTTCGATGAGGCCTCATGATCATGCCCCCAAAGGAAAAGAGTCGCTCCACAGGGGCAGAGCTGGGCAAACAGGTGTTATATTTTAGGAATATTTTTTTTACTGTAGGATAAGCATTTAAGCTCTTAAAGTTTGCATCTTTATTGTTGAGGTACTGGAGTGTCTCTAAATCACTGGTGCTGCTTGTGTTTTCGCCACTAGCAATAGAGGAATCGGAGTCCTCTAGAAACATATAATAAGATTCATCTTTTGACTTTTTTTTTATTTCACCTTCAATGTTGTTTAAAGCCTCCGATTTTTGTTTTTCAGATCGATTGATCTTTCTTGTTTCAGACAGAAAAAGTTCTTTTACATATTCCTTTCGCGCTTTTGGTACCCATTTTAATTTAAACATGGGATGGAACACTGAGGCTAATATAGCATCGTTTGCTGCTGGTTCCAACTGCAAAAACCGTTTAAACCGTCTATCTAGGTTTTCTTCTAATACATCAAGCAGAGGGCTGCAGTATTTCAGATTTTCCGTTCTGAGGCTTTTGATAACATGTTGGATTCTGTATAATTCCGGTAACAGACAGCCATAATAAGTATCTTTTTCCCCTTGCAGGCTTTGTATAGCTTCTGCTATTGGCTTTGAACAATCCACATATTCACTTAAAAAGTGAATTTCATTTTCTTTCAGCTGTGGTAACTTTAACATTTTCAAGGCTTCACTCAAACGGTTCTGTACAGCTAAAAGATCTTGTATAGAATTATAGTAGGAGTTCCATCGAGTTGCACATGGAGAAGTTGGTGACTTCCCTGTTATTTCTAAATATATCTCGCATGCCTTTGGGGATCTAGCACACAAGTTCCACAGTGCTTGGCACTTTGATAAGGCTGTGTCATGTAGTTTCTTATAAAATGTATTTTTGGTTCTTGCTTGTTTGAAATCAGTACTAGCAATCAGGTGTAAAGTGTGTGTAACACATCTTTCATGTCCGGGCAGAAGGCAATCACCTTCTAAGTCTGATGAAGCATCTGGAAAAGCTTGTAGTACTAGAAGTGAATCATCATCTTCACTACCTTCATCAAGTGATGTTTTTTCAAGATCTCCAAATGCATGTGAAACATGTTCATTTAGAACTACCTCTGAATCAGACTTTCCAAATACCTCAAAAGCCTTAACCATGTTTGAGCCGTTATCTGTAACCGTTTTAACAATTTTTGATAGTTTCAGATTATAGTTTGAATGTATATCAGCTATCATTTCAGCAACTTTATCATATGTGTGAGCCCCCTTGAATCTTCTGCAAGCAATTGCAGCACTTTTCCTTTCAAACATCTCACTTTCAATCCAATGGACTGTAACCCCCAAGTAACTTCTTTTAGATGAAGACCAAATATCAGCTGTACTGCACACAAATTCGACGTTGTCCAACTCTAGCTCAAGGTTTTTCTTAAATTCATTGTACTCATTATTAATTTTATTCTTAGCTGTAATACGACACATAACCTTTGGAGGCTTAGTTAGTTGCTGTGAACCTTCAATTAAAGCTTTAAAAGACTTATTCTCCACTATTGATACTGGTGACATGGTGTCAACAATAAATTGTACAATCAACTTGTCCAAATTAACAGATCTTGAACCGCTTACATCTGTAAGAAGAGACTGCTTCAATTTTTTACATGTTGATTCTGAACCACTTGCACCACTGTTACTAATCTCAGTAAGTTTTCTTTTTTTAAGAGTTGTGTTTTTAACATTTTCATAATCTTGCAATAAATCTGAGTGGCCTTTAATCTGTAATAACATAAAAAATATATTAGTACATTTAAAAATGGAAAATTGCAAGAAATTTAATATCTTTCAGGACAAAAACCTAGTATAAAAAAAATGTAGCACAAAGTAAGTAAATAAATGATTTCTTAAACAAATGAATCTGTTTACAAAACCTACCTTTAAATGCTTCAGGAAATTTGTAGTAGAAGTAACACTACCCTTTATCGTTTTTGAACATACATTGCACACTGCAGATACATTCACATCACTTCCATCCACTTGCTTAATATCTTTGAAGCAGTACTTTAAAATGAGTGGTATACTCAACTTGTTCTCTTTATCCCTGAAAACAAAACAAACTTTGTTAAGAAAAGTAATATAAAATTTTACCGTGGCAGTGACGAAGCAACGGGCTAAGTAGCCAGAATAACACCTAACCTAACAGAATGAACTCTCTGATTCGACTCAAAACTTATAAATTGAATGTTACTAATTTAAAAACAAATGCGTAAAAAGATCAATTATGATATTTGTCCGTTGTTATTCTAACCTAAACTTTTCCCGTTTTGTTCGCAATGCACGTTACATACATATTTCTGACGAACATGTAATGTAGTAAGCAACTTAACAAAATAAAATAAGACTTACGTTTCCATGTTCGCGATCCCGAATCCCACAAAGGCGATATTGTTATTTATTATTTAATTTAAAACACCATACAACATGTGCACACGAAAAAATTACGGAATGAGTGACAGGAGTGACAGACATCTTAGCTGATGACATTTGTAGAAAGATAGTGTCGCCATCTGTTATTTGATTCCCGAATTCCGACAATATTGACCAAATTTTTAAACGACGCGCTACGTTCAGTTGCGTTCGGTTAGAAAAACTGCGAAGTTTACTTCAGTAAAAGTATCTTGGAGAACAAAGTATCTTCAAAATACTAAGATATCAGTAAAATGTATCTAAATATCAGATACAAAATAAAAA
This sequence comes from Antheraea yamamai, assembly GCA_036509395.1. Taxonomy (NCBI): domain Eukaryota; kingdom Metazoa; phylum Arthropoda; class Insecta; order Lepidoptera; family Saturniidae; genus Antheraea; species Antheraea yamamai. Next base: position 2,899,808 of record AP028437.1, on the reverse strand, counting down.
ATAAAAAAAGTATTTCAAATACAAGATGTAAATACGTATTTTGTATCTTGTATCTGTATTTCAGATACTTTTATCTGAGATATGTCACATCTCTGAATATGAGTAGTCTCTTCGATTATAATTTGACTGTATATCTCTTCACATCGGTTTGCCTAATAGCAAAGGCCTACTCCAACTCTTTCCACTGCTTCCTATCTGCCGCCACATTTATCCAAAAGGGTCCTAAGATTATTTTGAAGTCATTCTCTCATCTTGCTGTCAATTAACACAGGACTATTTTATACAAATGAGTCAAAACACGTCAAGTGGACCCCCCTTTTACCACTTGATCATAGAAAACTTAATAAAATATAATTATCGAAAGTAGTCATACCTAAAAATCATCCCTCAAAACAGTTTTTGAAAATTTTGAATTTAACAACAATTTTTTTAACAATAAAAATTTTCGGTACTTTTAATTAAAAAATTAATTGTGAAAAAGCTATTGAAGATAACTTAACGAAATTTTCAGTGATTATAGTAAAATATCTATATTTTCACATAAGATTTTTTTGCAAATTTTATTTGTTTATTATCATATTTTTTATTAACTTTTAAATAAACAAATAGAAATTTTAATGACTTCTCAGTCCGATAATCGAATTTTTTTTTTTAGTAATAAGCATTATACATTTAAGTTCTATATTTCGAAATAAAATTTCACTGCCCGGTATTAGTTTAAATAATATGAATTTTTATGTGACGCAGCGGCGAGCGGTACAAGTGCCGCGCGCTACTCAGCTCAGCCGTTAAGACTGTAGATCGCTACAAATTACACAATTATTTAATAAATGATTTTTACAATACAATTTTTTTTGTATTTATTTATATTTTTAACAATATTTGCATACAGTAATTAAGACATATTTATAAAAAAGTATTATTTACATTTAACAGTCGAATAAAATAAACATTGTAATAAAATATAATAAAAAAATCAATAAATGCCTTAAATTAGTTCTTAATCTTTTTTTCTGTTGTTTCTTAAGTACTACATTTGTAATACTTTTCTCATCTTCGGAGAAAACTTTACATTTAAGTGAGTCTTTATTGACACTTTCGAAAAAATGAAATTGACGTGTATTTTTAATTGTGATTGCTTGGTCATGTCGCGATTTATATTTTACTTCATGGGAATCATGCTCATCTTGAGAACAAAACCCAAAATTTACATTTTTGAAAAAACTTTTTGCCCATTCAAACAGTGATTTTGCCGAAGTAATGGGTTGGTCATTGTCACGTTGTATACTCGTGCGATAAGCGTGTCTTTTGACAGTGCCTCCCACACCATCACATGCACCTTTGCCATGAGGTGTGGCGAAAAAATTCCACTCAGCATCAATATTAAAATCAGATTGATGATAAATCAAATTTAAAAAATTGTATTTATTTTTATATTGGGATGCTGCTCCGTCAGAAAAATAAAATTTTTTTTTGACATTATTAACGCCTAATTTTCCTTTTAAAAACTCAACAAGTTTAAAATTAAAAAGATGTACTGAGCTAGAATCATGAGTGACTTTTTCAGAAATTACGACGTAATTTTCATGTTTAATTGTTTCATTGTCTCTATAATAAATCACATAAGGATGAAGTGTTGCCTGACTATTCGACCAGTGATGCGATTGAATTGCGTTCTGTACAACAAAAGAATAATTTTCGGCGAAATCCAAACTTACGACAACTTCTCCAACTTCAATAGTTTCTTTTTTTTTCGCAAAATAAGAAGCTTGAGATTTAGCAATAAAATCATGCCTCAGTAATTCTTGCCATTTTTGCTCTAGGTCATTTAAGAATTCTTCTTTTTCAATCGTTTTGTCAACAATTTCACACCTGCAAAATTAAAAATAGTTTATAAATCAACGGTTAAATTTTTTTAAATATTCAATTAAATTAACAATTATATTTAATTCAATTCACTCTACCATGAACTTTATTTTTACTTACCTATCAGTACTTATCCATTGACTGTACGTTATTTGAATTATTTCATAATTGTCAAGCAATAATTTCAATTTTTCAATAATATAATTAACACCTGGACAATTTGAACAATCAGAAAAAAAACAAGATGATGTTGAATTACTGCAAACGGAGCTTTTTATCAAATCAGTATAGCTTTCAGGAAAAACGTGCCCCTTTCATTTAAGCTCATTTTTAAGTCCAGTTAATTGGAGTTTAAAATTTTGATGGATTTTACACACGCACACATTATGTGTTCCACTTGGGCCAGCTGAAATACATTCACGTGGTCTAAGAGCTTGAAACTTTGAGAGTCGAATTTTTTCATCGGGAAAGGCTTCTCTAAATTTTGTGTGTAGATCCTGTATATTAAATAATAATAATCTCTTTTGTTTGTGCTGTTTTTCACCATTTTCAACAACGGAAACATAATCTTTCATCCCAGGCATCATGCGACTGACATCATCGGATAAATAAAAGTTTTTTACTCTTTCTCGCGTTGAAGTATGAAGACGTTTTCCTTCTTTTACAGGAGGTTGAGATGCAAACCCTGATTGCTCTCTTATTTTTTTTGCACAACGCACCATTCTCCGGGACACTTGAAATTCGCGTCTTACCATTTTAGTTGACCACTCAAGAGGAAGTGTCGTTAACACTTGAATTTTATCATTCCTACTGGTTTTTTGATCGAAAGCAACTTTAAAATGATTTATTAGATTTTTAGTCTGATTAACACTTTCATCAGAAGAGTCATTTTCGTTCCCCAATTTAGTAACAGCAGCTTTAATTACTTTCTTACATTCATTTTCACTTGATAATCGTTTCATTTTTACTGGTGGTTCTCCTACTTCCAATAGAAGTTTATTTAGTCTGTCGACTTTTAATTGATTATCTACAACTTCGCATTTATAAGAAGGATCTCTAGTTTCATCATCTTCAATATTATCATTCATTAACTGAAGCTCATTAACATTGGGAAATTTATTTTCACATAACTCGCTAGGTGATAATGTAGATTTTTTACATTTATAAATATCTCTCTCACATGAATTACACATAAAACAGCCGATGAAGTTTTTAAATGCACTAGCTCTTTTGACAGTAATAAAAATAAGATTCTTCTGTACATTTTTATGTTTATTTTTATTTAAAGGATTGCAACATTTATTTACCGGTGCCATTTCTACCAGTGGGTAATATTTTAATTATTATTAAAAACTGCGACACGGACTAAATTTAATAATAAAACACAGCTTTCACGAAAAAAAATCTTTGTTAGTGTAGCATGCATTTATGCTAAGAAACTGGTAAAAAACAAATAAATCTCGACAGCTACCGGAATTCACTTGTTTTATATTCGTAAATAACAAATGAAAACTAATGGTGAAGCTTATTTTTTTTATCTGAAAATATTAGTCAGTTGGAAAAATAATTTTTAATATATACATACCTTAATAATACTGTTTTATAAATATGTCTTAATTACTGTGTGCAAATATTGTTAAAAATATAAATAAATACAAAAAAAAAATTGTATTGTAAAAATCATTTATTAAATAATTGTGTAATTTGTAGCGATCTACAGTCTTAACGGCTGAGCTGAGTAGCGCGCGGCACTTGTACCGCTCGCCGCTGCGTCACATAAAAATTCATATTATTTAAACTAATACCGGGCAGTGAAATTTTATTTCGAAATATAGAACTTAAATGTATAATGCTTATTACTAAAAAAAAAAATTCGATTATCGGACTGAGAAGTCATTAAAATTTCTATTTGTTTATTTAAAAGTTAATAAAAAATATGATAATAAACAAATAAAATTTGCAAAAAAATCTTATGTGAAAATATAGATATTTTACTATAATCACTGAAAATTTCGTTAAGTTATCTTCAATAGCTTTTTCACAATTAATTTTTTAATTAAAAGTACCGAAAATTTTTATTGTTAAAAAAATTGTTGTTAAATTCAAAATTTTCAAAAACTGTTTTGAGGGATGATTTTTAGGTATGACTACTTTCGATAATTATATTTTAATAAGTTTTCTATGATCAAGTGGTAAAAGGGGGGTCCACTTGACGTGTTTTGACTCAAATGCATCAAATGAATTTGTTATTTGTTCTCAGCTTGTAATTTTTTCCTGTTTCGGGTATTATCGTGTGAATATCGGAAAGTCCAGTTTCGCATGATTATTTAATGGTGGCTGGTCGTCTGCTTTTTTCTTCTCCATCCATATGCATAAACTGCTATTTTGGTTTTGATGGCTCTGTTGTTATGTCCACTTTTCGTTTAACCCACTAACGCCTAAACCGGTATGATATTTTTGAAATGAATAAAAATCATAATTTTTAGTGGGAAGTTGAAGGTTTATACAAACTTAAAAAAAAAACATATCCTGGAAAATATATATTTATTTTTTCAGGCCATACTCAAATGAGTATACCAGGTCAATATATGTATTATTGTCATGTATTTTTATTTATTTTTTGACATATAATAGTCTAAGGCATTTCTTACATGGCCAACATACTCTTGCATCCCATAAAAACAATGAAGTTAATTTTAATTTGCAAGAAAATGATCTTTTTCCTCATACTATAGTAAATCTGGCATATAACAATGTGGACCTCGTCGTTTAAGTTGATCTGCTTAGACTATTTTAGGCAAATATGACCTTACTATATTCCGGCTAAATAACAGTAGGGACATTGATTCAATATAAGCGATATATGATATGTGTACCATTTTTATTGAAAAGTTGTATCTGACTTTTTATATGTCAAAAAAAACGTGACGTTGCGTTTGATTAAACTTACATAACTAGCAGTTTTTATGATCAAAATACTCTTTATTCAATTTAGGCCCTGAGAAGGCACTTATGAACGTCAAAACTACCACCGGTTCGGAAAACAACCCAGTCATCGAGAAGAACCGGCAAGAAACTCGATCTGGTTTATCTTTTCATAATAACTAACATATTTCTTTTTTATTATTACAACAATAGACACATAAAGCTACATTCGTTTTTAGTGGTTGCACAGAGAGAGGCGTCACTTCCAGACGTCGCTATCGTTCACATACTGATCCACCCTGTAATAACCTTTATGTATTAAGCCCCGCTTGACATAACACTTGAAACTATCCGGCAAATCGGTAATTAGTATGAATACGGTAGTATGAATTAACTAAATATCAGTAAAATATGTGAAGAAAACCCCTATTTTTCGTCTTATTGAGACTAGATATGACAATTTTTTTTTTGGTTTCACGGAACATATGTGATGAATCTACCATGAATTAACCAAAGCCACATCGATAAAGTATGTAATCAAAACCTACTACCATTTTTGTCCTCTGATTGAGACTGTATATGACAATTTTTTTGAGCAGCGGAAATCTTTGATCGCTCTGCCAATTCAGAACGCCGAATACAATTATTGGCATTTGTTTGTTCTGCATTGCAAAGTAGCTTATTTATTTGGAAGACTAACAGTTGGGCTGAAAAGTTCGTAGGCTAGCATAAAAACTTTTTTTTAATAGAATTTGATTTTATTATTCAATATATTTACCTTATTCAATATATACGAGGGTGGTCTGCAAAGTTTCCGACCTAACATAGACACAAGAATTTTTATCTTAAAATTTATTTTATTTTTCTACATAGTCTGCTTATGACTCTATACACTTCTCCCAGCGATGCTCCCATCTCTTTAATCCGTTCGAATAGTACTCGGCGTTCTTCTCTGCAAAATAATTATTTACGAAGGCGATTATCTCTTCCTTTGACAAAAATCTCTGTCCTCCGAGCGCAGTTTTTAGTTGAGGGAACAGAAAGAAGTCGTTTGGGGCTAGATCTGGTGAATAAGGGGAATGGTCAAACAGTTCAAACCGTAATTCATGGATTTTCGCCATGGCAAGTGTTGAGGTAGTCTTGGTGAAACAGGATTTTCTTTTTCTGCAAATGTGGCCGTTTGTCCGCAATTTCTGCCTTCAGCTTGTCAAGTAATGATGCGTGGTATGCTCCTGTAATGGTTTTCCCTTTTTGAAGATAATCGATTAGGATAACTCCATGACTATCCCAAAAAACAGTCGCCATCACTTTCCCAGACGAAAAAACAGATTTTGCTTTTTTTGGAGCCGGTTCCCCCTTTGCAGTCCACTGTTTTGACTGTATTTTTGTTTCAGGCGTATAGTGATGTATCCAAGTTTCATCTGCTGTAATTAATCGGCTCTAAAACTCGAATTTATTGCGCCTCAACTGTGCCAACAGAGCATTGGAAATGTTTATTCGAACACATTTTTAGTCTAACGTTAGCAAACGCGGCACCCAACGCGCGGACAGCTTTCTCATGCCTAGATCTTGATTTAATATGTGACAAACACGTTCTTTGGACATTTTCATTGCCTCTGCTATATCTCTCACTTTAATTCGGCGGTCGTCTAACACCATTTGGTGAACTTTAGCGATGTTATCGTCAGTAGTTACAGTTTTTGGACGTCCCGAACGTTCATCATCTCCCAAGCTCTTACGGCTGCCCAAAATTTCACTGTGGTAAATGACGGTGAAGAGTCCCCGTATACAGAGTCTTAACTCATCTTTGATTTGCGTAGGCGTATTCCCTTTCAAGAACAAATATTTTATGGCTGCTCGATACACGATTTCTTCCATTTTCACAAAAATACTCACATCGGCTCACTCAAAAGACTGTCAAATAAAAACGGTTTGTCCAAAATGGCTGAAACTTTGGCGTGTTACTGTCAAAAGATGCACAACTACATTCTCTGAATTTTATTGACGAGTGCCATCTTCATGTTGAGGTCGGAAACTTTTGAGACAGCCCTCGTATAGCGTCATACAATTTTTCGATACCGTTTTATAGCATGGATGTAACGGAGGTAATTTTATCGGAACCGAAGGCGGAGTCGGAGTTTTTAAATTTGATTTATCGGAGTCTGAACCGGAGGCAGGCTCAGAAGTGGTGGCAGAAGAGAGATTTTTTATTTAAGGACAAATAAAACGTTATTTACTCAAATTTTTTTCATTTTAATTTTTTGATTATAAAATAAAACAAATAATGAAAAAAATTGGCATGTTTCCAAATAAACAAGAAATTAAAATAAATGAATTGAATCCCAAAGTAGCATATTATATTATATTAAATGAACAAAAGCTTTGAAACAAATTAAATCAAATGAATTGACTCCAAAATTAGTGTATTATATTCACAAACAAAAGCTTGAAGCTTTGTCTCCGTTCAATCTATTTCTTAACGAGTCGTAGATTAGGCCAGCGCCACTAAAAAGTTGTTCGCTCGCTACCGAGCCTGGTGGACACGACAAATATTGGCGGGCAATTGATTGAAGGGGCTGGAATTTTGTATTGCCATTTACTTTCCACCACAATAAGGGATCATCACTAATACTTTTACGTTTTTCTTTATTGTACTCATTTAGTATACTCTTCATTACAACACATTTGTCAAGAGCTACATGTTTTTTAGATGTGGTATCATCATCATCTTCATCGCTACTAACAATATATTCGATAAAACTGTTTGGACATTACTATGGCTAGCTTCTGCTGGTAATTCCATTGTTGCCCGTTTTTCTACAGGAACGTCAATATTTTCAGCCTCATTTTTAGATGTATCTGCATCATCAAGTAGTGACATTAATTCTGTTTCAATCTTCTCTTTAATTACTTCATTAAAAAAAATGTTTTATAGCGAGGATCTAGATATGTTGCTAAGAAATTGTTTGAGTGAAGGTCGCCAAATCTTGAATTTAATTGGTCGATGGTACATTTTATTATACTTTTAAATTTTTCATTTGTGTCCTGTTTACTGTCTTCAATGTGTAATGTATGCTTTAGTGTGTGTATAAGTGGAATTACTGATGAGATACTGGTGTTATTGTCACTCATATTTCAGGTAATTTCTTCAAAACAAGCTAGACCCCGCACTGCATGACCTTAAGAAACGGTTAGATCTTATTGTGTTGATAGTATCGTAAATTAGTGTTTTTGGAGTGATGGTACTTGATTTTTTTAAATCTATGTAAAGACAAATAACACTTTAGTCTACCCGTGATCGCGATCGCTGTAAAGTGTTCGAAACGTCGGGATAAAAACATTATGTTAATAAATTAAGAAGGTAATCCGTAAACTTCAAGTACTATTTAATTAAATTAAATAAATGACAAAAACTAAATACACTCATTATAATTAACGTGCATATACCTACCACAGCAAGTTTTAATAAAATCGGTTTAGTGGTTTTATTTGAATTTATTGTATTAGCGTGGATAGATCTTTGATTGAAATAATCTAGAGGTAAAAATAAATGGACAAATTAATACAACTTACCGAGTACTACACTCCTGTATTACACTTAAACATTCTTGGTTGAGTTGTTTCTTTTGTATTTTATGCAATTCAGTCAGAGCTATTTGGGAATGGTTAAAATGCGTCGAAATTTTTTTGCATTTCGATAATAAGGCTTTAATTTCTTCATCACAATCTAACATTGTTCGCACATATGTTGCATATGTGCTATGCTATGATTGCTGGATACTGTGTGATTACTACGTATTACCGTTGTTCTATCCAGGATTAACTTTGTGGTATTACTGTATGCATGCCTCACAATTATTATATTTTTTGCAGGTATTAGCTATACAATGTGATTATTATGCCTATGTAATATGTGATTACTGTGCCTATGTACTATGTGATTACTGTGCCTATGTACTATGTGATTACTGTGCCTATGTACTATGTGATTATTGTGCCTATGTACTATGTGATTACTGTGCCTATGTACCATGTGCAGTGGCGTAGCTAGCATAGGTGGCACCCGGGGCGGATTTTATAGGTGTCACCCCAAAACTCAATCGAAACTGTTAAAATAAAAAAAAGTTATAATCATTTACGTTTTATTAAAATACGAGTACCTATTACAAATATTTGAATATTATGTGAAACAAATTACTTTGTTAAAAATTAAAAATTTTTACTTCTAGCTTTGACACTAGCGAACTCCGAAATTACGTCTTCAAAATTTATATTTTGTGTTGCTTCATGTTCTATCGTTAAAATACCAAGATTGTTTAATCTGGTTTCAGTCATTGTAGACCGCAAGTAATTTTTAATTAATTTTAATTTGCTGAAACTTCTCTCACATGAAGCAACTGATGCACATATTGTTATAAATAACTTCAGTGCGACCGTTAGATTCGGAAGAGATTCTGTAAAATCCCATTCCACAATAAATTTCAAAAAGTCCAGTGTCACCCAATTAGAGACAGTAATATTAGCCGCTTTTAAATGTCTTCTCAATCTTGGTATTTCTAAAAGGAGTTCTGTTTCTGATACTTCATCGTAAAGGTTAGTAAATTTTGATATAGCAAATTTTAACTGTTCAGTGTTTGCCGAAAGCAAGGTCTTTGCACAACCTCAAACAATGAAGCTACGTCTTTAATGGACTTTACTCTTGTCAAGACATTCTAACATCAACTCATAAACCTTTACTTTGTAATGCAATCTGAGCATTGTTCACTTCAAAGTCCACAAAAGAAAACAAAGAAATGAGAAATTCCACACAGCAGGCATAAGATTTTGTACAACACCTCTAGTTTCTAAATTTACGTCTTGGTCACATAGTTCCTCTATTGCAGATATTATCCCATCAAAATTTTCAGCCAATACTTTTACTGCACCATAATGATCACTCCAGCGCGTTGTCGAAAGTCTTTTAACAGATGCTTTGGTGTGATTGAGGAGCACTTCCCAACGGCTTGTGGAAGTTGAGAAAAAGTTAAATATTGTTTCCACTGCTCCGAAAAATGTAACACAAGTCACATTTTGTGCGAACGAATGTTGGCCGCATAAATTAATTGAATGATCTATACAACCAATAAAAATTGCTTTATTGTTTTTTTCTTTTATAATAGCTTGCACTCCTCCGTGTATACCAATCATAACTGCAGCATTATCATAACCTTGAGAACGACACATCATAATATCTAAGGCATCGTTTTCAAGCTTCTTTAGTATTTCAGCGCTTAAATCAGCTGCTTTTTTTCCATGTAAAGGAAAGAATCCTAAGAATACTTCTTTGACTTCTACTATTCTATTATTAATTTTTACATAACGAATCACTTCAGACATTTGATCGACATGTGAAACGTCAGGTGTGCTATCAAACATGATTCCGAAATATTTGGCCGATTTAATTTCGTTGACAAGCTGACATTTTACATGATTAGCTAAAACATTTATGAACTCATTTTGTATTTCTGGCGATAAATATGTTACTTTAGGTGATTTTTCCTGCTCCAAATATAGTATATGTTCTTTGAGTACTGCATCATACTTTGACAGCAGTTTAACTAGTTCTAAGAAATTACCTTTATTAGACGACCCTTGGGTTTCATCATGTCCACGAAATGCTAGGTTTTGTTTAGCCAAAAACAATGTTATATCTAATAATCTAGATAAAAGATTTTTCCACTTCTGTTTTTCCGTATTCATTAATTGCAAGGTTGCATCATCTATTGTGGTGTGAGATTTTAATCTCATTTCCAAAGTTTTCCACTTTTCAAAATTTTCTAAATGTTCACATGAAGTTTCATGGTCCAATACTTTAGGATTTAGTTTCCACCACTTCTGAAATCCAGTTGTAAATATTGTTTGTATGTTACTGACAACAAAAACAGTACAGGTTATTTGATATAGGAGAAAATACCATCCATGATCGTAGAATTTTTTCACCACTAGGCATCTGTTTATAAAACCATTCCTGTGAAAGATGACGAGAATCACCTTTAATCTTTGAACCATGACGAGATACAGTAGGAAACGGTCCTTCTTTGTTCTGGAAATGTTCACTGCCCTTTTTTATTATGTCAATGCGAACATTATCAGGTACCGGTAAACTCCAATGTGAAACGTCTCTCAAGTGTTGAACTGATTCTTCGAAGCTAATGCTATCTCCGAAAGTAGCATTAACGGCGTCATTTTCATTATTTATTTTGATTCCGTCAAGGTCCTGGGTCGTCTTCATTGATTCTGTATTGTCGATGTTGCTATCTGAATGTGAGTCTCCTAGATGTGAATCCTAACTTTCCGTCAGCAGGAGACTCGGGTACTTTACTTGAACTTCGGCCGCTATCTGCTTTTGTGACATATTTGAAAAGAGAACCGGACATGCTCTGAATTTCATCCATTTTAGCCTTTTTGACTTTTCTCTGTTGAAACCCGCTTTCTCTTTTCGAAGTATGAATTCCCCGAGGCATATTTCATTCTGGGTATTCTAAAAAATATTTTTAGTTAGTAAGTGATACGTTGATTTTATAAACTAATTATAACAGTAAATAAACTAAGTAACTAGCTTTGTGAAATATATTTTTATATAAATTAACAATCCTGCGTCTGGGTGTAAATATGTATTTAAGTATTATTAGAAAAATACTAGTTAAATACTCCACCGTTGATTGTGATATCCGTGCCACGAGTGCTCGAGCTACTCATCTCGGAGCCAAATCAACGTACGCGAAGTTGTATTTTTTTTTTTTTCTAAATATATCTCTTTTAGAACCATGGTTAAAACTTAATTAAGAGTAAAATTAATAAAAACTAACATTATAGGTGGATACTGTTAAGATCATAATGTAGATGATGTATTTTATATAGCATTATGTTACATATAGATAGATATATCTTTTATAATTAAACTACAAGATCCGTTGATACAGGGAGCCTAGACAACTGATGGTAATATCTTGGAGGGGCGGAAGGGACAGTCATCCATCCAGATACTTCACTCTTCACTTTAGAACTTAAGGTATGTAATGCTACCCGATATTTGATTAATATAATACTCATGACTACCTTGAGACAAAAAACACTAACTAGAGTCCACCAAGTATAATGATCAGGAGGTGACCAAGGTTCTTCTCTGAGCTGCAGAATTTTTGATTCATCAGTCCACCCGTCTATTTGCATATCCAGAAGGGATTCCCTTTGTTGTGGTATTGTTAGATTCACAACTATTTCATAGCCTGTTCTCAATGTTTCTTGAGATAATTGATAAATTTGTCCTCCTATATGCAAATAATCCCATTCTTTGGAGGTTGATACAAGAGGAATGGGGCTTGCTTCAATTTGTTTATGAACTATTAAATCATGTCCTTGAGCCATCATAATTTCCCCTAAGATATTGGATGAGCTAATTAAAACTCCTCCATCAAATGGAACAACCTCTAACTCTGATGTAGATGATAATTTCCACTCACATTTTGACGTAGAAATTTTATCTCCTAAGATATGTTTCAAACAAGTGTTAAAATCAGGATGATTCTGTTTTGGACATAGTGTTAATGTTAACATCTCTTTACACGTGGTCGGAGATATTTCCCAGCAATTACCTTGAGTTTTACAAGCTAGAACATCAGGCAAAATCAATTTTCTATATCCTCCGGAAATCTAAGAATGAGTTGTATGCACACTCATTAATGCAGCAGATCTATCAAGCAAAATCCTCGGGAAGATCATTATCCCGGACACCATAGGGTATGGATCATAATTTACTCGATGTAAAGAGAATTTTCCCAATTCATAGAGTAATGTCATATCCCTAGAGTATGCAGTTGAGATCATCATTGGATGTTTTAGCAATACTGAAACAACATCGGTTGAAGGCAGAAGGTCAGGTGTTATTTTTCCTGATAATGCACTATCAACAACACGTGCGAAATCATTAAGCGCAAGAGCAAGCTATGTAGAGTAAACTTCTCTAAAATAATTTGTAATTAGCTCGGTACAAGTACTGCGATCCATAAATTCCTTCAAAATCCTTGCCTGTCTATCAACAGCATGATATATAGCATGTTGATTATCAATCAGGGTGTTTACACTGTTTGTAACTATCTGCTGATGCGTTCTCATTTCTTTGAGCTGATCGTCCAAGGAAGAAACCGTATCTTGTAGAGACCATATGGATGCTCTATTCCATGCAACCGCTCCTCCAATCAGCAATGTAGTCTAGTCAACAAGTTCAAAAACGTGAAAAATAGAGATAAAGGTCCTAAAAATATGAGCGATGGCTCATTCGATTCGGAATCACCTCTAGAAAAATGTTTTTGAAGGATTTTGGTGCAGGTTAAAAATTGCAATTGTTATTAACAAAATAAGATGAAAAAAAAATGATATTTCGTTTTTTGTTAATAACATGAAAAATATTAACATTTAAGCAATTTTGAAAAAAGCTCGTTAAAGAGGAGGAAATTTCCAATAAAAAAGTCCTAACTCCCGGAACTCTATCTCCATTATTTATAATTTTAATCAGACGTTGAAAATAGGGCTCCGCGCGGCTGTTACAGCATGCGCGCGCCGCCGCTAAAGAGAGTTTAGCAATAAAAATATTTTTTTTATAACATAAAATGTGATTTTAAAAATTTGAAAAAATTCTAGTATCTTCTTAACACTTGAAAGAATCGAGCCCTGAAGAAAAAAAAGTTTAATCATCATTTTTCAAAAAGTTATTCAATTGTTAACTAACAAATTTTTTCCCAATCTCCATTGGCATAAACAATGGAATGAAAGGTATAAATAATTGGCCTATAAATTTTAAACTTCGTGGAGCCCTTTTGATATATGTACTTTATAAGATCCTGCGGTTAATTTTCATTAAAGTTAATTAATTTGTTAATTATGATTTTTTATAACTATTGAAAAATTAAAAATCTAAAAAATGTTGATAAATTTTTTTTTTTTCAATTAATATTTAGCTATGCCTGTTTTCACATTGAACAATAGCAGCAATTAACATAGGTTATGAATTTTTTACGTAATTTGTTTATAAAATTGTTATAAACAAATAGAGAAATTCCATATTTAAAAAAAATTTTTTTTTGCTATTTTATTGTTTACAAAAAATTATGATTTTTAAAAAAAAATTTTTTTCTTAATTTTAATTTTTAATTGTTTAAAAACGATTTTTTTATATTCCGAATGTTTAAATAATTAGTTAAGAAAAAATTTTTCTTTTAAAAATCATAATTTACACTTTTAAATAGTTTAGCAAAAAAAATTTTTTTTTTATTAATTATTTAATTGTTTATTAGTTTAACAATTTGTTATAAACAAATATCGACCAACGTTATATTTTTTTTCTGAAGCAGAAAAAAAATATAAAAATAGCTATATATAATAAAGTGTAAAAAAAATTTTTTTTTATTTATTATAATACTTTTTAATATCATACGATACGGTAATTACAGCGCCTACTTGATTTGTCAATTAAAAAATTGATATATCTTTTAAACTATTAGAGATACGATAAAGGACATTCAGGTCTTTTTTATAAAGGATGAATTTCTCTTTCAGATAAATTTTAGATCAAGCTTGTATCTATTGTTTATTAGCTATTAATGCATTTGTTTATAAAAATTCTGTATTTTTTTTTACTTTTTCGTATCTTTTGTGATCTTTAACTTGTTAAATTATGCAGATACAGCAAAAAACCTTAAAACAAATTTGTTAAGGGATAAATTGCCTAACAAATTATTAATTTATCATATTTTTATTGCTAATTGTTTAAATAATATACTTACTGTGTTTGGTGTTTATTTGACTGGAGTTCCGTTGAATATAAATGTATTCTATATTATCATGTAACAAATCTAAATTCTTTTTGTTTATATTATTTTAAATTGTTTCCGTTATATACTAAACAGTTTAAAAGACTTTTCGTCAAGATTCTACTTATTTTTTTTATTTTTATTCCAAATTTCTTGCTTTTATTTTATACTATTTTATTAATCTATTCGAAAAGTCACTTTTTTTCGGTCAAGGCATATAAGATTTTTTATAATAATGAATTAAGGTGCTTGAATATTAATAAAATTTATTCGATTACATTTATTTTCTTTATTTTTATCCTTTACAGTATCGCAAATTGTTTATAAGGTTTTTGTTTTATATTTGACGTTTTCTTCTTTTTTTCAAAGGAGAAATTTGTGAAGTACTTGGCTCATCAACGTTAGAAGTCCGAGAGACTTCCACCGTTTCTTCGACTGCATGATCTTCTATTTGATCTTCTTCTCCTTCTTCTTCTTCTGAATCAGTATCCTCTAATCCAAAGATTGATCGTTTGAATCTTTCATAAGCTAATTGTTTTGCATTTCGCTTTTCTAACTCGATTTCCGAAATATAATCAAAACTTTAATCTTCATCGTCTTCTTCATCTTCATCGGCGTTTTCAGTAAGTTGAACCAGGTCAGTAGCATTTGAACAGCTCTCCCCTTTACATTCCTTACATGCTCTAGTACACTTCATCCCAGCTTTTTTGCAACTACAATTTTTGCTGCAATTTGAAGTTGAGCAACTGCAGTGTACTAGTTTCAATAAATCTATTGATGCCAAAGGTTCTGTGGTTCTGATCGGTAAAAAGAGAGTTTCCGTTTTCTGCCATCCCCAGTCTTCAGGATTTTTAGAATTACCAAGCCATGTCTGCACTTGATAATAAGCTCTTAAAGAATGTTGATGTGTAGCAGAAGCTGTTGGTGGTAAAATTGCCAAATTTACTGCGGTAGAGTTTGTGACACCAGTTGAAAAGCGTTGGATTCTACACTGGTTAATCGTATCTTCTTTAGCTGCAAATAATTTCAGCATAACTCGCTCTCCAGCTTCTTTTATCTCGCTGACTGACGATTGAGGGTTATAAAACTTTTTTACTTCCAGTTTCAAAATTGGGTCTTTCTGGATGCATTCCAGTAAGCTGTGTTTACCTTTTCTAAAGATGGAACTTACTGTATCACACCCAGTGAAAGCATGGCTAAATAATAACAAGTTCTTAAATTTTGCGTTTTTGTCAGCTTCGTAAATTACATCCGGTGTTTTTAAAATTTTCGGCTTCCACATAGCTATATATTTGTCACTAGGTGCTAAATCGATAATCATTGCAGCTAAATCCACATCTGTGCCTACAACAATAACTTTTTTATCGAACTTCTGTGTTAGTTCTATTGCTGTATGTACTATCAATACATCCGCATCTTCAATTGCTTGGGAAACAGTGAAGCTATCTTTTTGTTCTAAATAATTAATCAGATACTCAACAAATCTCGACTTATTTCTTAAATTTGAAAGGAAGAAGTCTTTGTTTCGCGGAATTGGCATATCTCAGTAATCTTTACCTCTGGAGAAATTTTATTTCGCACTCGTCTATAACGCTCATAAGATTTGACTCCGAAGTTGGCGATGTTATAACCATCAAAAACAATTGTAGCATTAGCAGAGTAATGATTGCAAACGTATGCTGAATAATCCTCAAAGACTTTTCGAAATGTTCCATCCTTACGCCAAGTAACTTTATGTAAGAGAAATCCACCATCGATGACGTAATTGTACTCAGAAGGGTCTGGCTTAACGAATTTTGTAGACTGAAGAGATTTATACAACTCAGACTTATTACTTTCTCTCATTAAGCCTTTATCATTAAATAAGCTCATAGGGAACGGAGCAAGTTCGTGAAGTAAAGCTGTTTTTACAATGTCTTTGTTATTAATCATTGATGCTACAATGCGTTGAAACAAAAGTGTAGTATTGACCGTGATTGGTTCTTCGTCGATTATACAAAGTGGTGTTGTCTTTACAAGAGTTCTAACACAATCCTTCCTACTGAAATTATATGATTCCGCATTAGCTCCAACCATTTTTGCCAAACTTTTCAGACCTTTTTCGATAGCTTTATGACAATCAACAGTTGAGTCGCCAACTAATCCAGTTGAAAGTGACATAATTTTACCTGGTCTTGAATCAAAGAGCCCATGTTCTAAAAGCCAAGTCTTGAATGAACGAACATCTGCCTTATCTTTACTTTGACGAGCGAACGTGAGATCGACATGTTGATCAGAGGTAGCACATCTGGAATTGCTAAACGATTCAAGCTGGTCCATTATGTCGTAAGCATACGGCATGCCTTGGATGAATCGTGTTAATACACTGTCTGTTACAGAACGGCCATGAGTTACTGATTGAGCACCAGTTTTCAAAACTCGCATCAACGTTTGCTCGATTGTCATGTCTGGCCAAATTCCAGACCAAGCTTTGTCCGTACGCCTTACTGTAAAAAGCCCTTTTTCGGTAAAAGTTACAAATTCGGAAGGATCCATCACATTTTTCAAATCTGACATATCTTGAAGGTAAATTTGAGCCCCTTTGCAATAATTAAAATGCCCTGCCGCATGAAATATTGGTAACATTTGCTTGATACATGATAAATGTAAATTCCAATTACCCAAACGTTCAGCCTCAATAAATTGTAATGCCACAATAACACTATCGCAGTACTGTAGCCACAGTTCAGCAGTTGGACTTTTACGCTGTAGTATCGTTGTGGCACTGATGAATAATTTTAACATGGCTACAGCATCATCTGTTTCATAAACTTGATCTAAAGTGGGTGGATAATTCTTTAGATCAGCAAATAAATTTGATATCGTTAATTTTTTATTCTGAATTTGGCGAGAAATACTTATAAATGATGGAAGAGCTTCCATTGGTCGAGATTCTTTGATGTGCTCAATATTTTTATGACTTTCTATGTTTTCAGAACTTTCTGCGAACTCTGCAATTATTTCCCCTATTGCATTCATTGCCAGCATATGAGCACGAATCGCTCTAGAGTAAGCTGTACACGACAACATCTTATCTACCGAATTTTGAGCAAATACTGTGCAAAACATTGTTATATTGTTGGAAAATAATTAAAAATCAAATCTTACCTCTTAAGGACATTTGATGTAGACATATTTGGATTTTTACAAATTATTAAAATACAATTTTAAAGTCTCTACTTTACATTTATCCATAGGTTTTTCTTGTTATACGCTCCACAATATAAATGTAACTTTTATGCACACTCACAGACACTATTTATAAACTTTTTTTTTTCTTTTTCTTATTTTGCTCATGAAATTAAGTTGTATTATCGTTGTTTCATTAGACCTCTGGCGTTGAACACTTGTGTATTGTCAAAATCAAAATACTCTTTATTCAATTTAGGCCCTGAGAAGGCACTTATGAACGTCAAAACTACCACCGGCCAGTCTGTCGAACTGTCGAAAGGCCATCTCATTAAACTGTCGTTGAATAATTTTTCGGTGAATTTTCTTATAATTCTTGTATAAAAATAAACATACTCCAGTCATTAAAAGAAAACAGATGCCGATTAATATGTTTGCGCTTTGTGGAATTATATTTGTTTTCCATTTTTTTTTTTCGCGATCCTCCCATTTTCGTTAAATTTTATAATCTTGATAAACTTTCGTATATTCCAGGTCCAAATCTTCTTATAATATTATATTTCTTCATTCATGTATATTTTGAAATAAATTCTAATAGGTACTTGCTTTTATTTTATTTATAGGTTGTTAGTCTACATCTTGACTATAAAAGACGTAAGACCATAAAAGGCGATAGGTATTTGCAAGCATCTATGTAACGGTCGCCATGTGAAGACAAATTAAACTCACAAGTGCTGATATAATACTGTTCTATTATTTAGAGAGTGCACATATTTATAAGCATACAACTGGTATACATGGGTAGGTATATATCTACACTACACAGTAAGTGAATTGTAAAATTAATTTTGACCTGGAAGTGATATAAGCTGCAAACGATTATACGATTTCATATATTATGGATAAATAGCTTTCCCTTTTAGAATGTTAAACTCTTTATCGTGTGGATAATTTTGTTTCAATGTTTTAAATTAACAATGTGATTGTAAAAGATTATTTTTGTGAATATAACTTTTTAAATGATTTGCAAAATACCTTTTACTCACAAATACATTGCGAGTACTGCAGTTGACCTTATTGTTTTATCTGTGTTGTTGACTTCCATTTTTGAAGTAGAAGCATCTTCGTTATATCATGCTATTTTCATATTCGCGATGTCTGCTTTAGCTTCATTTACTCGTTTGATGGCCCCCCCGGTTTCTTGCGATAGTTGTAAAGGACTATAAGAAAAATAAAAAACTTGTTAATAATTGTTATCACAAATAATAGTTCTTATAACATGTATAATACGTACTTGATTATTGATTCAACTGCCGCACAAATCTTGAACATTTCATCATCATATGATAAATCGTAAAGTCTATCTTTTTCCACCTATTCACAATGTTTACAGATCTTTCCATCAGTTTCGCTGTTTGTATCCATCTCAAACACTGTTTCAAGTGAATAATTGTATAGTAACGTCTAACAAAAGTTTAGGAACGTAATGGATGCTTATGAAAAGTTACTTTGGTTATATATAATAGGATCCTAATTATGTACATGATTATTTAACACATTGTTAATTGTTTCGCGTTGAAACGTCTACGTAGGACACGGCCTCAAGGACCTACTATGCGAGCGGTCAAAATATTGTTGCTGTATAGATACCCGCAAATAATTAACCCTTTCGGATAACGATTGAAGACCGACTCACACACTCGCACACATTTTGGGGACCACGGCTATAAATCAATTCCTATGTTATATTATTTATAATATAGCATCCCACATATTACAAAATATTGAATGATGAAATTGTGGGTACCTCTTAAAACTTTAACATTCACAACGTTTACCGTACCGCTTTATGGATACAATAGAGATACAGAAGCATTTAAGGAAATTTCATCCAAGTCTTGAATATAATGTGTAGGTAAACGGCTTGCCAATATGTGTTAAGGCTCCATCCTATTTGATAAGCAATTTAGATTCCGATTATAAGTCAGGGTCTCATTGGATAGCAATATATATAGATGAGAACGGCGTTGGTCAGTGTTTTGTTGTACTTATCAAGGAATGAAATATTACACTAATAACATAATATTCGTTATTATGAAACTCCTGAGAGAATAGATAAGAACTGTAATCTATATGAAGGCTTAACCATACAGCTATTATCAACATACATGACATACAGTCGAAAGATTATAATAATTTAAAGGATAAAAAAAATCCATAGGTAGATCAAAAAATCATAGCCCTAATGCAAGATTAACGACAAATGAGATTGTGGTAGATGCTAAAGACAAATTATTTATAAAAATATCGCCTTAATTTCAGTGGTCGGGCTTGCTTAATATGTAATATTTATTTGAATCTGTAGAGTGGCTAATTCGAAACTTACTTTGGCCTACTTTATCAAATATACCAGAGGCAACAGAATGACTTAAACCTTGTGCAGCTAAACGGATTTTTTAACAAAACTATGTTTATAAAATAAATTGTTTATTGAAACAATTACAATGATTAAAAAAAGGTAATTAAAAAAGTTAGCTGAATTTAGGGCAAGTGTCAACCGCGCGGATAATGGATTCGAACTTACTTCTTCGATAATATCGTAACGAAAGAAAGCTCAAGAGCTCTGAATCAAAATAGGGTTCCTTCGCCCTTTTACGTGTGGAAACCCTTTATAACAGAACGTCATGTGTGAACTTTATGTTGTATTTCAGAAAGTTATTTTTGAAGCATTTCAATAGGTGGGGTCGATCTCTGGATGAACCTAATACATTAACATACAATACTATTAATACATTAACACCATCCAAATCACAGATTATCCCAAGAACATCTAAGCCAACAGAAAAACAAGCGCTGAGGACCTGAAAGTAAATTAATATTTCCTTTAAGTAATGTATATATAACTTAGAAACATTTTCACAATTTTTGAGAAAAATAAGTAATCACACGGGGTGATAAAAACTGTAATACTATTACTAAAGAGTACTTAACACATGTTAAAAATTATTAATGTAAAGAAAATGTGGGAAGTTTTCTTCTTATTAACATTAATATTATCAAATGATTTTTATATTCATATCACTGACTATTGAACATTTGTAAATATTAATAAATATGAATGTCAATTATTCATGAATATTAATTATCCTTAAGTGAACTATGTTTTTGAGTAATATAAAACAGGGGAAAAAATTACCACATATGAAAGAAACAAATATAGGATAGAGGAAGACCGAAAAAGGTATGCATGGGTTGTGTGAAAATTGAGATGACATCTGACAAGGGATGGTGGAAAAGGAAATCATGCTGTCCCGATCCTACTTGGCTGGGATAACGTCAAAAGGATGCTAAATGAGAAACAAACACCTAAACCAAAAAAGAAACTTAACTTATCATTTACAATTTGAATGTTTTACCTCCTTGATAAGTACAGGTAATTTATCCACTGTGACACTCTCCAGAAAAATAAAAGGCAATCGGTTTCCAGTTGTGTCGAACACCAATAGCCATAAATGTTAAAGCATGACTTGCTATTTGCAGTGTTCGTCCTTGGCTACCATGATCTTCATAGCCATCTATCTGGTCCAGTTTTGAATTATAATTAAATTTTTTTCTTATTGATATTTCAAAGGCTAAGTACACATACATTTTCAACTATATCTCTATCCTTTACAATTGCCCTGATAGTTTCGAATACTTGGTCATTTAATCCAGGCACCATGGGTATTTTATTTAGTATTGTTTTAAGAGAACTAATACTGGGCAAACAAAATAATCTATTCAATAGTCTGTAGCAAGATGGTGACTTTGTGTAAATACTCAAATCCAAAACTTTATTTTCTAGGGTCCAGTATTTCTAGGGTGGTAATTTTCTATCGATATTTCTCATCTGACTTTGTAATAGTAAGCACATTGAGCTACTAATTTTGTCATGAATCATTTTATTTAAAACATCATTCGAAGTTAAATTATTTAACGTTGACCTCTTAGACTTCTTTATATTTTGTATTTTATGTCGAAGCCTATATATATTTCTGAAAGATTTCTTCTGCATCTCTGCAATGCAAATTGAATTATAAAAACAAATACGTCTGTTCGTCTGGATCTATTGGTAAAATGGGTTTTCATAATTATGACTTTCAACGTCAGGTAGATATCTCTTAACACGAACCTTTATACCTTTTGTATCTTTATACAAAAAGTATTTGAAATACTGAAATGCAAAATAAATTTTATCAGTTAAGGAAACCCCAGAAGATACTGACATGAATTAGTATAGCAAATTAATTTTTTATTTATTTAGGTTACCAACAGAGTCAACATGTTATTAAAATACAGGAAAATGTACAGTTCAACATTTTTGCTAGATATGACCCTATTTACAGGCAACAACGGCATGCATATAAAAATTATTAGTGCATAATATAATTTAAATAGTTAACAAGTTAAAAATTAAAATATAAAGTAATACAGTTAATTATAAATGATCACTTAAAGAATTGAAGAATAATATAATATTACAATGATAAAAATGATTCAAAAAACTGAACAAGTGTATATTGGAAATCATAATCGGTTTCATTGTTTAATCATTAAGACCATATGATTTCTTAATATCCGTAATGTTTATATAGTCTAGTAGTTTATATAGTATACTAGTCTATTTAATGGGGAGAAGTGACCCAAATTAGTGTGAGATCGTTTTTCATAGAATAGTTTGTAATTACCTCATCGCAGTATCCGAGAAGGTAACGTAATATTCACTTGCGTTAGTAGTAGTGGCACATCCAAGATACTATTTACTAATTTAAATAAAATATTATAGTGGACGCTATTTTGCACTTCCGCTTGGAATTGATTGCAATTGCGTCCACTATAATATTTAATGATGGATTTCCGCAAAGTAACGCCTTCTTCAATCAAGTAATTTAAATAAAAATAGCCGGTCCAAAAGTTCTATTCGACATTTAAGCGTGAACATTTTAAAATATTTTAATCGATCGGAATAACTTTTGAGTTTATTAGTTAGATTACAATTGTATGTTAATCTTTTCTGCACGCTTTCTAAGCTACTTACATAGACATCGTAATGCGGATTCTAAACGTACTACAATATTCCAGCCCTGATACAACAAGAGCATTGTAAAGCAGGATTTTGGTCTGAGAATGTCTAAACTATTTGCTATTCTTCGGGACAAATCCTAATATTCTAAAAGCGTTTCTTACGATTACATCGATACGTTTGTTGAACTGTAGCTTAGAGTCGAGCGTTATCCCTAGGTCCCGAATGTTGTGCCGTTTATAGTGTATGATCTTAAAGTTTTTTAAGATGTAAGGAGCATAACAGTAAATGATTTATTTAAAATCAACCCTTAAATGGCACAAAAATCAATACCCTATACAGGAATAACAAGACAATTTTAATTAAAGTTGCATCACTTTTAAAATCATGAACTTTAAAATATATATGTAGACTAATATTAAAAATATTAAAATTCTTACCTTAGTCATATCCACATTTTGTGAAAATTGGGATGTACTAGCTACACATTCAGATTAAGTCTCTGGACACTGAAATATAGCTACATAGTCACTTTATTAATATACTAAATCATTAAAAATATTGAAAATATTTTTTTAAATATTTTCAAAAGTAGCTTTAGGCAAATAAAGCTTCTAAAATTTTAATTCTTACTTTAATCATATCCACATTTTCTGAAAACTGGGATGTACTATCTACACATTCAGATTAAGTCTCTGGACACTAAAATATAGATACATAGTCACTTTATAATATACGAAATCATTAAAAATATTAAGAGTATTTTTTTTAATATTTTCAAAAGTAGCTTTAGGCAAATGAAGCTTCTAATACTTTGAATTCTTACCTTAGTCATATCCACATTTTGTGAAAATTGGGATGTACTAGCTACACATTCAGATTAAGTCTCTGGACACTGAAATATAGCTACTTAGTCACTTTATTAATATACTAAATCATTAAAAATATTAAAAGTATATTTTTTTAATATTTTTAAAAGTAGTTTTAGGCAAATAAAGCTTCTAATATTTTGAATTCTTACCTTAGTCATATCCACATTTTCTGAAAATTGGGATGTACTAGCTACACATTCAGATTAATTAAGTCTCTGGACACTGAAATATAGATACATAGTCACTTTATTAATATACTAAATCATTAAAAATATTGAAAATATTTTTTTAAATATTTTCAAAAGTAGCTTTAGGCAAATAAAGCTTCTAAAATTTTAATTCTTACTTTAATCATATCCACATTTTGTGAAAACTGGGATGTACTAGCTACACATTCAGATTAAGTCTTTGGACACTAAAATATAGCTACATAGTCACTTTATAATATACGAAATCATTAAAAATATGAAGAGTATTTTTTTAATATTTTCAAAAGTAGCTTTAGGCAAATGAAGCTTCTAATACTTTGAATTCTTACCTTAGTCATATCCACATTTTGTGAAAATTGGGATGTACTAGCTACACATTCAGATTAAGTCTCTGGACACTGAAATATAGCTACATAGTCACTTTATTAATATACTAAATCATTAAAAATATTAAAAGTGTTTTTTTAATATTTTCAAAAGAGGCTTTCGGCAAATGGAGCTTGTAACGAACCCAACTGGGCAAATTATGGGGAAAAAATATTGATACAATTAACACCATCTATATCATGTAATGGAACTAATTACGAACAAAAGAAAAAAAAACAAGGGAAAAAAAAATTGTTAAGTATTTTAGAATATTGAATAGGATTCTGAATAAATGCTAACATTCATCATAAATAAAATAATTTTGAATATTAATATTTAATTAAGTACTGAAAACCATAAGGAAAAAATGGAAGTGTTCTATTAACGACTAAGGAACCCTGACAAAAGGCGGGGCAGAGAATTTTAAAACTGTAGTATGTGTGTAACGCAATCTCAAAAAGTATAGAATTGAGATTGGAATTAAAAAATTAGAAAGAAATGGAGATAAAACCCAAAGGATTAGAAAAGGACAGATATAGGAAAAGGTATCTACACACGACCACCACGTCTAGTATGGAAGTACGTCTGGAAAAAAAAGCATTAGAGAGAGATGGGAATAAAATAGACGAAAGTAACAAAGGAATAGAGAGAGAAAGCCTGATTTTTCTGACGTACATAGGAGACGCAATGTCTGTAAGGGGGGTTGGGAGGACAAGAAGGAAGGTATATAAGGATTTTTAACGGCGATTCGAGATGGATAGTCCGAATAACTTCGTTGAAGAATACGTGCGCAAGAGTCTCTGTGAAAAGTAGGGATTTAGCGGTCGTAATGTTTTTATTGAATTAATTAGTTAGAATTAATAGAATTAGATAGAATTAGTTAGAATTAATAGTTTATTTCGTATATTTAGAAAGTTCTAACCTGAAAAGTAAAAGTATACATCGTACAGTATCGGAAAAGTGTTTCGAATTATGCAATATTAGTCAGGAAGCTCCTGGATTCATCCAGTGCTTGAGAATTAGGTAGCATCGGGGTGATTTAGTGCTTCTTGACGTAGTGAGCGTGAGTTTCGTTATGTGTCAGGGAAATCCCACAGTGAAAAGTACAGTGTTGTGTGATAAAAACCCCAAAATTGCGGACAGTTTAGTTGTGAAATCCGAGATAGGGTTCTTCTATAAAGAATTCCGCGAATTAGTGATTGATTTAGTGTCATTATAGTGATTATGTTGCAATTTGTATTTAGACATTTAGATCGTAAATTACGGCGTATTATGGTTACTTGGAGGTGAAGTAGGTATCGTTGTGTTAAGCATCATAGCCAGTAATTTGTCAGTACATTGTGTTTGTGAAAACTACGAGACTGTAAGTAATTTACTAGATTATATACTAGACTAATATAGTAGATTATAATCGTGCACTATAATGTCTATTTATAGAATTCAAACAATAACCTGTTTTGCAAATAAACACAAAGATATACATACACTACATACATACACTACTATACATTAACTAAGGGTCTGAAGTTCTGATTCTATCAGGCTGGAAGATTATTTAACTTTGGTAAATCTGTAACTGAAACTAGATGTGAATCAAGTTCACAAGCTTTTACGCATTAGAGTGGTAGTATATTGCATCCCAGTAGTTGTTGGCTTGAATGGGATTATATCTAGAATTCAAAAGAATGTGAACTAGATTCCACTAAGAATATAAAAATCCTACACTGCACTAACTCACAGACATTTTAATTAATATCAATAATTGTTACATCAAATAGTAAGTTACTCAATATTTATTAAGGAAGTTTGAATTCTATAGAAGTCAGATAAGTGTCTATATGCATTTGATGTCATTAATATGTGTAAAGATTTTAATGCCTCAATCAGATTCTGAATAGTAATCGTATTCCACTAAATTGGTTGTATATCATTATATAAAGTTAATTAAATATATTAGAAGCATAACTATAAACTTCAAAGTTAGATAAGTAAAGTATTGATGAAGAATATGAGCTGTTAAATAGGTCAGGATCTATATAAGTAATTCTAATATGTGTTACTCATTAATTTCATTTCTAAACCTCAAATAATAGTCTCTATTAATAGAACTCAACCAAAGACACATTAATAAACATGAGCTAAGGTGTTGTAGTTCTGATTCTATCAGAATGAGGTAACTTGAGAAGGAAGAAGATTGGCACTGGTAAATCTGTGACATTATAAATTACTTAACAAATAATTCCTTAAACTGATGCGATTCCACTTCATAAGCTTTTAAACAGCAGTGTTTTATTATAGGGAGTCCCAGTAGGCGTTGATGTGAGTTGCACCTAAAGCATATACGTTTCGGCGGTCTTTAACTCTCTTTCTCTATCAAGTAAACCGTTTTCCTGGGTAGCGAGGAGGTTACTGTATACCTGAGGTGTAATAGGGCCGTTGTCAGCGATACGTTAGCCTTGACCCGGGGAATGGTTTGGGTTTAGAAGCATAGCGCATCTTTACCAAAGTACGAACCGGTAGCCGTCTTTCGTCTGACATGATCGGCTCTCATGGAACCTCTGCCTGGTGTAGTCGGGTGCAAACACTTGACGTAATTTAACTCAGCATCCTCTTGTGTATATAATTCAAAAGAATATGAACTGGATTCTACTGAGAGTTATGGAGGACTTCTTTAAGATTGTCACAACTCCACACTATACTCTTTACAGACATTTCAGCTAAAATCAATAATTGTTACATAGAACATTTATATTATTAAAGATTCACTATAGAATTTCAATTCTGTAAACTTCAGTTAAGTATATATGTATATACTATTCCACAAATATGTCTGAATTTATTGGAAAATCTAAGCAATTACTTATAAAATAGGCTAAATATATTTCAATAGAATGTAAAGGTTAACCTATGATGCAAAGAAATATATAAGGAAGTTGAGATCTCTATAGGCTAAGATAATGCTAGTAATGTACGATTATAACTGAATACCTAGATTAATATGTATATATTACCTATTTGTTTTGTTAAAAGATAAACCAGATCGAGTTTCTTGCCGGTTCTTCTCGATGACTGGATAATTTTGCGAACCGGTGGTAGAGTTTGACTTTACACTTTACATTTTGCATTGTTGTTTTGCAAAGGGACAAACAGGGCCCTAATGCCTATACAATCAACTGCTATCCATCTATCGCTTGAATGTGTACTGAGCAGAGTCAGCACAGCATTATTTAATTTATTGTTTGTTATATACTAACAACCTTGGTAAAAGAATTATCTGTGTGGGATTCGGTTAGCACATTATAAAGTAATGGTGACTGGAACCAATCAGAAGTTCAACTACCAATCTAAATTAATCACTACAATACTATTTTGTAGTATAAATGCTAGTGCCGATTTAGTTCTGCACGTCTCGCAACCAAAACCTTATCCACTATCCTTTTGGAACTAGTGTGATTATTTCAATTACTGGTTATGTCTACCATTTAAAAGGCATTAATATTTGCAATCTCGTGGGTGTGTTAACACTTTGACTATACAAGCTGCTATGATTCCTTCACACCATACTAATTGTTAGGGCGTAGCTAGTCTTCTCTATATTCATTTCTGTTGATCCACACTGTGTTAGTGACCTGACGAGTGGATTGGAGTGACCTTTATCTCGCTCCTCGTATCCCAGTGACAACCGAGTCGCTATACCTGTGTTGGGGAGGTTTGAATTGAAGCAAGTTACATATTTTCTCCTCGGTTGACTTTGTCACCCTGGAGCTTTCGCTTTCTTGTGAGGATCAAAGCAGGCTGTTCTTCATCAGCTAATATCACCCATAAGATTGCGTTTACTACATTTCATCATTTTATTTGGAGACTGGTTTCCAGATTCCTTATATTCCTGCCTCTCGCCCTTAACTCCCAGCGATGCTGGTAGTAGTTGATTGTTGGGTTTAACTGTAAATTCATTGTAAATTACAGTGCTTCTAAAGAGGTGGGCTTGAGGAAGGTGGGGCCTCTTCCCCTTCAGGGAAAAGAAAAACCATTTATACACTCTACATACAGTCTCATGTTTAATACAAATAACTATATACTTTAATGAATATTATTAGGATGTACTTTGAATTAATTTAACATATTATGTATGCGGTATTATATATATAGGGATTAACTTAGATTTTATTTATTTGATTTTGAACAATTGAATTTATTATGTGTTGTTATGTGTTTCCTAAAGTTCTAATTATGCTGGATTTAATCTATGTAATGTTTTCTGAGTACCAGATTAAAACAACTTGCTTACTACAACTTTGTTTCAATTCACAACGTAAAAGGGTCCTAGCTTCTAAATGATCATGGTAATAATAATAATAATAAGGGGTTAATACATTGTTTAACCAGGGAATGTTTAATTGGTAAGATAAAGGTATTGAAGGTATAGGAGAGGGATTTGGTAGCGCTTGAAGAGGTCTCTATATAGTATAGACATAGTGAGATATATATATAGAGAAGAAGAGTGAGGACAGAAGGTGTAAGAGAGAGGAGAGAGAGGGGGGGGACGTTACAATTTGGTGCCGTGACCAGGATTCTGGTCATTCAAACTCAGAAAGCATGTTAGAACTTGAGGAAACACTGACTCTATATTTATAATTTGATCTTGTGTTTTACTGTTTATGGGTGCACTTTACTTATCTGTAATTTGTCTTGTTTTGTGTGTATTTATGTTTATCTAGACTTATAGGATTTAAGGTAAGTGAAACTAAATAATTTAGGTTGAGAATTATGTTCATGCTTTTAACACAACAATACTGTCTTCTTCATTTTTAGTCAAACGTTGTTAGTAATCTTTGTTTTCCATTTTATTTTAAACATTAGGGCATTCTGAGTTGTTAATTCTCATCTGAAAATAGGAAATTCGTGGTTAGTTGGGATAACATTTTACGAACATTTAGTTAAATAATTGAACGTGTTTACGTACCGAATCTAGCAGAGCAGTGAGAGTAGGAACGGATAAAATTTGTTGTATTCATTTCGCATAAATATTACGAGTGTACGTTCACATTTCATTTTTAAATAATAGACTTTGTGTACGACATATAAACATTGTGTTTACTAATTGTCACAAGAGGGATGAGACATGAATTGACATTAGCAATCGATATAAATTTGAGATATCAATATAAATTTATAAAACGACTAGCAAACCCGGCGAACTCCGTTTCGCCACCAGATGGCTTCGTTTTATGTAACATTTCGTTTGGTGATTAAAAGATGAAGAAATTTTTTTTTTGTTTTATATTTGAAAAGGAAAAATTTTATTTCATTTCACAACAGTAATGAATTCATTTCGATTACAAAAATAAAGTGTTATTTAGTTGAACTTCTCTAAGTAAATGAAAGTGAATCCAAAGTAAATACTGAATCGAAGCGTTATACGTGTCCGCAAATTATCCGTTTCATTGAAGTGCTCTTTGGTAAACCACATTTTTTATTTTTTGGTCTGACGTTAACACAAACAAAGCGGATGGTTTCCCAACTCGTGAACACGCAACGTATAACTGCCCATGTGAAAAACAATGATTTTCTAAATTTATCCCGCAAATACTAAGCGATTGGCCTTGCGACTTGTTAATTGTCATTGCGAACGCAAGGCGAACTGGAAATTGCAATCGTTTGAAGTCAAACGGAAGATCAGTCGGAATCATTGGTATTCGAGGAATACATACATTTTCACCTGCGTACTTTCCGTTAATAATGGTTGCCTCAATCAAATTCAGCATAAGTCTTTTTACCGAAAGTCGAGTACCGTTGCAAAGTCGCGGTGGATTCAAATTACGCAATATCATAATAACTGTACCAACTTTGAGTTGCAAGTTATGTGGTGGAAATCCTGGTAACTCCAGAGAGTTCAAAAACTCCGTTGGATAATTTACTACATCATCGGGATTTTTTATGGAATCAACGGATTTGTATGTCACCAAATCGCCAGCAATTTTTGATTGAATGGTGAAATTCAGTGCGTGTACATCATTTTTCTTTGCGGCAAGAATTGCTCGTTCACTTAACCAAGCATAATTCTGATAATTCTCACTAATGTTTGGGAAAACATTTTCAATAAGAGCTAATTGAGAGTCTACAAATCGGCAAAAGTCGTTGGTAAGAGTAATTAATCCAGATGTCGCATCAACTGGGACTTTTCCATTTCCAACAGTTAACAATTGTTTGGAAAATTGTGCAGCACTTTGATCATTTTGAAGTTGAACTCTCATATTAGTGGTTAGCGATAATGTTTTTACGTTATTCCATAAAGGTGATGCCTTCAGGCAAGCATTCAATTAATCTGCAGGCGTTCCACGGGGAATTACTGGCAACGTCTGCCTGAAATCGCCTGCCAACAATATCATCAAGCCGCCAAAGATGTTGTTATTTCGCCGAAGATCCTTTAGTGTGAAGTTAAGTGCTTCAAGTGATTTCTTATGTGCCATTGTGCACTCATCCCAAACAATGAGCTTGCATTGCATCAACAATTTTCCCATTGCACTGGATCGGGAAATATTGCATGTTGGAGTATCAATTGTGTTTAAATTGAGTGGCAACTTAAGCGCAGAATGTGCAGTACGACCGCCATCTAGAAGAGTCGCCGCAATTCCAGATGATGCTAACGCCAAAGCTATGTCACATCTTGATCGAATAGTGGCCAAAATCAATGAAATGACAAATGTTTTCCCTGTTCCGACAGGTGCGTCCAGGAAGAATAGACCACCAGTATTATTGTCCACCGCTTGCATTAATGTTTCGTATACTTGTTTTTGCTGTTCATTCAGCAACGGCACATTATTTCGAACGAATTCCTGCAATGTATCAACATTGTATTGCAGCTCTCGATTTAATTCTTGGTTGAATGCATCGTGCATCGATCGATTTGGCGCAATCATTCCTACTTCAATCAGTAGCTTGTTTGCAATAGTCAAGCATTGATCCTCAATCAGAATCAATCCTTCATTGTAGATTTCATCGGTTATTTGGATGTCAGGATTATTCGTTTGAATGCGCAAGCGATGCAAGATATCTTCACATATGTCGTCTTTGTATTTGTTCCATAACTGAATTGGTTGTGAAGGAAAACATGTGGTGATGATAATTGCGAACAGCGTTCGTATTTGGTACGCATTTGATGAAACAACTGAATCCGCAAGTGTTAAATCCCAATGAGAATCGTTCTCCAGCAAACCCAATAGTTGACATGCTTCTCGATATGTTTGGCATTGGTGGCCATTCACAGTTTTAAAATGCGCAAATGATTTTGGTCCACGTACATTTACCAACAGCAGTCGCAAATAAAAACATTCATTATTTCTAGGA
Source organism: Antheraea yamamai (assembly GCA_036509395.1). NCBI lineage: Eukaryota > Metazoa > Arthropoda > Insecta > Lepidoptera > Saturniidae > Antheraea > Antheraea yamamai. Next base: position 2,868,145 of record AP028437.1, on the reverse strand, counting down.
TGAACAGTATACATGCGACCTAGTGCATCAGTGGAAAACACCTGTGGCCAATCTGGAACTGGGGTTCCTTGTTTGCGACGTTGGAATTTCTTTGTTGATTGATTCCAAGTGTAATACTTGGGCATTTCAACGTACATCAGCGTCGCTGCGAATGGATCTGCTTCACACATTGCAAAGAAGCTAGTCAATGTTGTCGATGGTGGTCTCTCAGCTCGTTGTGCCGCATTAGCCTCAGTGAAGTAAACTCTTTGGCCATTTTCCAAATGCACTGCTAAATGTACAACTGTGGGATATCTTTCATGAATTTGAAATGACAATAATCGCCACAGTGATTCATTAGTACTGACGTATCTGCCCATTTGGAAATTGCTGATTTCGTCATTCGCATTTTCCGACGCAATACCAAACACAGCCATGTCGCTGCCTTTTGTGACGTAGTTGCACAAATATTTGATTGATTTGGCCGAATGACAACGCTCAACGTTTGCATGTGTTTCGAAAATTCGTGATAGCAGCGGGCAATTGGTACAATGAATTCATTTCCGATCTCAATCTCTTGATTTTGAACTTTAACTTTGATAGTTCGACCATTATCTTCTTTTGAACGCCGACGATAAACTGGATATCCATCGTTCCCTGTGACTGTTTCAGCAACTAACGGTCGCGGATATCGTTTTGTGCACTTTCCATCAGCCATGCAAGGCGATAATGGATTTAATGCACCGCACGGTCCATGCACCATCTGTGTCGTCACAATATCGTGTAGATGGGGATCAGTGACTGGATCAGGAATTTCAGCTGATATGATGTCATCCACTTCATTTGAATGTAATTTGTTCAGCAACCAAATTAGGATATGAGCATGCGGTAGTCCACGCTTCTGCCATTCCACAGAGTACATATAATAAACGTGTGTCACCAAAAACTCGATACTTAGTAAGCACATCCATCATAACCTTGAGTTTTTGCTGAAATACTCTAGCGATTATGTCATGGCGATCTTGCGGTTTTTGGCCCGGTTCCAACTCACGTTCAATTTCCGTCCACTTCGGATTGCATGTGAACGTAATAAATAAATCCGGAGTTCCATAATTTCGCACGTACGTCATAGCGTCTTGAGCGTATTCGTGCATGTGGCGTGGGCTTCCGATATAAGATGATGGGAGAATCAGTGTGTGAATATTGTACCTGTAATTGGATCGACCATCTTCAACGTGATGTCGTATCCGTCTTGCCCTTGCCAATAAATGATTGGATATTGTAACGCATCGTACAAACGATGTGTCTCGTTTACACGATGCATGATATTGCTTCTTTGCTGAACGACAATGTCTCGCGATTTAGTTGGATCGCCAACAATAATTGCAGCAACATCATTAACAGTGGGTGCATTGAATCTTCGTACATGTTCACCTGTTGGGGTACAATCCGCTCTTATGACAAATGTGTGCGTATCCGATGGCATTCGTTCCAATGCTGTTTTGAACATAAAGGGTGTTTTTTTAAGCCCGATAGAACTTGAAATTGTAAAAAATAACACAAAAAATTAAATTGTAATCAAAAATTTTTTTTTATTCGAAAGATCAATACGTGACATTAACATTTGAAAATGATTTCGGGCATATGGGCACCGCGGCTGTTCTTGACGAAGTGCATTCTGGACGTCCAATTTTGGGCCACTTTTTCGAGCACTGCTGGCCGTATGTCACGAATAACACGAACAATGCTGGCCTCCAAGGCGTCAATTGTTGCTGGTTTATCAGCATAAACCAGTGACTTCACGTAGCCCCACAGGAAATAATCGAGAGGTGTCAAATCGCACGACCTTGGAGGCCAATTGACAGGTCCATTTCTCGAAATCAACTTATCGCCAAATTTTGATTTCAATAAGTCGATGGTTGCGTTCGCCGTATGGCACGTAGCGCCATCCTGTTGAAACCACATCTCCTCCGGATCAATGTCATCCATATTTTCAAACAAAAAATCATTGATCATGGTGCGGTAACGATCTCCATTGACCGTAACGCGAGCTCCGGCCTCATTTTTGAAGAAATAAGGTCCGATGATGCCACCAGCGTGAAAACCGCACCAGACGGTGCATTTTTCTGGATGTAATGGAGTCTGTAGGGTCTGTTGTGGATTGGTCTCACTCCATATGCGGCAATTTTGCTTATTAACAAACCCGTTAAGCCAAAAATGCGCCTCATCGCTGAACACAATTTTGCGATAAAACAACGGGTCAGTTGCCAACTGCTCTAGAGCCCAATCGGCGAAAGAACGACGCATATAATGGTCTCGTGGCTTCAATTCCTGCACCAGCTGGATCTTATACGGGTGTAGGCCGAGATCTTTGCGCAAAATTTTCCACGTAGTGGACGGACAGAGCCCCAATTCCTGCGACCGACGACGAATCGATAAATTTGGATCTTCTTCCACACTTTCGTTTACAGCGGTGATATTGTCTTCAGTACGCACATTCCTTCGACGTGCTGGTGTTATTGCATCCTCTAGAGAGTATGTGGTACGAAATCTATCCACAGTTCGACGAATGGCTTGTTCAGATGGACGATTATGTACGCCATACAAATGACGAAGTCGTCTATAAGTTGCGCGAATCGACGACTGATTTTCAAAGTAAATTTGGATAATTTCGTAGCGTTGTTCAAGCGTGAGTCTATTCATGATGATTTGTCAGAGTATACTGAAACAAATAAAAAAAAAAGTTTCATCAAAATTTAATTTTTTGTGTTACTTTTTACAATTTAAAGTTCTATCTAGCTTAAAAAAACACCCCTTATTAACCACAGCATTATTAGCGTGAAAAAATGCTTGCAACTGTTCAATAATTCGTCTCTTTAACTGTTGTGTTCCCTGTATATTGCACCGCACATTCAGCTGATCCACCATCGACGAAATGAAATATATTTGCAGAAATTGATGCGGTTCCTCTGGTGTTGGCACCATTGAACCATGCAAATGATATATTTGTCCTTGTATCTGTAATTGCAAACAATCATTTGTTGAAGAATACGGTGTAACTTCTGATCGTGTGATGGTGTAGTGTGTGGTGTATATGTAGTTGTCATGTGTTGCAATTCATTGTGTTGGTGTGAGTGATTGGTTATGTGTGTTGTATCTTTTACCTTGCAAGTCGGCATGAAGCCGCCTTCTCGAATGATATTAGCTCCAAAGGAAGTCATGCGAAAGCAGTTATTGTATTCAAGGATGTGTTGAAGAAAATGGCTCGAATCGGGGTCACTTCCATCGAACAATGGTTTCAGTGGCTGTGGTGGTGTAAGTAATGGATCCAGTTTGACTTTTCCACTTGCGCAGCACAATCCAGCCGTTTCTCTTTTGAACTTTAACGCATTGCAATATCGGCATATAGTCGTCATTGGTCCAATATCTAAATTTTCATCATCACTGTAGTTCGCAGTGGGATCATATTGGAATGCCAAGCGATTGTATGATGCCAATGATCTATGATGAATGATGTTATAACCCCTCCTTGCATCCCTTTTTGCAGACACATCCCTTTTCTGTCCAGTCATCATTATCTTCCCTCAACATCCTAATTACTCATCCAGTCAGTCAGTCTCCGTTTCTCATTCGCGCCGGTCGATTTATTTTCCTATGATATTTTTATTAAAGTCGTTTCAGTGCTTACTAATTCTTTTTTTTAAAAAGCTATTTACCTGACCCAGTATAACATTGGTGGCAGCGAAAAGGGATTTTAAAAAACGAAAGTCCCCGGTACCGTCTCCGTCAAGTAAATACGAAAAGAAAATTCGACGCGAGTGCCGTTTGTACAAGTGCAGTTCTCCTTGTGTAACAGGAATTAAATATATTAAATATAGTGAAGTGCATTGTGAAGTGAAGTGACTTGGCGCAACTATATCATAATCAATACTCAATCAAGTCCTGTGAAGGGCCTACTGCTGTACACTGCTTGTGTTACAGCCGGTCTTGTCTCGGACGCAATATACGCCACAGTCATACCCACAGTCACAAATAATTAAATACCGTGACCGTTATCGACGAACCTGTGTACAACGAGCATACAGCTAACGTGGCAACTCGACCAACAACGCTAATAAACACCCTGTGTGGCATCCTGTCTGTCGAGCGAGAGTTTCGACAGAATGATAACTTTTGTTATCTCTCTGACTGTATTCAAGTGAGTGGTTCTCGATCACAGTGATTGTCAAACTTTTAATACTGTTCTATTAATTTAGGATTTATTTTAATATCATTGTTCTGTGTGTTAATTAAGATTAATGTCCTTGTGCTAGTACTATTTTTACTGATTTTAAATTTCAATAACAAAATGTCCGAAACTAGAGCACCAAGTCCGAAAATTGAAGTTGCCGTTACAGACACAGAGTATGACGGGTTTTGTCCTCCTGGCCCTGGCCCTACTACAAGGGCAGTTTCCAAAAAGAAAACTAACCCAACCAGTAAAGTAGAATTAGATCTTTCTACACTCTTAAAATTCGTAAAACCGTTTGACGGGTCAAGAGAAACACTGAACTCATTTCTAGTTAACTGTAATAACGCATATGATCTAGCCTCAGAGGCCCAAAAAGATACATTATTCAAATATATTTTATGCCAGCTACAGGGTAGAGCGCAAATCGCCTGCTCTGTAAAAGAATTCGCGAACTGGCTACAACTCAAGGAATTCTTGAAAACACAATTTAGTGAGCGAAAGCATTACGCCCATTTGTTAACCGACCTCCAGCAATGTAAGCAACAACACAATGAACCTGTGAGCCAGTATGCCTTAAGAATAGAGACATGTCTTTCTCAAATACTTACAGAAATATCCATTTCACACGGACACAAGAGTAGGGAAATGATAGGACGCACTGCAGCCATGGAGGAGCTAGCCCTCCATCACTTCCAGATGGGTTTGATAACGCGTATATCAAATATTGTTAGATGTAAGTCACCAAAAACTCTCAACGAAGCTGTTAATACGGCGATCTCTGAAGAGAAAATACAGCAATTTTTATTTAAACAAAACCCTCATAGCTCACGCCAAGAAAAGTCAAATATTTCGGACCCTAATTTTCAAATTACACGCCGTGATCAAACTCAGCGATTTTCTCAAAACCAAAACCAGCCTAGGTTACATTTTTCTAATCGCTATAATAACAGTAACAACAATTTTTCAACTCCAATATGCAGATATTGCAAATCACCAGGCCATACCATAAAACAATGTCGTAAGCGAGAATATAATAACCGGAGACAAGGAAACCCTCCAAATCAACAACCCCCAACCTCAAATCGCCCATTTCAAGGTAGAAACCAACCTATTCATGTAATCAATATGCCTGAACCACAGGGCTTTGACGAAGTAGATACTCAGAATTTAAACGAATAAACCTACCCGACCAGTGTCGTGCGGGAACACTAATGGGTAAAACCGACACTATTTGCGATAATCCACTGAATCATTCTAATTCACTGAATCCACTGAATCATCTTAATCCACTGAATCCACCGAATCCTTCTAATTCACTGAATCATTCCAGTCCACTGAATCCTCTCAATCCACAGAATCCTCTGAGTTCGTCTAACCCACTAAATCAATCTAATCCGCAAGCGTCAACGAAACTTGCTGTTTCAAAAGCAAATAACCGATCAGTAAATTTAGCTAACCCCAAGACTAATATATCCGCCTCTATTCAATCTCAAATTCTCAACGTATTCGATGCAAAATCTAACGCCAAATCTCGTCACTCATATTCGGAATCTGAAGTAAACAAAACCAAATTAAAAACATACAATATCGCTACAAATCCAGAAAACAAGTACTTACCCTTCGTAGAAGTGGAAACATCTGTCTCCTCGAAACCACTGAAGTTTCTCGTTGATAGTGGCGCATGCATCAGCTTTGTGAAAATAGACGCTATAGAAAAAATGCCCAAAATCACAAATCACATTATAAGTTTCAGCGGTATAGGAAACACCGATAATCCAATGCATTCACTCGGTCATATCTGCATAACCTTTGACTCTCTGACTAATAATTTCCACATCATTCCGAATTTTGATTTTCTTTACGACGGTATAATTGGCAATGACTTCCTTTCTACATTCAACTGTAAAATAGATTATACTGAAAATGTGTTAGTAACTGACGGTAAAAAACTTAATTTGAAATTCACTGAGCCGATTTTTACCATTGCTCCTCGTACTGAAACCGTAATTGAATGTTCCGTAATTAATCCAGAACTAAAAGAAGGGCTCATCCTTGACCAGAAACCTATCGAATCATTATTGATAGCCAATTGTATGGTCAATGTTAAATCAAATTGTCGTATTAACATCTCAGTCGTAAACACTTCTGAATATCCTATTACTATTGATTTCACACTAAAACTTGACCTCATTCCTTTTAACATAAGTGATTTTATACCACACAAAATAAACACTGTCTCACACTGTAATGAAAATCAAAATGCTTATTCAAGAACGAATCAAGTAATCGATCAACTTCGTGTTTCCCATCTAAATGATGAGGAAATCCAAGCTTTGCACGAAGTTTGCACCGAATTCTCGGATATATTTTACTTACCGGGAGATAAATTATCTTTCACTAACGCCATTAACCATGAGATCAAAACTACATCCTCAACTCCAATCCACACGAAAACTAACCGCTTTCCCGAATGCCACAAACATGAGGTCGAAACTCAGATGAACAAAATGCTCGACCAAGGTATTATCAAGCCATCTTCCTCTCCTTGGTCCTCTCCAATCTGGATAGTCCCCAAGAAGATTGACGCTTCTGGGCAAAAAAAGTGGCGCGTTGTCATCGACTACCGCAAGCTTAACGATGTTACCATAGGAGACTCTTACCCCCCCCCCAGGTCCATGGCGCTGTATGGAGCCCCAGTTTGGCACGAAGCCCTGACGGCTGTCAACTCTGCCGTCCTGCGGAAGCTTCACAGGGTGATGGCCGTCAGGGTGATACGCGGATACCGTACGGTATCGTACGAGGCGGCGTGCCTGCTGGCGTGCTCCCCGCCATGGTACCTAGTAAGCCATGCACATGCGGCTCTTTATCGATGGCGGGCAGAAAGAGTGTCCCAGGGTGTGTGCATCGCACCTAGGGAATTGGAGGCGCAAAGGGTTTTCTGGCGCCACGTGGTCACGATAGCGTGGGGGGAAAACCTCGAGACGGCTAGTGCCGGATCCTGGACGGTTGACGCGATCCGTCCAATACTGACAGAGTGGCTCGAAAGAATGCATGGGGTGCCCACCTTCCGGCTGGTGCAAATGCTGACCAGCCAGGGCTGTTTCGGGAAGTATTTGCACCAGATAGCCAGAAGGGAGCTGACACCAAAGTGTCACCATTGTGACGATTGTGAAGAAGATACAGCACTTCACACTTTGAAGGAATGCCCGGCTTGGGCAGCCGAACGCTCTGAATTAACGGCAGTGGTGAACTGTGATCTCTCCCTGCCGAGTCTGGTACAGGCCATGATCGACAGTGAGAGATCATGGGGCGCTGTCCAGTCCTTTTGTGAGGAGGTACTTAGGCGGAAGGAGGAGGCCGAACGACTGAGGGAGATAGACCCTGAAGCTCCGATGGCGCGCCGCAGGAGATCAGTTCGTCGAGCGAGGAGACGTGGACACTTGTCCCACCCGATGCCTCCGTAACATGCCTTCAGGTGACGGACGCGGGGGCGTCCGTTGCCACGAAAGGAAGGCCCGTGCAGGCAGAGCACGGCTTTAGCCGCCGCTCCACAAGAAGAGCATAGGGAAGAACTACTTCCTGAGAGGAGGGTCCCCGACCTACCATCTACGGGTGACCCAAGCGCGTGGCCAGGGTTGTGGCGTATGCTAGCCGTGAAACCGCTCCCTGGTTCACATTCGCGCTGAGCAGAAGAGGGGTTTTTAGTGAGTAAGAGTCTCACATAACCCTCGCGCTGTCCCCCGGCAGTGTGAGGTGTATCCATGCAGGATTTTCCCCTCTATAAAAAAAAAAAAAAAAAAAGGAGACTCTTACCCCATTCCCAATATATCCGAGATACTTGATCAACTCGGGGTTAGTAAATACTTCAGCACGTTAGATTTAGCGTCAGGTTTCCACCAAATTAGGGTAGCTCCAGAAGATTCCGCTAAAACTGCATTCTCCGTCCCCCAAGGCCATTACGAGTTTACACGAATGCCTTTTGGACTAAAAAATGCACCCTCTACTTTTCAACGCCTTATAAACACTGCCTTATCTGGCCTTCAAGGCATCGAATGCTTTGTCTATTTAGATGACGTCGTAATTCATTCTTATGATCTTTCCTCCCATGTCTCTAACCTCCAAGAAATCTTCAGCAGACTTCGCGAATTCAATCTAAAACTCCAGCCCGACAAGTGTGAATTCCTCAGAAGAGAAGTCTCTTACCTCGGACATTTAATCACGGACGAAGGCGTAAAACCCAACCCAGATAAAGTCAAAGCTGTAAGAGATTTCCCGATTCCAAAATGTGCTAAAGATATCAAATCCTTTTTAGGACTTGTATCATATTATCGTCGTTTCATTTCAGATTTATCAAAAATTGCTATACCTTTGACACAACCCTTAAAAAAGGATACTCCGTTTGAATGGCAAAATTCACAACAATTAGCATTCGAAACTCTGAAAGAAAAATTAATTTCCGCACCTTTGCTTATATACCCCGACTTTTCTAAACCATTTGTGCTCACCTGTGACGCATCCAACTTTGCTATTTCAGCCATCCTCTCACAAGGCACAGTCGGAAAAGACAAACCTATTGCATATGCTTCTCGTACTTTGAACAAAGCCGAAACCAATTATAGTGTCACAGAAAAGGAATGTCTGGCAATTTTATTCGGTACAAAAATATTCCGTCCATACTTGTTTGGACATCATTTCAAAATAGTTACTGACCACAAGCCACTAAAATGGCTCTTTAATTGCAAGGAACCAGGATCAAAATTAGTGCGATGGCGTCTCAAAGTAGAAGAATTTGATTATGAAGTTGAATACAAAAAAGGGTTAATTAATTGCAACGCAGACGCTTTATCCAGATACCCAGTGAATCCAATCCGGGATGTAACTTTAAATATTGACTCGGATACGAACCCGCTTGAAACCACTAGCCCTGAAAACATACCCACGAACCCGTCTCCTCACACTGCAAAGCAAAACCCCTTGGACACGGAATTTCCGCTTAGTCCTCCAAATTTCGATGATCTCAACGACTTACTTCCGTTAGATCCACTTCAAGACGCTGATATTCTTCCCAATACGCCTTACAATTCTGAAACTGAAAACAGTGAAACTAATCCTAACATTCCTACTACTACTAAAACAAGCGACGATAATCCACTTTCCTTCTCACCGAATTCTGACATTCTCGATGACTTCTACGCCGACTTCTCTAAAGCTATGATGAACAAAAACATAAACAAGAATTACAACACACACATAATTGAACATAATCACAGCCTAATGCAAAGCCGTTGTCAAATCACACCAATTCCACTATCTATTGACTTCGATGAATCAAACCCGTACATAGAAGAGCTCATTACAACTATAGAAAACTCAAGTGACCTAATATATTGCGAAAAAGAACTTTACTCACATAAACGAGTTGAAAGTAAAGGGAAAATCTATTATTTCCTATTCACAAAGGTTCATTATTTTGACGAGTCATGCTATAAGAATATATTTGAAACTCTTATGAAAACCAGAAATGAAATTATTGTAACAGAGCAAGCTAGTGAAATCGCTATTTCTGATTTTAAGAATCCATTTGAAAAAGTGTCATTCACTAAAATCTACAATATCCTCGTGTATCTATTTAATAACACTAATATAACTATTAACATTCATCACGATTCTATAATATACCCTACACCTGGCGAAGTGTCCAAAATTCTAAAAGAAAACCACGATATTCCTATTGCTGGACATCTGGGATTATCAAGAATGTACAACCGTATTAAAGAAAGGTACTATTGGAAGAATATGAGATCACAAGTAGAGGAGTACGTCAAACGTTGTTCCCTGTGTCAATCAAATAAGGCACTACGTCAAATTAATCGAGCTCCGATGCAGATTACAACCTCTTCTACGAAACCCCATTTGATCGCATTAGTATAGATCTAGTAGGTCCCCCTGCCGGAAGCCGGTATCACGAAATTAAAATTTATCCTAACAATTCAGGACGACTTTACAAAATACTCTGCATCTTACCCAATCTCTAACGCCACTGCTGAGGAATCTTGCGAATGTTTAGTTCATTTTATCTCAGTATTTGGTATCCCAACAACAATCGTAACAGACCAAGGCACAAATTTCACAACAGAACTCTTCAAAAGAACTCGTGAATTTCTTAAAATAAAACAAATATGGGCTTCACCCTACCATCCTCAAACACAAGGCGCTCTTGAGCGTAGTCACTCAACGTTAAAAGAGTACCTGAAATCATTTATAAACGAAAACCAGACAAATTGGCACAAATATGTTTACACAGCAATGCTTCAAGCTGATCTTGATGCAATCTTTAAGCGATTAAAGATCTTGGGTCGCTTAACGCCAGTTCAAATCGATCAGCCATCACCTTTACCCGAAAATTTCTCCTCTATACAAACAATTGATCTATTGCATTTGCTTTTATATGTTTTTCACGTGCCAAACACACCATCGTGGACAGGATTCAATAGCAGAATTATAGAAGACAATAGTCCAACACAGAAAGTATCTTATCTCACTCCTATTAATTTATCACCTACTAGGGGTGTGGGAATATCGTTCGAATCGAATATCAATATTCGATTCGAAATTCGAATCGAATATCAATATTCGATTCGAATAATTCGAAATATTTCGAATAATTCATAAAAATTTCGAATAATTCGAAAGTTTTCGAATAATTCGCGAATTAAGGGGGTATTCTAGTCTAGAAGCATGAATTTCAGGTAATTTTTTGAAGTGCCGTAAAAAAAAGGCAATCAATATTTTTACCATCCATTTTTTTATAAGTTATTTATTAACATTTCAAGAATACAGAAAAAAAAAATAAAAAAAATTGGAAATTCAAAAAATTAGCAGCTGATGAAGTGGGGGGGGTCTCAAAAAATTGGCACGTGACCATACCCACGATTCCAACCCTCCTAGCAATCGGAAATAAAAAAATCATAATGATTATTAATCTAGAATAATGTCGCTATGGCATGAACTAGGGAAAAGTTGAAAAAAAAGTTTTTCACAAAATGGCGACTGCTTGAAAAAAAAATTTTTTTTTGTACTTTTTTTTTTGACTTTTTCGATTTTTTTAAAAATAGTAAAAATTGGAATTGGGGGATGATCCTAGTTCACCCCCCCCCACTTCATCAGCTGCTAATTTTTTGAATTTTGAATTTTTTTAATTTTTTAATTTTTTTCTGTATTCTTGTAATGTTAATAAATAAGTTATAAAAAATATATAAAAATATTAATTACTGTAACATAAACAAACGACGCATGCGCGCACACTCCGAGCCCCGGCTTGTCCGCCATGTTTAACCAGCACACCGACGCACACATACGAAGCGTCGCGCGTTATAAAGCCGAGCGCTACGGCCTACAGAGTCAGTGCTGTTGCGTACGGCGAAGCTTCCGCACCTAGTGGAACTAGCTGGACCAATAGCTCAATAGGGACTACGCATGCGAACAGAGGCGCTTCGTACATGCGAACACTTTCTGGTCCGTGTCTTTATACTGTGAGCATTGTTATGTGGTGTATCAATTAAAAAGTTTTTTTTTAAAAAGTATCAAAGTCGTTTCATCTGTTATACTGGCGAACAACGTGAGGCCGACTACGACGTACATAACGAAGGCAGGAAGAGTTACTACGTATCCTGTTAAGAGTCAAACAATTGTAAGCGGGACCAAGGCAGACATGACGACTTTAAGTGATGCACAACTGGCTCACCTGATACATTCCATAACTTCTGCATCTACACGCAGAGGTTCAATGGCTACTTGCACACATACCTACGATGGATCCGGTGGCCAAGAAGACCTGGAAACCTTCGTTTCAGCAGTGAGCACTTTCAAAACTGTTGAAAATATTGCAGATACTGAAGCTTTGATGGGTAACCCACTTGTTTTGCACGGAGAAGCGGCTATATGGTGGCAGGGGGTAAAAGACAACATCACAACTTGGGATGACTTTGTGCAACGATTGCGTAATGCATTTGCACCAAAGAAGCCTGCATACGTCCTATACAAGGAGATAATGTGTGAGGAGCAGCCGCCGAATCTGGCTACAGAGCGATTTGTTGCAAAGAAGAGGATGCTGTTTTCCATGCTGCCGCCACCAAAACACACGGAGACACAACAGATTGATATGATTTTTGGCCTTTTACATGTGAACATAAGGGGGCATATCGCACGCAGTACGATATCTACCTTTGATAGTTTGATGGAAGTAGTACGGGGTATAGAAAATACCATAGAAGAAAAATCGACAAACCAACAACACCTACCCAGTCAGCCAAAGCATTATAAAAAGTCGCGGTGTACCTTCTGCAGATTACCCGGACACACATTTAATGACTGTCGGAGAAGATTGAAACAGGAAAAACTACCCGGTCCATCTAAAGTAACTTCAATGGAGCCTGTCATTAAATCGGAAGCAGTTACTCAGATGCCGTCACCTTCGCAGCCAAGATTTTCCTGTTACGGTTGTGGCGCACCTGGAGTGATCAGATCAAATTGTACGACATGTTCTGGTCGCCACCACTCCCAACCAGCACCATCTAACTTAGGATTTTGCACAGTAAACATTCAGTCGGACATAAAACAGAGGCCGGTCGTATTTATAAACATTTACGGAATGGAGGGTAGTGCTTACCTGGACACTGGAGCCAAAATGAGTGTTGCTTCATACGATTTATATTGTAAACTTCGGGAGCTAGGGCTGACGTTTGGTGAAGAGATTGCCAATGTTACTCTTGCTGATGGTATAAAAAGAAACCAGAAGGTATATACCATTAAAGTACCCGTACAGATACAAGGAAAAGTTGTAATAACACCCTTCGTAATACTGCCTGAAGCAAGAGACAATCGTACACTGCTTGGGATTGGCTTTATACAGGATGCAGGACTGATTATAAATTTGCCGCAGTTTACAATGACATTCGTGGAGAACCCAGACGTGGTATACGAGTTGTACGAGGAAGGCTTTACTACGTTCGTGCCGAAAGAAGAAGTTGTCACTTTTACCACGATTATGAACAATGTTAAATTGCCATCTCCAATATCCTCGTTGTCATATACACCACCAAGCTCACCGGAAGCATCAGGAAAAGTTGCTGTGGATGCAGTATCAATGTCGGAAGTAGCTAAAATAGACGCGGTTCAGCAGGCCGAGACATATGAGCAACCTAAACCCCACTCGCCGATAAGGACACCGACTAAACAACCGAAATTATTCGATGGTTATTCACCGGTTTTAAATCAAGTCTGGTATGATTACCGAAAAGCTATCCATGAATCCAGCGTTACACTATCTCCGCACTCTCGGGAACTTTTTGATGGAACAGTGGACTGGGCATTGGATATCGATGCTTTCGAAATTGTGTCTAGCAGCATCAACACGGACCAGAATCGTGATCTGCAGAAACTTTTGTTTGAATTCCACGACGTGTTTGAGTCGAACGGCAAAGCCGTAAATTTTGTTCAACATACTATTGATACTGGCAACTGCGAACCAATTGCAGTGCCGCCATACAGACTTACACCTGGACGCAAAGAGATTCTTAGGAAGGAAATAAAAAAATGATTGAGGAAGGCATTATAGAGACCTGTGTATCTCCATGGGCAGCACCAGTGGTGATGGGACCCGAAAAGAATGGAGAAATGAGAGTTTGTGTGGATTATAGAAGACTGAATGCGATCACTGTCCCTGATACCTACCCTATACCACGTATAGACGATCTACTACACGAAGCGAAATCAACACCTTTCATGACCACTTTAGATCTGAAAGCTGGCTACTGGCAAGTGAAAGTTAAGGAGGAAGATCAAGACAAAACTGCGTTTATCTGCCCTTTCGGAATCTATAAATTTAAACGCATGCCGTTCGGCTTACGAAATGCCCCTACAACATTTCAACGACTTATCGATCAATTTCGTACTGGAGTTGATAATATCAAGTTGCTGGCTTATTTAGATGATCTGATCGTCTTTTCGACCTCGTTCGAGAGCCATATTTGTGACCTGACAGACGTTTTCAAGCAGATGAGAGTATACAACCTGACTATTAATAAGAAGAAATGTAACTTTGTCGTTCCAAGGGTGAGGTACTTGGGTCACTACATCACTCCCGAGGGACTTCATGTTGATCCAGAGAAAGTGGCCGCTATCACCCAACTGCCTCTTCCAGGAAACTTAAACCACCTAGTTTCATTTTTGCAGGCTTGCTCATGGTACAGGAGATTTATAGAGAATTTTTCTCTGATTGCAGAGCCTCTTACTAAGCTTACCAAGAAAAGTGTACAGTGGAAATGGGGTAACGAACAAACGGAAGCATACGAAGTGTTAAAGCAAAAGCTAACATCTGCCCCAGTGCTTAAACAAGCCGACTACACTAAACCCTATGTTATAAAGACTGACGCCAGCAACTATGCTATAGGAGCCGTTTTAGTCCAGGGGGAGGGCCAGGATGAGCATCCAGTAGAGTATGCCAGTCGTCTGCTAACTAAGGCTGAAAAGAATTACTCTACCACAGAACGCGAAGCGGTGGCAGTGGTTTGGGCATTGAACAAATTTCGTGGCTACATAGAAGGAGTACCCGTAACTGTCGTTACAGATCACCAAGCCCTAAAATGGTTGATGACTATCAAGACGCCTACAGGAAGGTTGGCGAGATGGGCGTTACTCTTGCAAGCTTATGACGTCACTATTACGTATGCGTCGGGGAAAACGAATGTGGTAGCTGACGCACTGTCACGTCCTCCGTGTACCGAAAAGCTCAAAAGGGATTGTGGTATATTTGTTCGGTATCTATAGATATACCACCACGTGATCCGAGCGAAGTTAGAGGAGAACAATTGAAGGACGAATATATACGAAAGATAGTTACGATTTTAGAAGATGTGAATAAGCATGAAGACGCAGCCTATTGGAGTAACAAGGGCTATGTTATGAACAATGGTCTACTCTATCGCTACAACCCCAATGCAGACACGGATGAAGCTCAATTGGTTGCCCCAGAGCATGAATGGGCCAACGTGTTGTCCGCCTACCACGATAATCCAATGGCAGGACACTACGGAGCTGAAAAAACGTTTCAAAGGATTTCATGTCGATACTATTGGAAGGGGATGCGAAAGTATATAGAAAGCTATGTGAAAAATTGCATCACTTGCCAACGTTATAAACCTTCCAACATGAAGCCAGCTGGCTTGCTACAAACGTCTGCAATGTCTAAAAGATTTGAGGTTATATCTTTGACCTATTTGGACCGTTGCCACTATCACAAGATGGAAAATCTTGGATATTAATAGTGGAAGATTTAGCGACAAGATGGATAGAACTGTTCGCCCTAGAAAAAGCAACAGCGGAAAGTTGTGCCACCACACTTATGAATGAAGTATTTTTACGATACGGAGTACCACGTAGGATGGTTAGCGACAATGGCCCTCAATTCGTTAGCTCTGTGATGCAACAAGTAACCTTTTGTCTAAACATAAAACACGCTTTCACACCGGTTTACCATCCTGAAACAAACCCCGTTGAAAGAAGGAATAGAGACTTAAAGACTCAGCTTGCCATGCTTGTAGAAGGAAGACATACAGACTGGCCAACTAAAATTCCAGCTATTCGTTTTGCGATGAATACTGCAGTGTGCTCTTCAACTAGCTATACCCCTGCTTACCTAACGTTTGGAAGAGAGTTGAAAACTAGTGATGACGTCCTTCATGATCTAAGAGCCATAGTATCGAGTGAGAATTTTATCGCCGAAATTACTCCAAAGCTTATGCAACTTGCTGAAGTATTGGAAAGGGCCAAAGAAGTACAAGAAATGAAGGAGGAAACGCGAAAAATCCTGGTAGATAGGACAAGAAGACAGGGTCCAAAGTACCAACCTGGAGAGTTAGTTCTAGCTCAAGTTCATTCGATTAGCAAAGCAGCACAAGGAATTAGCTCTAAATTAGCTCCCCGCAGGGATGGGCCTTATGTCATTATCAAACAGCATGGTCCATCCTCATATCAATTGCCACACCCGGAGGATTCTCAAACAAACATTGGCATTTATCATTCTTCTGCTCTTGTGCCTTATCAGGGAAATCCTGCTAATCTACCAAAACCTTCACAACCAATTAGGAAGAGAGGTCGACCTAAGAAAACCTCAATTGGCGCTGCCAATGTTTTTTTAGCAAAGAAACGAGGACGACCGCGGAAGACCAACAGTCATCCTCTTGCTGCAAAGGACTGTCCCCTCGTCGGGACGCCGTCGGATCCAGAGGGGGAGATTGTAACATAAACAAACGACGCATGCGCGCACACTCCGAGCCCCGTCTTGTCCGCCATGTTTAACCAGCACACCGACGCACACATACGAAGCATCGGGCGTTATAAAGCCGAGCGCTACGGCCTACAGAGTCAGTGCTGTTGCGTACGACGAAGCTTCCGCACCTAGTGGAACTAGCTGGACCAATAGCTCAATAGGGACTACGCATGCGAACAGAGGCGCTTCGTACATACGAACACTTTCTGGTCCGTGTCTTTGTACTGTGAGCATTGTTGTGTGGTGTATCAATTAAAAGTTTATTTTTAAAAAGTATCAAAGTCGTTTCATCTGTTATATTACCTTTTTTTTACGGCACTTCAAAAAATTACCTGAAATTCATGCTTCTAGACTAGAATACCCCCTTAATGAAATATCTCTGGATCTTCAATTGTATCCATTTAAATTCCTTCAAGTCGTGTGCATGTCAAATAGTCTACTTACGAATAATATACTTTTCGTTTAAAAATCAATTACCCAGAGAAAATAATTGCTCATTTTTAAAATTTGCAATATATGTTTATCTCTGTCGATAACACACAAAATGTAGATGGTAATATTGACAAGAGATATATTTTCTATTTGCTGTGGTGATGAAATGATTAAATTTTCTTTGAAAAAATCTGTAAGAAGGTTACTCATGTAATGTTTTAATATTTTATCAAAGTTTTTTATACATATCCTCATTTTTTTATTCATAAAAAAAAATATTCACTTAGTCATTTTCTTTTACTATATCTCTACAATTTGCAATTTATTATGCAACAAAGCAGTCGAAAGAACGACAGATAACATAAACCCGCATTTGAATTTATTTGAATAGAACCTATCATTAGATCTCTTCCCTCTCTCGACTGTATTTTACTTCAAAAGTCGGCTAACTACGGTAGTCTTCGGTGATCAGCTGAGAAGAATAATACAAACAAACGCTTTCCACTAAAAGTTTTCAAACGTGTTTTGTATCATCAAAGTGATGAATTATTTGATCTAATTGTTCAATAAAAGGTAATTATAAAATACTTATTAATTATTTTAAATAGTTATAATGTTAATTTTATTATAAAATAATTATACTTATGATAAAAATTAGAAATAAAACTTACGCTGATGTTGTATATTTAACCTCAAATTTTAATGAAAATAGAAAATTATGAACTACAGAATTCTAACATTATTTAAATATTATTATTATAATAACTGAACATAAAAGAACGATAACGAATCATGTTCATTCTAAAAAAAAATAATTCTTTTTGTAGGTTATCGTAGTAAATTCAAATAAAAAACTATGTCCCAAGAGGAAATTGAAATTTATCCAATAATTTCAAACATGCTAAATGAATATGAAATGAATATTGACAACAGTGATTCTGAAAATGAAGGTGATAATAATAATGATAATGAAGATAATGATGACGACTCTGAAGAGGTTATGAAAGATGACCACAATAATTCTCCTCGTAGTGTTGCTTGGACATATTTTAGGCGAGATCAACAAAATGTTAAAAAAGCCATTTGCAACATTTGCGCTCAAGTGCTCAGTTTACCAACAGGTAGTATTATTTCAAATTATTTAATGTTTTTGTTAACGACGATCATGTTCGGTGTTGAAGTCAGATAATAGCTATCTTTTTAAAATATTTTTTTGAGTTTTGAAAATAATAATGATCAAGAAATCTAAATAAGTCTTTGGTTTGGTATCTATGTTAATTGGTTATTGAATTTGACAAATCAGTCATTTATAATTTTGTTATCTGTATCTAGGTTAATCATTTTTAATTTGATAAAAAATAAACTCAAATAACTTTAAATATACCATGTAAAACAATAAATAGTAAGTTGAAATATTCCATAACACCTCTTCTTGAATGCAAATCGTTAAACTTCATATTTTGAAATTAAATAAATAAATCAAAACTCAAAAATATAATTTATCTACTAATAAGTCTTACGCATGAACCTCCTCAACTCTCGAGAATAAGCTATAAAAACTTTTTAAGTTTTGAGCAAAGACAGATCCATCATTGAAATCTCAAGAACAATCGTTATTAATCATAAAAATATACTTAAAAATTTGTATTTGTACAGGAACAACCTCACCAATGTTCAATCATCTTCGTGCTAAACATAAGGATGTTTATAAAGTATGTATTGAAGAACGGAATAAAAAGCGAAAGAGTTCTGATCGTAATGAAGATCAAGAAGAAAAAGAAAAAAGGAGAAAAGAAAGCACAATGACAAGGGCAGACAAACAGGAAATTGATCAACTAATTATGGAAATGATAGCCATGGATTTGAAACCATTTTCCTGCGTAGAAGATCGAGGTTTTAAGAACCTATTGAAAAAGTTAGCTCCCGATTATGAGCCACCATGTAGGACTACTTTTTCACGCAGTCTTGCTCCTATTTTATACCACAAAACCAAACAAAGGTTAATTAATGATTTGAAACAAGATTTAGAATCTGGTATAATGAGCCTATCATTTACTACCGATTGTTGGAAATCGAGAGCAAATGATTGTTATATATCTTTGACTTTACATTACTTAACGATTGATTTTATTTCTAAAAATTTGATGTTGAATATTGAGCAGTTATCGGATCGTCATACTGGCAATAATCTTAAAACACACTTGAAGAAAATGATGGACGAGTGGGATTTATCAGATATTGAGAATATTCCGATATTCTTCATTACTGATAATGCTCGAAACATATCATTAGCGACTTTTCAGTTGAGCGACAACCACTTATACTGCTTTGCGCACACTCTTCAGCTTGTGTTGAAAGATGCGGAATCACATACTCCTGGTGTTGCAGAATTATTATCTAAGGTAAATTTGATCAATAATTGTAAATTTAAGTTTATTGTACTACTAAAGCCAAAAGAAGACATAAAAATACTTTTTTTCAATCGACCTTGATCCATTAAAAACGCGAGAATATGTACTCAGAACATAAAAAAGAATTCCTTTTTTTACACACTTTCGGCTGTAGTAACGCAATCTATTAGTTTACCAATTACTAACATTTAAGTTTCCATTCGATTCTAGTTTCGGAAAATTTCTGGTCATTTTCATCGGTCGGATCCAGCACGACAAAAATTTGAAGAGGCTCAAAAAGCGCTAAATTGTAATCCTTTGCAGTTAGTTCAAATGGTGGTCTCTAGGTGGAACTCAGAGTACGAGATGTTAGAAAGGATGCAAAGACTTCAAAAACCATTGTCTCACGTTCTTGCTGATTCTACCGACACTGAGTCCATATATGGTTCAGAATGGTCTAAAGTCGATTACTTACTAAAAGTTATGAAGCCGTTATATGATGCTACGCAAATATCATGTGGAGTTAAATATCCTACTTTGTCAATGGTAAAACCCTTACTGTTTGGGATAATAAGCGGTCTGAATAGTATCGAATTTGACTACGACGATGCATCGGAAATGGGGCAAGAATTTAAAGATAATATTTTGAATGGTCTAGAAGTCAGATTTTGTGAAGTTGATCGTGATATTATTTTTAAGAAGAGTACCTATTTGGATCCCCGATACAAACATTATTTTTATAACGAAGAAGAAGTTAAAGAAATAGAAGAAGATATTAAGATCGAAATCGTGCGATTCCTGATGCCGGGTGATGATTCTCAAGAACTTAATGTTTTGACCAGAGAACGTAAGATTTTACAATAAGTCACTCATTTTTTAAAATTACTTTTTTGATACAAATTTGTGTATTTTTATACTAATTTTTTTTTTACATATATCATTCCTGAATAAAAAAAAGTATTGAGACAAAGAAAAAAGTATTGAAAAGTATTGGATTGACTAGAAAACCAATACTTTTCAATACTTTTTTCTTTGTCTCAATACTTTTTTTTAATCAGGGATTGATTTAAAATTTCGTAGAATCAAATTGGGAAATTATTTACTTTAAAATTCGTGATCGATATCACAATAATTTAGCATTCGTACCTTTTTTTAGCCAAAAATACTTTACCTAACAAATAAAAGAAATCAATTGATTTTCTATTGTATTTTGCTGTGTTCTTTGAATGCGTCATGATAAATTAATTTTTTCACTTGCTAAATCTAACTTTCAATTAATCAAAAAATTAACATTCAACTTCATCATAAAATAATGTTCTTAAATATACAGTGATTTATTTATTTTAAATTTCAGCGAGTGGAAATCAGTATGTTGGATTTTGGAGTTTCATGAAAAAACCAACAGTTAACGTTCGAGAAAAAATCCTAGAGACTTTGCGTAATGAAATATCGCAGGAAATGTTGGTATATTTGAACTGTGGTTTAATAGGTCCTCAACAAGATCCACTCATTTGGTGGCGACAAGAAAAAAATAAATATCCCCGATTATCACTAATGGCGAGACGATATTTAGGAATACCTTGTACTTCGTCTGAAAGTGAAAGATTATTTTCCACTGCTGGCGATATTGTATCTGATAAAAGAACTTCATTATCACCCGATTCAGTATCGTATTTATTATTTTTGAACAAAAATTTGTAGCAGATTTTCAAATCTTGGATTTTTCATAATACTTTACTTGCTATAATATAATTTCTATTATTTCATTCTTATAAAAAAAAACTATATTAATTGTTCTATTTGTGTAACTATATTTCATGGTTTAAATAAAATGTATATTGACTGTTAAATTTTTATTCGAAAATTGAAAATAAGAAACCCTGAAAAAAATTCGAATTATTCGAATTTTCGAATTATTCGATTCGAGTGTCGAATCGAATATTAATATTCGATTCGGAACGAATAATTCGTAAGTTCGAATTATTCGCACACCCCTATCACCTACAAATGTATCAGTAGTAGCCTACACAATGGAACAAGCACAAAATGTTGGTAAAGAATGTGGTCAAACTTATGTACAAGTTACCTATGACTTAGCCATTGCTAAAATAGCTTATAAAATTCAAGCAACAGAAGGTTTAAAGTTTAGTAATCTTTTCATACATCTTGGCTCGTTTCATTTAATGATGGCTTTTTTTAAAGCTGTTGGTACTTTCATCAATGAGTGCGGGTTATCTCACATGATGATTGATAGTAAAATTATTGCTTCGGGGTCTGTAAATGGAATACTTGAGGGTAAACATTTTAACCGTTGCAAACGTCTACACCCGTTAATGGCATTAGGCTTACAAATATTGCATTTCGATGAATTTTTAAAGAGTAAGAATGCTGAACATGATTTTGTGTAAGGACAAATTTATGAAGATCTGCTAGAATATCAAAACAAAAAAATTTCGTTACCACCATCAGCGAGCACAGATTTAATACCAAATGAAGTGTTATCGGAACTGCTCAATTCTTATAAAAGGTACGTAGAAAATTCCAGACAAGGCAACCACGGAAAAACAGCACAATTTTATATGATCTACATCGAGTTAATTAGTCACTACATAAACCTGTCGAGAAGCATACGTATGGGTGACTTTGAAATGTTTAAGTACGTGATTCCGAAAATGGCAAATTTATTTTTTATTGTTAATCAGCCTAACTACGCTCGATATTGTGTAAAATATTCGGAAAATTTGAATAATGTCAATAAAACCCACCCTGGACTAGAAGATGATTTTTATAAAGGATGTTTCGGAGTTAAAAGAACCGATAAACCATTCTCACGAATACCGATAGATCTCACTCTGGAACAAACAATAAATGCTGATGCAGCTAAACGATTGAGTGGTATTGCTCACTTTACTAATTCTATAGCTGCACGACAACGCTGGTCAAAAAGTCACAGCATAAGAGCAGCATTGATATCACATGTCTTGGATGTTTGTGGCTTAAGTTACTTACAAGATGTAACAGCAGAATTACAACCGAACAGAGTTAAAATCTATGGAAAACAAATTGCTGATTTTATTGAAATTCTCAAAGCAAATTGCAATCCATTCGATCCACAATAAGATAAAGAAAATCTGTACAACATTGCTACTTCAAAGCCTGCTTCTCCTGAAGTTGCTGACTTTTTATTGAATATTCAAGAGAATGGTGAGAATTTAAGGAACCAATTTATCAATGAATGCGCAGATGATGAGAGTAGATTTGATAAAGCAATAAAAAAAAATAAAGTTTTTAATTTTGCTGAAGCGCCAAAAAAAAAGAAATTGACGCTAGTTACGTCAGCGTAATCAAGGCTTCCGTAATGGTTAACTGTAAACCCTATCATTAGTGTTCCACTTAACCATAATTAGATATCTTAAGTACCTCTGTATTTAGTTTAATAGATAGTTAAGACAACCATATCCGTTGTAATGAGATATATGCATATTGTTATTGCTTCGCCTTATTCATAAGACCTCAATGTAAACAAGGTCTCCTTTGTGTAAAGATTATTATAAAGAGAAATTTATTGTATTAAAGTCAGTCTTCACTTGCTCTTCAAGCTGCAAACACATATTGTATCTTTTTAAAAACCCTGATACCTCGGCCCAATCCCTAACTGGCGCAGTCGGTAGTCCGTGAATAAATTCAGTGAATTAAACGTCGGTATAGCCTGAATTCATTTGGGCTCCGTAAAGTTTCGCGGCTACAACCTACAGCGGGCATCAACAACGAGGTCTGCAGGCAAAGCAGCATACGACGAAGGAAAGCAAGAAGCACTCACCCGTCAAAAAACGACATAGCAATGCTCATGAGGTAAGCATTTCATCTGTTACTTCTGAGATTCCTTTTCCTTTAGCCTGTTCATTGTCCAGAGGCGGATTTTGAATATTAGTGTTATCGTTTTCTTAATCGTTTGTATAGCTACAGATATGGCAAATGACGGTAAAGATATTAAACCCAACACTAATGACGTAGATGTTGATTATTCTACGTTAGCTAAATTATTTCCAACATATGATGGAAATCCTCGCACCCTCGCATTTTATATAGAAGGTGTCGAAAATGTACTAGAACTAGTCGCGTCAAAAGATGACCTTTTCATAACTACTCTAATACGTAATAAATTAACTGGTAAAGCAATCGAAGCATTATCAGCTAGTACAGGTGCCAAAACCTGGAAACAAATAAAATCAATTCTTCAGACAAGATTTGGAGAATATAGGACAGAAGCACAATTAGTCCAAGAACTGATTAAAACAAACAAAGAAAATAATTCAATACAATTATTAGGTGATAAAATTAGAAACCTAAAAAGCTCATTAATCTTAGCAGATCCCTTAAAAAGTAAATATTATGAACAATTAGCATTGGAAACATTTTTAGATAAAATTAATCCAATTACAGCAATAATAATAAAGTTACAAAACGCAGTTAATTTAGATCAAGCCATAGCTATTGCAAGGCAAGAAGAAAAGAAGCTTAGGGATAAAAAAGGGCAGAATTTTAAAAATTCAAAATTTAACGTTGACAAAAAACAATTCAAAAATGACAATAATCAGTTTAAAAAGACAAAACAGTCAGTTAGCATCAATGAAAATAAAAAGAAAGTTCATTATAATGAATCTACAGATAATGAAGATTCAACGGAGTCAGATGAAGATAACACCTCTGATTCTGAACCCGATCAAAATTTTCCTACGGATCTAGAAACCGAAGACGAAACTTAGTACTAATGAATAATTTTAAAAATTATATTCAACTTCCTTACATATATATTAGTGAATTAGGTGGCAAATTTCTAATAGACACAGGCGCATCACAATCTCTAATTAATCCAAAAGCACTTCGTAATAAAAAATTCAGAATTAAAAAAGAATTACACCTTATTAAAACAGCAAATTCAACTTCAAAACATAATAAAGTAGCATTTGTAGATCTTCCTGAAAGGATTTTTAAAGAAAAAATTAATCATAAATTTTTAATTTGTAATTTTGATTCGGACTTCATAGGTTTACTAGGAATAGACTTTTTAATTCCGCAAGACTGTGAAATAGACATGAAAAAAGGAACATTAAAAACAAAAAAAACTAAAATACAAATTAAAGACGACATCAAATCATTCACTAAAATAAAACCACATAGTGAACAAGTAGTGAATTTACTTTGTAATTATAGTGAAGGAGATTATATTTTAAATAAAACTAAAATAAAATCTGGTGTCACTTTCCCATCTGCGATAATATCAGTTAAAGATGGTTATTTTTTAACAACATTAATAAATAATACAGACAAAGAAATTAAAATTAAAAACAGTATCAATTTAAAGTTAGAAAAATTAAAAAAAAGAATTAACTTCAAAAACAGTATCCGTTAATATGATAAAAAAAAAATCAAATAAATTAGATAACATTTATAAAAAAAATTTAGATAGATTACGTACAGACCACATGAACACGGAAGAAAAACGTGAAATTAAAAAACTTTGTTACAATTTTAGAGACATTTTTCATTCGAGTGAAATTCCTTTAACATTTACACATGAAATTAAACATAAACTTAGACTTACAGATAATAAACCTATATATGTTCGTAATTGTCGACAGGCTCCTAAACAAAAGGAGGAGATTAAAAAACAAATAAATTCATTACTTCAACAAAATATAATTCGGGAAAGTAATTCCCCATGGTCCTGTCTAGTACATATAGTACCAAAGAAGCTGGATGCTAGTGGCGAAAAAAAATGGCGTTTAGTTATAGATTATAGAAAATTAAACGAAAAAACTATAGAAGAAAAGTATCCATTGCCTAATATCGACGATATACTTGATAAATTAGGTAGAGCTCAATATTTTACAACCATAGATTTAGCCTCAGGTTACCATCAGGTCGAAATGGACCCTAGCGACGTTGAGAAAACAGCATTTACTATAGAAAAAGGTCATTATGAATTTCTCAGAATGCCTATTGGTTTAAAGAACGCACCAAGTACCTTTCAGAGACTTATGGACTCTGTTCTAAGAGGTATAGATAACGTTTTAACATATTTAGATGACGTCATAACCTTCTCAACATCATTGCAGGAACATTTAGACAAATGTAAACAAGTATTTGAGAGATTCCGGACACAATCTTAAAATTCAATTAGATAAATCCGAATTTCTTCAAAAACAAGTAAAATTCTTAGGACATACTTTAACAGATAAAGGCCTTAAGCCAAATGAAGATAAAATAAAAGCAGTAACAAAATTTCCGTTACCAAAAACCCAGAAAGAAATAAAATCATTTTTAGGTTTAGTCGGTTATTACCGTAAATTCATAAAAGATTTCGCGCAATTAACAAAGCCACTGACAAAATGCTTAAAAAAAGGTATAAAATCAGTAAATTATAACGACTCGAATTATATACAAGCTTTTGAGAAATGCAAGGAAGTTTTAACAAACGCTCCTGTATTACAATACCCGGATTTTGACAAACCATTTGTTTTAACAACAGATGCTTCAGACGTAGCATTAGGTGCAGTGCTTTCACAAGGTCAAATTGGATCAGATAAACCCATAGCGTACGCTTCACGCACGTTATCAGACACCGAACAAAAATACTCAACAATAGAAAAAGAATTGTTAAGTATTGTTTAGGCAACAAAATATTTTCGTCCATATTTATATGGTAAGAAATTCATCATATATACAGATCATCGACCATTAACATGGGTTATGTCAATAAAGGACCCCAATTCTAAATTAACACGTTGGCGATTAAAGTTGGCGGAATATAATTTTGAGGTAAATTATAAAAAGGGAAAATCGAACACAAATGCGGACGCCCTTTCGCGCATTCAGATTATACACCATAATAATGAAATTAACCAACCGCAACCTATTACATCCACTGATGATTTAGATATAGATAATATAGACATTCGAACACTATCAGACATGCCTATCACACCTGATAATATAGATACAAACAATTCTAAAAATTCACAAGATGCACAAAATGAACAGAATTCAGAAAATAAAATTCGTGAAATTGATGACGCAATAGACAGACAATTAAAACAATTTCATATTAGAAAAACACCTGGTGATTCATACCGAATAGAGGATAGATCAAAGGGTAAAATGATAATAAAAGACGTTTGGATTCCTATTAACAACACGAAAAATCAAATTATTCAATTTTTAAAAGAACATACAATACCAGATAGAACCTTTTACTGTTTCTTTCATCATGAGGACTTCATTCCCATTTTTAATAACGTATACAAAACTATTTTTAATAACAGAGGCCCTAAATTAATTAGATGTCTAACAAGAGTAACATTAATTGAAAATATTAACGAACAAAACCAATTAATTTGTAAGTATCATGAAGGCAAAACTCTACATAGAGGCATTCAGGAAACTTATAAACATATTCATCGTAATTACCATTGGCCTAACATGCTAAAAACTATACAAAATTATATAGGAAAATGTGAAAAATGTTTACAGAGTAAATATGTCAGAAATCCACTAAAATTACCTTTATCATTAACTGACACTCCACTCAAACCCATGGAACGTATGTTCATGGATTTATACAGTACAGGAGGCACAAGCTTTCTAACAATAATTGACAATTTCTCAAAATTCGCACAAGCAGTTCCATTAACAGCAACAACTAGCATACATATTGCTGAAGCGTTACTTACCATTTTCTCTTTTATTGGAATACCAACAAAAATAACAACTGATTCTGATTCTAAATTCGATAATGAGGTCATAGCGGAAATATGTGCACTACATAATATTCAAATACATTTCACAACACCATATAATCCAAATTCGAATTCACCAATGGAAAGGTTACACTCAACACTTTCTGAAATGATTAGAATACAATATTTAACAGATAAAAGTGAGACCAGTAACTTAATGAAATATGCAATCATTGCTTATAATAACACAATACATTCGGCAACAGGTTTCACCCCATTTGAGTTATTATATGGTCACACAAGTAGTAAAAATCCATTAGAATTGTACTACCCAAAAGAATTCTATCAAGAATATGTTAGAAAACATAAACATACCATGGAAAATATACAAAAATTAGTAAATGAAAAAGTAACAGCGAATAAACAACAGACTATTAATAAATTCAATTTAGGTACAGACATTCCAACCTTTAAAGTCGGTGATATCGTATATAAACAAGTAGCAAAAACAGCTAGAAGCAATAAATTAGAACCAAAATACTTAGGACCATACACGATAGTACATATACACCCAAAACAAATAGCAGAGATTGTAGGAAAACATGTAAACGCAAAAACAATTCGTGTACATTTTCGTTTACTTAGACGACCCGAAAATGTTTCAGGTACGTCTTCGCCTGCATCTCAATGCTCGGATTCGCAATGACAACAGCGATCCTGGAACCAATTGATAACCATAATGGAATATTAGTACTTACTGAAGCGAAAGCTCAGTACCAAATAGGAACGTATCATTTAGTAGTAGTTTACAATACAACTTATCTACAAAACATTTATTATGATATATCTAGTAACTTTTATACCTTTAGGTTAAAAGAAAATGTAACCATAGAATATAACAATATATATAATCAAATAGAATATTTAATTAAGACAATAGAAAGTAAGCTTTCATATTTAGGATTAGATACTATAGGAATAAGAAAAATACATAACAGACAAAAAAGAGGTTTAATAAATGCCTTAGGCTCAATAGTAAAAGCTATCACAGGAAACTTAGATCAGGATGATGCAATTAGTTTTGAAAATGAAATTAAAAATGTAAAACTTTCATTAAATTCCAATTCGGAAAATCAGAGAAAAACGCTTACAATAATGAAAGAATTTATAAAGGACTATGAAAATAATTTAAATATAATACATAATAATCAAATTAAATTACAAAAAGATATTCAAAATTATTCTACACAAGCTTCATTACAAGAATCAATAAATATTTTAAACGAAATCGCAAGGTCATGTCAACAACTATACGATAAATTAGAAAATTTGGAAAGTGCTATTGCATTTTCACACCTAAATAGAATGCACCCTAACATCATTGATCCTAGTCTCCTAATAGAAGAATTAAGTTTAATTGAAAAAGAAAATTCATTTGATTTTCCATTTTCACCGAACATTAAAAATATACATTTATGGGAAAAAGCAATAATAGTAAAAGCATACGTTACGAACGAAACACTAAACTTCATATTAGAAATCCCTCTGGTTTCCCCTAATACTTACCAATTGTTACACCTATATTCCATACCTAATAAAAACAATACCATATTAATACCTAAATATCCCTTCCTTATCTTGGGTAACAATGAATTTGCATATCCAAGTGAGCGTTGCACAGAAATTACAAATGACAGAGTAATATGCAAACACCTCAACTGGGAAGATCTTCAATCATCAAAAGATTGTATAGCACAGCTATTACAACATCAAGATCCACAAAATTGTACATATGCAGTAGCATACTTTAATAATAATATTATTCAACAAATTCAGGATAACAATTGGATTATAATTATAAAAAAGGAAGAAGTGGTAAAAACTTCATGTGACAACAACATTCAATACCAAAGAAGTGAAGGTGTATACCTACTTACCTTAAATAACAACTGTAAAGTCGAATTGATGGGTAAAACACTACAAACCCATATAAAATACATCAACATCTTAGAAACAATACCACTTCCTCATGTTCATCAAATCCCA
>AP028437.1:2812500-2838500 GCA_036509395.1 Antheraea yamamai | reverse complement strand
TATTGAAATTAATTTTGCGGACACTAATTGTCCGATAGTTGATTTCGAATTTAAGAAAAAGAGATCTCAAAATTATAGGCCAATTATGCTACGTAACTGGTTATTTAATGCGGCAAGCGGAAAAATTTTTTATTCGAAAATTGCATTGTGAAGATAATCCAACGAGTGATAAAAATCCAAATGAGTATTTGATAAGGAGGGAATATTTCAAATTTAAAAAATGTCTCACTTACTTTTCAGAAAATATGATGTCTTTTCACAAATGCAAGATATAATTACATATGTGTAGATGCAAGAAAAGTGAGATGATGCAAATAAAAAATTACTGTGAAACTTTGAATAAACTTTGACAAACATAGATGTCTTCTAATAAATTTTTATTAGATTTATCTTGTAGATTTTTTATTTTGAATTGGTACCGAGATATAAATAAAATGATCAATGGTACAAGGGCAGAAAATATTTTAAACGATAGTATTAATAAACTAGCAATGTAAAAAAGTTTAATGTTAAATAATTTGATTGTGTTATTTTTGTACTCCGAAAAGTAAAAGTCATCCCAATTTATCTGTAAGATTCCCTCACGCGACATGCATAACTTAAGTTACAAGATTTAATAAAAACAATGTTGGTATATTTTTTGACAATTACAGAGGTGTCTTGAGCAAGCATGCGCTTGAAACAAAGGGTATATGGAACGTCGATGAGACAGGTATAACAACCGTCCAAAAACCTAATAAACTAATCGCACGACGTGGAGAAAGGAAGTCAGTGACATGACATCAGTTGAAAGAGGATGTTTAGTGATACTAGCTTTGGCTGGAAACGCTGTAGGCAATTATATACCACCTATCTTTATATTTCCACGTAAACAATTCTAAGAGCATTTTATTCAAAATGGCCCAGTTAGGTCGATAGGAATTGCAAACGGGTCTAGGTAGATGCATGCATGTGTTTTTGAAACATTTCAAGACTCATTCATGTTAGACCTTCGATAAAGCACAAAACTTTATTACATACTTCTAGATAAACATTCGTTGCACATGGCTCTAAAAATATTGAGTTTTACAAAGAAAACGGTATTATATTGGTTACGTTTCCCTCACCAAACCCCCACCATCGACCAACGGATCGGTCTATATTCAGTCCTCTTAGGAAAGCTATTAATACTGCCTGTGATAATTACATATAAATGCCGAGGAATTCATGTCGATCTACGACATTTTTGGGATAATTTTTCATGAAGAGAGTAATGACGATCAATTCAATTATATCTAGTTCCAAAAAGTTCTGTATCCACTAAAAACCTTAATAATACGATAGTTTGTTAGTTCATTTAAACGCATTTAGAAATAAGGTGATTACTCTTGTTAAAGCCTCAGATTATATTAATATAGTTTTCGCATTTATCGCATCATCAACATGTTTTTAAAGAATAAACATAGGGGAAAAAACAAATCTCTCACTGTCACATATAGCCATGGCAATAGCGTTTTCTTTAAAGTTCTTCATATCAAATCAACTGTACCGCATTTGCATAATTAAATAACGAAATTAGCAACGAAATACGAAGACACTTCTTTTTACCGTCGGATTTTCACTATTTTTTATGGCTGCCGGGTAATTTAAACATGTGTGACGTTCCGCTTTTAATTTTACATTACTTGTTTGCAACAAGTCATAGAATAGAAGACCGGCAACATTGCTGTCAATAAGGCACCTAAATGACTCGATCCATAGGCCTGAAATGTAAACCCACGCGGTACCCTTACAACTGTCACTTTCACCCGGGATGCGTAGGGACCTAATGTAAGACGATATATTTTATTTGTATCACAGTCTATCATAACTTGTATCATATTTGCATAAAAGGATAATAGAACACCATTAAGTATTTCATTTCACTCTACCAGTATCCACAAACAGGAACCCTCGAGCCTACAAAACACCAACCATGTCAGCGACACATCATTACATATACGGTGTTTACGACACTTAAATTAACGGGCATCAGAGAGGAGCGAGGAACGGACGGAGGTCGGGGTTGAAGCGCATGCGACTCGGGCCGACAGTCCTGGACAATAGCGGATAAACCACCACAGTATAACCACGTAATTTAATATTTAATTTTAAAACATTAAAAACCCTTTGTGACTTATAAAACGGTATGCAATAATATGTATGTAATAAGCAAAAAATAGCATTATTTACCATATGGTCTTAGGAAGTAGATCTTGTGGGCTGTCTAAAATGGCCATAACTAATAAGAAAAGAACAGATATTTTGTTTTGAGATTTGAATTACAACATTTTAACAAGTTCCTAATCTCTGTTTTACGACAAAATAAGAGTGAACAAAGCATAGTACAATCTTATCTTATACTTAGTGGAACAATTAATGTAAAAAATCGTAACACTAGACATATTAAACGTAAGTTTAATAAAAGATTCGCCTACCGCTATGCTTTTTTATTACGGGTATGCTATGACATTTATTAGACAAGTATTCATTTTTATTTATGGCATCAATGAAAAAATAATTGCGACTTTACCGGTCTAAATAAACTGCAAGACCCCACTAATGGTATGAAAATATTTCCAAGCAATATGATAAGTCATGACTTACATCTCATACACCGAAGGAAAACGAGCAAGACTACCATTTACAGGGGAAGGTTAAAAGATAACCAACCTGCTTGAACTTGTACATTCCCATGAATATGGGCCGATGAATATCAAATCATATGGAGGTGTAAGATATTTTTCAAAGTTTACATAATTTACTCTAGACAAGTATATATTTACGCAATAAAGTGGAAGTCTGAAAGCCAATATAAATTTAAGGACTATATATGGTTTGGTACAAAATTAACTCAACAGATAAATTGAAATACTGCGAACAGATAATGGAACTCAATACATACGTAATAGCCTCACAGAATATCTAAAGTTTTCAGGATTAAACATCAATAACATGTGATTTGGGATACATAACTTCAGGGATACCCCCATACCAGCAATGACAAATACTGTGGAAATGGAGATAACATACCAATTCAGATTATGCGCTAAGACATTCCTATCGCAGAATGACTCTAGTTGAAATAAACAAAATTTATAACAAGCATTTTTCTTAAATCAAGCAACGTTTTTTTGAATTTATTCGAATCAGCGATGGGTAAGAAATATGTATTTGGTATTATAATACTTTTTTTTTACTTTTGATTAACTTTGTGTCAGTATCGTAGTTTAATGGTTATTATGTAAAAAATAATCTATATACTCTGCCATATATTTGTATGAATTTGTTTACATATTCATATTTCACTTTTATCGCTTGAAAAATAACTTCATTAGACACAATACGTAGCAGGTTTTATTGTACCAGACACGCCAAAACGTAATGTATAGAAGAATTGGGCTAAATATTTATTACTGACAGAATCCGAATGTAAGCGAATTTACTCAAGATTTGTAAAATTGGAGAACACCAGGAGACAATTAGCAAAGATTACACTTAGATCAAAAAACCGACTGTCTGTGCCGCCTTATTAACTTCGCGGTTCGCTTTCGCCAATCCACGTCTTCAAGTACGACGTGACGTGATTTATTCAACCAATGAGTGCGCAGAATGATTAAACGTGATGCGTTGTCGTGCACTCAACAACGAAATACAGCAAACCAACATAAGTCTCATTCATTATTAAAACAAATTGTAAAAATTTAATAAAACTTATGTTTGTAACAAACACCGACTGACTGTCAACGGTAAGCTTCTTGGACCAGATCGAAAGTTATTAAATCAGAATGGTAATTATGTAAAATCAACAGAAATTATAGCTTACATAAACCATATAGAATTGAAATACTATTCAAGTCATGTTCGTATTAAATGAAACTATTGAATTACTCAATAGACGAATACTTTCCTTAAAAACATTTTCGGTCCAATACACACCGGACGCAAACCACATAGAATAAAAAACAATTTACAAAAAAAATAGAAACATGCAAAGACTTCATTGAATTTCATGTAATTACAAGTGATAGTGTGAAGTATGTTTTTATTATTGCTAGTGACATCTTACCATGAAGTTTTTTTCCCTCTTAATGCAGTGAGGTTATTAGCACTCTCATACCACCATTAATGTTAGACTGCCAAGTGCCAGCATACGAAACCCTTTAGTGATTTCAGGTTCAATATAAACAGACAAAAAATATTTGTAAGATTTACTTGATTGCATATCAGTAGAATGAATGATAAAATGTTTGAATCCAAATGCCAATGTAGGCTAATTATTAATTGTGTAATGTAGGAATTAATTCGATTTATTTGGGTGTATTTTCGCATAAGATTAAATTTAACAATAATCAATGCATGGTAACTCAATACAATATTATAAAGACTATCGATCACCAGGCATAGAGGTTAGTTAAGACATGGAACAATAAACAACTCAATACAGAGTTTTTTGATCATCATAAGACTAAGAACTTATTCATTCTGTCCTATCCATTCAGAAAGAATCACAATAATAAACACAAAGATTATAATGAGGTTGAAAAATAACCATTGATTCTTAGTCTCGATATCTTAGTCCAGATTGTAACTATTCATAGCATGCTTGCCAACTATTTATACATATTTAAAATGAAAGACGATTCCTATTCGACATGTGACTGTCAATCTAACCAAACTGTATAACACATTATCATTATTAGAGCTGTCTTTATAAAGGATGCAATTGGGTCTCGAATAATGACCTATATATCACAACTGTAATTCTAACACATACTCTCAGTACATAACACTACTGTACTTAGATATATTCAAAAATATATCAATCCTAATCACATTGTTGTTTGCATTGCCACCGATGATCATTCAATCATTTGTCCAACATTCAGTAAAGGTAGATAGAAAGGCACAGAGATGGAATTAAATGACAAAAATGTACAGATAATACATAAAACACAAAAAATATCTTTAAAACCCCAAAATGTCTTTAAAACTGGATGTTTTTAAAACAAAAGAGTAAGCTACGCCAATACTTTTTTAAAACCACTCATAATAAAAATATTCTTTTAAAAAAAACAACAATTAATAGGGACAAGTTTTAAAGATGTGTTGGAAGTAGGACAATATATAGTTTCCTTCCTTAAGATAAAAAATAGTCCATCTATATTAAAAATTAGAATATTGATGCAAATCAAAAAATTAATAGCAACCAAAAACTCCTTTCAAAGATACCAGTCTATACAAGATGACACTAGCAGAAGACTCGCACTTCAATTTTTTGAAAAGACACCCTAAATCCAAAAACAATGTTAAGACAGCAGGAAATTCTTAAAAAATTACAACAAGACTCTCAGAAAAGCCACTTTGCAACTTTTATGAAAATTTTGGATGTGTACATTTTATGAAGTGTAATGTGAATTAAAATAAATTACCAACCAAATCAAAGTTTATATTCAACTGTGATGAAAATAAATTTCAGAATGTGAACAAAGCTGAACACAATTGTTAACTACAGCAGTTACTAGCCTACATATAATTAATTATCTTTTTAACAATAACAATACTAAATAAAATCCAAATCCATCCTCTTTTGTATGTATATTTGCATTTATGTTAATGAATTTAAATAATATCTATATAAATTATAGCCTGTGTTAAATTGATGTACAATATTCACCAGTTTCATCAGTGGGTTAATAGATCAGTGAGAAAGGATATCATATTCTCATTATTATCTAGTAGCTCCATATGAGAATCAACCATTTTTCTTGCTTATATTTCAGCTAATTGTCATGTTTACCCCTCTAATTATGTACAAAGAAGTAGCAGTTCAAACCCATTGGACATCTGGACTAAGCCTATGCTACCAATTATCGATTTAATCATATGGCTAGAATATCGTAGTCTTGTCTATTAATTTATTTATAGCTAGAGGTTCAATTTATTTGTAACAGTGCAGCCATCAAAATTTGTTACTCTTTAGCACCATCTGAGGATCACATACTGGGGATTGAGAGGTACACTTCCAACAAATGTGAATGACATCAGCTACCAATAAAATGGATGGATGCAGGAGTCTCTATTTTTAATAGCTCATAATATTAATTATTACATATATTTATAAATTATGAGAAGATCAAAATGAACCAAAGCTAAAGTTTTTCTTAATTTATAATGGCAAATCTATCCCAAAGATGGGTCTGCATATAGTACAAGATGCTTCAATGACCAAAGATAAACTAAATCCAAAGGTTTTGATAATTTATTTTGCATAAACTATCCTGCAGAAAAATTCGCCCCTGGCATAGGATACAACATACATCAACACTTTGACTACAAATTATCACCACTTGAAACCAAAACAAAAGTCAGCCAGCACACACAATGCTCTCAATAAATTTGCAAGTCGTCTGGCCAATGGGTCTTGTGACTACTGGAAGGCTGGGCAATACTTCAATTCAAGCATTGCCATTCAATACAGTCAGCCTTCTGGGAATTTTTCCTTCTCTCAGCAATTTGTGTAACTTTCATTACCTATAATTAAAAAAAATTAATTAGTACATTATAAAGTTAAAGTGAAAAGTTCAGAATTGCTTTTGTTCATTTCCCTTATTTCTTTACAACTACTAATATATATATATACATATTAGGGTGGCCCAAAAAAACCGACTATTTTTTTTTTTGAGTCTCGGGTGAAAATATGTTAGTTTTTGATGTTTTAAGAGACCTCTCCAAAGGACAGCTCAAAAAAAATTTTTAAGAGGTCACTCCAAATTTTTTAAAATTTCCAAAATCGTCAAAAATCGATTTTTTTTTTAATTATTTTTCTCATTATTTTACTTTTTTCTACAAGAAAAATGATAAAGATCCTGAAAATCTCAAGTCGAAATTTTAATGTTTAAAGGTCGCTCCAAATTTTTCAAGGTTTCCAAGACAAGTACTTTATATTTTTTCGAGCTACTTCTGAATATGAATATCAACGAACTTGATATTTTTTTTCTTGCATTTGACATACCAAAGAATGGAATTAAAGCACGAGAAACAAAAAAAAAATTTAATTAAAATGTTTATTTTTGAAAAATAAATAAATTGAAAGAGTTTAAAAAATTATGATTTTTTGACAATTGCACTATAATCGTAAAAAAAATTTATTTAATTTTTGAAGATTTTGGAAATTTTAAAAAATTTGGAGTGACCTCTTAAAAATTTTTTTTTGAGCTGTCCTTTGGAGAGGTCTCTTAAAACATCAAAAACTAACATATTTTCACCCGAGACTCAAAAAAAAAAAATAGTCGGTTTTTTTGGGCCACCCTAATACATATATATATATATATATATAGTTATAGTTATATAATTTATTTATTTTTCAAAAATAAACATTTTAATTAAATATATATAATAAATTAAATATATTTTAATAAATATATATGTATATATATATGTTAAGTGGTTTGCAACCCCTCTTATGGATCAATTTCGACCACTGGACAACCAGAAATTATTCTTCTCACTCTTATCCCACCTGCGTAGGGTCGGCATAACATGTTTGTCATGTTGTGATGTATGACTTGGCTTAATTTTTTCGATTGGCCGCCTGCTTAACGTCAACCCTCCTTGGGATTATTTTGTTGTACCACCATATGTTAATGATTATTATACATAATTATAAAGTCTGATAGGTACATCTTTTAGTTTTACAATTTTTCTGTAGGCTTTAACTTAGGTATGCTATTTATAGTTTCTATTTCAGTGGCACTACCGTTTGATTTAATTTTAATAACGAAATTGTTCAAGATATATGATTTGCTTGCTATATTGACAGCTTTAGGTAACAGAAAACTACCCAACTTTACATAATACTATAATGTCCAATGACCAGTAATTTGTATAATTTTATAATATCTATTACACCATGATTATCCCGATAAAGCTATTGTGACAATACTTTCAGTTGTTCGTGTTTACTTCATAAAATATGTGAGATATTAATAAACCTTGTTTACAATCATTAGATAGTATAAAACAAAGTCCCCTACCGCGTCTGTCTGTTCGCGATATACTCAGAAACAACTGAATGGATCTTTATGCAGTTTTCACCAGTGGATAAAGTGATTCACGAGGAAAGTTTTTGTATATAATTTGTCCAGAAATTTTTTATAATCAGGGCCTGTCGGGCCCCCTAGTTTCCCTATAAATTAATGTGTTGTTTCCATTTCCCTTGATACTGTCTTATATATTTATACAAATAAAAAACAAAGGATTACAATTACCCTCACAGGACATATAAATGTTGCAATGTTTTATAATATGGTTTTCAAGTAAGCTATCTGTTAACATAGAGTATATTTGTATTCAAGTATGCATATTCATTAAATAGATAATAATAATTGTATTAAACTATTGCTAGGATGTTGTATTCTGTTGACGCACCTCTTTTATTCATGTTTGAATATAAAAAAATTACAAAACGTTTGTAACACAATAAAAAAATCTAACAATTTCAACTACCATAGTTTACCATAGAGTGGTAAAGACTTGGAAAACTTTCGCAGCATCAAAAAACACAATTGACTTTGAAAATCATATACGTTTGGATTTTTCAATACTTTTAATTTTTAACTTTACTTTTGGCAACCAATCTTCCAGATTATTACAGCCATTGTCGAGTAGTTATAGTATTACAAGTGTCGTGTGATTATTTCAATGTTCCAACAAGATGGCGGCTCCCTTGTTAGAACTTTCCAGTGAATTTTTGTGGCATTACAGGATTCATGCTCCGTGATATTATTTTCCATTCACTTCACGTATACACAATAACCGAACAACATTACGTAAAACACCACCAATTTTACAAAATATAGAGTCAAATAACACAAGACTATGAATAAAATATAAAATACACTACATGACAGACTAAAATCCCGCCAAAATTCTTTTTCAATACTTAACAATGCGCTTTAATAAAGCTCAAAGACAAATCACTGGAATACACCAAAATTGACAAAGTCGTTTTGTACAATGAAGTAACCCTTTGAAGGAGAGTTACATAAAAAAAATAAGTGCAGTAATTCATATACTGGCATTTCAAGTGCATTTTTACTCAAATCAGATACTGTATGTTGTCAAAAATATGATTCAAGATTAACTTACCAAGACTTTTCATGTTATTTTCTCGGAAAAATATAAAAATGACCACAATCTATAAACGTAACCGAATCGACACATGTTTGCAAAAAACAAAATGATGTATCAGTGTTGCTACTATACAATTATTTTATTATTTTTAAATATTAGTCTATGCTTGAAATTATTCAAAAAGTGTTGACACATCTTAGACACACGAACGTAGTGAATTGACAAGAAACGCCACATTTGCATAAATTTTGTGGGAGTTATATATAGTTTTCAAAACTTTTTTCACAATTATCTATGACTAGCGGGCTCAGTGGACGTTGTCATGACCTGATAATGATAAAAACCTTGTCAAGTTATAAACATAAACCTTCCTCATGAATCAATTTATCTAAATCCGTTCAATACTTTTTGATTTTACCACAAACAGACAGGCATAACAAAGAATTTTGTTTTATAACATGTAGTGATAATTAATATTCCTACATTTTTATTACTATTACTACTCGCATTTTAAGCAGACAGTTGCAAATGCCTTAACTCAATTTTGTAGGTTAATTGGATATTAAATATGAAGATGACATTATTTAAATGATTGTTTTGTGTATTATTCGTTATAGGTGTGGCTTTTTTATGCATAAAAAGTGACCCATTCTTCCTAACAAACCATGAAATATTTTTATGTATATTGTAGAGGAAACAACCGAATACTAGATTTTAAAAACCAAAGACAAACTATATACGTATCTCTAAATATTCATTTGACGTCGTCACATGTGAAAGCTATAAAAAAGCTCTTCTTGAATATTTTATTATCATGATCATAAAATTATCTATTTACAACTGGGCTAATACCGCGAAAAGTTATTACGTCACTTACCTGTCGTTTTTTCGTTGCACCCGGTTTGAAATCACAACGATTCTAACGAAGTTTCACTTGAAAGAAATATAAAAAAATATCATAATTTTCTTTCCAAAACTATTCATGGAATCTTTTGATGACAGACTACACACAAGATAATTGCATGTTATGTGTAAGAATCATTTATAATTACAAACATCAAATTAGCAAATCAGATCAATTTCTAATTTTGCACAATCTATGTTACTTTAGATAGGGCTATAACTTTTTCTATAGAGCCTAGTTCCTAAATATTGAGTTAATTGTAAGTCTTCTAAATTTTTAAAAATTATACTAAGAATTAAGCATTTGTACATTTTGAAATATTGTTTCCATGTGCAAAGAGTAACACCAAAATTCAAATTTAAAAAATTGAGGCAATTTTTTTACGAATAAGTATTTTAACGACGAAGTTGTGTTTGCACCAGCCATTTATGCGATTCTAATCTAAGAAACAATAACTTTCTCTATTTACCACCACAGGCATAAAGGTAATAAAAATAATAAGAAATCGATTAAATGAATATATTTTACGTAACTTAATGTTTTTCATAAGATAATACTATCTTTGGTGTGTTTGCTGAAAACTGGCACAAGTGAAAAGAAACACTCTAATTGTATAATAATAAGCTAATAAAAATTCAAACTTTCTTGTAATTCAACAAAACTTTTGATTACTTGGCCTGGAATGAAATTTTAAACAAACGAGTTTTCTGGCCTTCATTTTTTTTTGGAATCCAGTAATAAATTTGTAAATAATGAATGTAATAAGAAGTCAATAATGAATATAAATATAAGGATAACTTTTTCATTTTAATTATAAAACGTATACTATATGTATTAAGCGTGTGGATATCTACCAGTGAACATATTACTTTTGGTGTAAATCTACACTAAACAGCATGCTACTTCGAATGTTTTTGCCAATCCATTTGGAACTTTAAATCGAAAGGAGGAACTTCTGTTATTGCATATTTCAAAATTAAGAATTTCCTAAAAAAAGCCTATACGTATTTGTCCATGATAATTTTCCATACGCCCTGATAAAAGTAAAGAGATAAAAAAAAATATGGTGTGGTTGTGTCATGACACGGCCGTTTGTTGTATGTGAATACGTCTTGTAACGGGCGATATTTTCTATACAAATTACCTGTTATCTCCAACCCTATACGATTTCTGTATTTGGATTTTCGACGCGTATAGGCTGACATTATATATTTCTTGATTTTTTTTTTTCGTTTTAACACCTTACTACATACACAATCACGATTTTACACTAATATATAATCGATAGACTCTGACAAAAGCTGTCGACTGAAACTTTAAAAAACGTGGTAGCTTCACTGAGTCGAAAGTTATACCAAATCAAAATCTGAAAATGCAGCAGAATTACTCCAAAATGGCGGCGCTTCCCACTACACCGCGTGCGATGTGATACAGTTCTGACTTAGTGTAATGAATTCTTTGATCCTTTAGCTATTCAATGGTATTATTTAAATTTAGATGCAGAGAATAGATTCGAAACTACATTGCCAAACTGTATCCCCTGATTTTGTTATCATTAGGTTTTTAAGATTACCTCTGTATGGTAGCAAATTTAAAGACATATTCTCGTCAAAAATAATTAATTTAAAACTAAAAATCACAGCGAATATTCCTTCGAACTTTCAATTTTTCAGTACCATTAAATATTTTATTATAATAAAAATTAAATTATGAGCATCTCAACTAAATGACATCCTTATTGTCTCAAAAAATAAAATATAAATCAAATTAAAAAAAATGAGAGAACTGTCCAATATTGTTTTACATTTAGGCCTACGTTCAGTAGTGGACGGCAATAGGCTGATGTGATGATGATGTAACATTTGACTAGTTTCAACATAAAATACTTAAAACGATAATTAAAAAACAAAACAACTACGTAATGGCCCTTAAAAATTAAAATGTACAACAAATCTTTCTTAATCCTTAAGTTAAATCAATAAATAAAATAAAAATAGTTATTGTCACAAATGTCTAGTCCCATTTTACATTTGAATAGTGTTAAGGTAAGATACTTAAAAACGAGAATTAAAAAACTTAACGACTACATTATGGTCTCAAAAATTAAAATATAAAGCAAATCTTTGTTAATCTTTAAGTATAAACAATAAAAAATATAAAAATATTGTCACAAATGTCTAAGCTAGGGATGTGACACTCTGCATAAAAATCGATTTTTATTAATCAATTATTATTAATAATAACATAGCCTACAAAAATCCATTTTGAAGTATATATTATTTTTGATATTAAAATCGTGTACAAAAATCAAGATTTATCGATATTTAAAAATTTTGATATTACTCGATTATTTGCATAATGAGTATTTCCACAAACAATTATTTTTTCACATCCCTACCTAGTAGTTTGTGATCTTTGAGTTATAAAAAAAATGGTTTTGTGATTATTGGAAATGAAAGATATAATTTGGAAAAGCGCGGGAAGCATAAAGTTTGGCGGTCTCGTTTTCTATTTGAAATTTTTTATTTTTTCATTTGGATAAGGTTTTCATTAGTTTGTATATATTTTAAGTAATTTATAGTTTATTACTTGTGTAATTAGTGTATGTTTATAGTTTATAGGTAAGTTTTTTGTTAATATTGTATAATAGATTAAAACCTGTATACATAGTGTAAATCAGAGAATGGAGGAGCCCCCAGACCCTGGGGGCTTCGTTCCTCCTGCAAGTAACTATGTAACAATAACCTCTGAGTCCGGTATGGACACAGAGGGGTCACAAAATCAGTCCAAAACTCGCAAAAGAGTTCGTCTTCATAAGATATGCAGAAATTGCAATAAAAAAATTAGAAAGACTAGTAACAATTCTAGAGGGGGTTGTGCATGTGAAAGTGATGAAAATTTAGGTGAATCTTTATCTAATGGCCTTAATAATACTAATAATAATTCATCAATATCTCTTCCACAAGCTCAAACTGAAAAAATAGAGACTTCATTTATTAGAATTGGTAGAACTTCATATCAATCCTCAGATTTGTCACCTTATTTAATTCATGTGCAAAGAGAAGAATTGAACCCTAAGGATGGCTCCACATTTCACCCTCTTTCATTTGGCAATCTTTTAAAAAAACACAATATTAATAATATCATTAATGGCAGTGTGAAACGAATCGGTAGAAATAGAATTGCTTTAAGTTTCTCTAATTATTTAGATGCCAATCAGTTCTTATCACATGCATTGTTAAAAGAAAAAAATTTAAATGCATTCATTCCGTCTTTTAACATTACTCGCATGGGTCTAGTTAGAGGAGTCCCAACAGACTGGACATTAGATGAAATTAAAAATAATATATCAGTTCCTATTGGCTGTGGAAATATCATAAAGGTTAGAAGATTAAATTTGAAATTAATAGTAGATGGAACATTGACTTATAAACCTTCGCAAACAGTTGTTCTC
This sequence comes from Antheraea yamamai, assembly GCA_036509395.1. Lineage (NCBI taxonomy): Eukaryota > Metazoa > Arthropoda > Insecta > Lepidoptera > Saturniidae > Antheraea > Antheraea yamamai. The sequence goes on along the minus strand of AP028437.1, from coordinate 2,824,989 downwards.
ACTTTTGATGGTCAGATACTTCCTAAACGTATATTTGTATGTTATAACTCCCTACCAGTAGATTTATATATTTACCCCACAATACAGTGCTACAATTGTTGTCGTTTTGGACACACCAAACTTCAATGTAGATCTCTTCCACGGTGTTATAAATGTGGTAATAGTCATAGTGGAGAGACTTGCTCTCAAGAAGAAAACAATTCTTGTTGTTGCTTGTGTTCTGGGTACCATTACGCTACAAGCAAAATGTGCCCAGAGCTGAAGCGACAGCAGGACATTAAATTATATATGGCACAGAACTGTGTATCTTATTCGGAGGCAGCAAAGATATATAAACCGGTTACTAAATCATATTTAGACTCGCTTGCTTCAGTTGAATTTCAAAAATCTTCAACAGTCTTACCTTCTATATCTAATACAAATTTAAAAACATCACACAAGAAAACTATTCAATTAAAGCCACGCTCTCCCCCCAAATTGCAGAAGGGCTACGACCATGTAGCGCACAATGCTTTGGTACATGAAAACAGTATTCCATCTCCTGCCAATGGTTGTGCAATAGTTCCAAATAATAAAGAAAAATCTTTCAATGACATCATAGCTTTATTAATCGACTTATTATCGAAATCACCTGATTTACCGTCCAACGTAGCTATTATAGTCAATATGCTGAAAAATATTCTATCAAACAATAATGGATCAGTCGAAAATAGTACAGTGGAACTGTCGCAGTATAATTAATAAAAAAGCAGACTTAATACATATTCTAAATAAATTTGAACCTATCGTAGTCTGTCTGTCTGAGACATGGCTCAAGCCTGAATTTTCTTTTAAAATTTCAGGTTATTCTGTTATTCGACAAGATAGATTTGACGGATTTGGCGGTGTTGCTATGTTAATTAAACATTGTCATCCCTTTTCGAGAATTACTCTTCCTTCTTCTAATTATAATTTTTCTATAATAGCTGCTAATGTGAATAATATTTGTTTTGTTTCTCTTTACATTCCTCATCCTTCAAATGTAATTTTTTCTGAGATTCAAAATATCATTTCTACTCTTCCAAAGTCATGCCTGATACTAGGAGACTTTAATGCACAGCACGTAACATGGGGCAGCTCTATTTCTAATTATTATGGAGAGCAACTTCTTGAAATATTAGACAATTCTGATCTTTGTGTAATTAATACAGGATCTCCTACTCGTCGTACAGCACCTCACGAGAATGCTAGTGTTGTGGATTTGTCTATCTGTAGTCCAAATCTAGCATCTGCTTTAACTTGGCAAACTCTTTCCTCTTCTTTGGGCAGTGATCACTACCCTATTCTAATTTCCTTCCCTTACAAAGTCATTTCAAAAACAAATACACATGTATCTCCCTGTTTAAAATATAATTTACCTTCCCGAGCTAGTTCCAATTTTAATAATAGATGGGAATTATTTAGATATAATAAAATCTGAATCCTCAAATTTGCCCTCAGTGATTGCGGGTGCTGAAATTTATTGCTCTGAATCTTTAAGTACTGCTATGATAAAAGCTGCTAATGCAACATTTCCTATCAAAAACACATACAAAGGTAAAATAGCATCACCCCCCTGGTGGGATAGAGATTGTACATTGGCAATAGCGAAACGAAAGGAAGCCGAAAAAATTTACAGCAATAATATGTCAATAGAAAATTATAATAAATTAACAGAACTCATCAAGTCGACTAAAGATTTGTTTAGAAGTAAAAAAATTGAAGGCTGGAGAAAATTCTGTCTTTCTATTACTCCTAATACTAAATCTTCTATTGTCTGGCGCAATATAAAACGATTTAGATCTGTTTTATCTGATTCTAATCCTCCTATGCCACGGAATATGTCTAGTGATTTTTTAGATCACTTAGCTCCTCCTTATGTTCAATCAAATATTTTGTTAGATAGTCTCATCTGTCCTTCCACTTCATATGACTGTCTTGAATTCAATGACTCTTTCTCACTTTCTGAATTGAAAACCGTTTTAAGTCATGTGAAAGATTCATCTCCTGGTAGAGACGGCATTCCTTATTCATTTTTTGTTAATGCCAGTGATTATACTCTTTCCTATTATTTAGATATAGTTAATATAATTGTATTCCGTGGTGGAATCATCCCTCCTTCCTGGAAATCACAAATTATTTTACCTATTCTAAAACCCAATAAATGTGCATCTGATGCTGCTTCATATAGACCAATAGCTCTTTCTTCTGTTTTTGGAAAAATTGCTGAACATTTGGTGAAAAATCGGTTAGAATGGTTAGTTGAATCTAAGCAATTATTGGGAAACAGTCAATTTGGATTTAGAAAAGGTAAGAGTACAATAGACAACATTGCTATTTTAACAACAGATATTCGTCTTTCATTTTCTGAAAATAATTATTTAGTTGCTGCCTTTCTGGATATTAATGCTGCATATGATAATGTCGAATTACCTATTTTGTTACAAAAACTTCAAAGACTTCACATTCCTTTTAATCTTTCAAAATTCATTGTAAACATGTTGTCAGGTAGAACAATAACTTTGCAAAGTGATAGCAGAGGAGATGGTCGAACATTATGGAAAGGTCTTCCGCAAGGATCTGTGTTGAGTCCTATTTTATATAATATCTATACTTATGATTTAGAATCTTCCCTTGTTCCGAATGTAAATGTTCTTCAATATGCCGATGACCTTCTGCTTTACTGTACTGATAAATCTGCTGAAAATGCATCAAATCATTTAAATAATTCATTAACACATTTAAAATTATGGTTGGATAATAATGGATTGTCATTATCTCCTTCTAAAAGTTCAGCTATTATATTTTCAAGAAAACGTGTAACTCCTCCAATACAAATTTTGTATGATGGTTGTTCTATACCATTAAAAAGTGAAGTAAAGTTCTTAGGTATAATGTTGGATTGTAAACTAACTGGTTTTCAACACTGTCAGTACATAGTAAATAAATGTGAACGCCATATAAATATGTTAAGATGCTTATCTGGTGTGTGGTGGGGTGCGCACCCATTCTCACTTAAACTGATTTATAATGCATTTATTAGAAGTTTACTTGATTATGGTTTATTTTTGTTAGAACCGGGTAATATAACAGCATTCAAAAAATTGTCCTTGATACAATCAAAAGCTTTGAGAATTGTGTCGGGTACAATGAAATCTAGCCCCATAAATGCACTACAAGTAGAATGCGGTGATCCACCGTTATTTTTAAGACGTCAATATCTTTCTGATAGGTATTTCTTTAATATTTTACAATTTTCCAACCATCCAGTAATTTCTAAAATAGAATTATTGTTAAATTATACTAACACATCCACTTTCTGGAAGCATAAATCTTTACCTACATTAGTTCAAAGTTATCTAAAATATAAATCTCTTTCTGCACCTGTTTATAGTTTTGATGTTTTGCCGGTATATAATACTAATTACAATGCCCTGTTTGTTCAACCAGATATTATGTATAATGCTCATACATTTGAAAATTCATCTGAATCGAGAATTGATTTCCATGTAATGATAGAAAATGAAAAGTGGCAAAATTTCCACCATATTTATAGTGATGCGTCCAAGTTCTCTCATGACAGTTTTGTTGGGGTTGGAGTATATCACTCACAATATAATATTGTTCAAAAAATTAAACTTCCTTGTGAATCGAGCGTTTTCAGTGGGGAATGCTTTGGTATACTTAAAGCAATTGAGTACATTTTGTTAATGAAACTTAATAAAACTGTTATTTTTTCAGACAGTCTTAGTGCGCTACAGGCATTAAATAAACTTCCATTCAAACTAAGACACAGTAATTCTATTATTCTTTATATCCGCAAATTGTTACATACTTGTTCTATTAGGAATTATAAAGTAGTTTTTACTTGGATCCCAAGTCACTCGGGAATTTATGGAAATGAAAGAGCAGATCAATTAGCTAAAGAAGCCGTGGAATGTGGAGACCATTATCCTTTTAAAATATATTATCATGATCTTGTTGCTTTATCTAGTGTTCACCTCAAGAAGGCTTGGAATGAGTACTGGATGAGTAGCGCAGCATCTAAAGGGAAATTTTATTTTAGTATTCAGCCAAGTATTAGTCTAAAACCTACATGGATTTTTAAAGCTGGATTTGATAGTGTTGTAACTACTATTTTAATTCGTATGAGGTTGGGCCATGTATGTACTCCTTTTCACCTTGCAAAACTTCGTGTTGTACAAAGTGCATCGTGTGCCTGTGGATTTTATGAAGGGGATGTTAATCATATTTTCTTTGCTTGTCCGTTAAATGACTCTGCTACTTTCCTCCATTCTTTGAGATCATTACAGGTTCCTTTTCCTATATCTGTAGTTTCACTATTAGTTTCTAATGATTATTATATATATAAAACTTTAGCTAGTTTTATTTCCGAAAATAATATTAAAATTTAGTATTTTCATATGTATTTCAAATTAATTTTATATAAATAATTAAGATATATTTTGTATAAGTATGTGTTTATAAAATGTTTGTATATATGAATATTTAAAATCCTTATCCAATTTCCAAATCTTAAATTTTTTATATATAAACTAAAATAACTTCCTTCGTTTTTCTTCTTATGTTAATTAAAACCATTATATAAAATGTTTATAATGTACATTACAATAAAACACTGACACTGGCAAATGCTTCTGCGGAGCCAAATCAAGAAGAAGAAGAAGAAGATTATTGGAAATCAGTATTGGAATATTCTTGGAATTTGGTAAACACGATATTTCTTTGCTTGTAAAAGTTACTGTTTAAATTAAATTAAATTGAAAGGTATTTGTGGGTAATTACTTCTACGTATCCATTGTAAAGGTACGCTGGTAATCTGTTTATAGAAATTACTCGCTGCAATCAATATCCGTTTGTTAGTTTCACAGAAATAGTATACATAAAAAAGAGCAGGCAATGTTTTGTCTGATTAGTATAGGGTGACAATTATATACCAAAGTTCTGATTGATGATTACTCTTGATTGATTGATTACTTCCGACTGATGGATTAGCTACTAAAACAATCAAGAGAAAACATTCTGAATAGTTTTCTTGATTCTTCAAACTGACACTGATGTGTTATTTCCTTGTTGACGTAGTAAACTTTAAAGTTACTAGGTTTGAGTCCAAATTCTGTGTTAATATACATTATGCAGACTTAGTGTACGGTCTGAGTGAATCTGCGTTCGGCGGGGCGTGCAGCGTCTAAGAGCGACACTCGCGCGCCACTCAGAACACTCGCGTATTAAAAGTTTTTTTTAAATTAATTTGTAATCAACCCCAAACAATAAACAAATTTGTTCTTTACATAAAAATTTAAGAGTGGAAATCTTATCATGTGTTGTCTCTTATGTTCTTCACTACATTGAATGGTTCAGATTGAGGCTAGTCACATTAATTTGTCTGAGATATAGAGTCATTCCTATACACATATTTTGAAACCAAATGTTTTCTATGTCATTCAAGTCTATGACTATAAGCTGCAGAAGTCCTTTTTATTTCTTTATTGACTGTTCAAAATTCCATATAATAATGCAGTTTGGTGTGAACCATTGTACATTGCTCAATATCTTCACTACTTTATTCTGGTAGTACTGGAGGATTTTTAAATTCAATTGACTTGTGAAGGTCATTTTATTTAGGTTATTGTTTGTTTGTTTCATATCTGTATGTGAGTATCTATTGTGACATTTTGATCTATTAATTTGTGTCCCCTAAACCTATGTTCATAAATATGTTGCATCTTTTATCCTTGTAGTTATTTGAGGAATTAATTCGGTCAACAAGTGTCCTATTTGAAGTACTCTGCATTTGTTCAATGGGATTGGGACTGTTACGAGAATTTCCCTTGCTGTCCATTTCAATTAAAAAGATGTTCTACAAGAAATATTTATGCATTTAAGTCCCAATATGGACAATAGAAGAAGAAATGCATTTTTGCAGTCAGCTTTTATAAAATTCAAATTTTCTTTAGACAATCTACTGTCAGATCCAGGTTTATTCTTATGAAAAACTAAGTGTAAAACGCAATATCAAGCGAGTTTTGGTGACAAAGATCTATTATAGGGTGGATCATTAAGAATAATGGTTATGTCTAGAATTAACACATCTGTCTGAGCATTGGCTAATAAGGATTCTAACATTAATTTATAATAAAAACAGGCGTGTTAGAAAGATAAGTTTCTTCCAGTTCTTTCCAATTACTGGGTTGTTTTCCAAAATTTGTGGTAATTCGGATGGTTATGAGGGCCTAAATTGAAGAAATTATCTTAAATTTAATTTGAAGACATAAAATTTATTTTTAACTGTATTATTACAAGAGACATTATTTCCTCAGTATAATTTTTATATGGCTTTTTCTTATGTGACTGTGCTGACTGTTCTTGGAATTATTTTATATAAGAAAAATTTAAGAAGTACATATATATTCGAATAATTGTGAATCTATTATATTATCATTTTTATTTCTGCTATGTCTACACTGACTGCCTTAAACTCTATTTTTAAATACTTTTAACTTATGATTGACATTGTCTTATATTTTGGGAGATACTATGAATAAAATTATTAATCTTGTATCAATGGTATTCAAGAGAAACTCCACATTTCCATTCTTTTAACAACATTTCAGCATAATTGTTATTATTTGGTAAGACACACTAGCAACTAATTAGCGGAGGCGTGTGTATCAAATAGCTCGAAGATACCTTCCTTGTCCAATCTGTTCTTAAAGGAGCGTATGGTCGGAGCCATCACATCATTTTCTGGTTGTTTGTTCCATATTGGGCTTGTTTTTGCTGAGGTTTCCCAAAGTTTCAAAGGATGACTTGTAGGTGTTTATTTTTATTCTGCTTATATATATCTTTAAGGCAGAGCACATCATTACTATTTATAAGTTGTAAATGACAAGCCGTGCCATTTGGCGCAATATTTCTTACTGATTCATTCTTTGAATGAATACCTCTGCTGCAATTGTTCGACAAGTTATCAATAGTAATTTTACTATCATCCATAGTGCGGCGTATATCATTAATGATTTAAATAATGTCAATTATGTCTTATGAGCCGGATGTAACCTAAATTGAAAAGGATTAAGGACACAGTTATAATTTTAAAACTTCATAAATTCCCATGTATGACTCCTTCAGGGACCTTAGACAAAATTTCCTTCCTTTAATTTAAGCTCAGCTTTCAACTAGTACTTAATATACTATTCATTAATTTGTCCTCTTTTACTTTTACATGTATTTTGCAGATGTAAATAAGGAACTCATTGGTTCTTTTAAAGAGTAGTGACACATAATAATATAGAGATAGATATATGGAACTTATCCCTCCTCAACAATAACCATATATCCTTTTATTGTATCCACAACAATAATTGATGTCTCTCCCACATTTTTTGTTATGTACCATTATGATCACCATATTTCACTGAAATTACCTGCGTTTTTGTGGTTAAAATAATGGTTGTTCTCATCAGTGTTCACTTAAAATGTTGTATGATCATTTGAATATAGGGTATAGTAACTCAATGTTCAGTACCAACGGGATTCTCTTCTTTATTTGTATTTAGGGTCTGGTCATTCATTAACCATGTCACCACTAAAATGAAGTATGTACTATATGTAATCATGTATTACATATAGTACATACTGCTATTTTAAAAAACAGCAGTTTTTCATGTAAATGCAAAGTAAAGATGGCATTACATAAACTGACGAATCTCAGTAAGTCATTAATTTTATTTTTGAGTACTAATCGTGGAGCTCCGTTACGTGTACAGTTTGTCATTATATGATAAAAATCTCCTACACTCTTGCATATATCACAATTGGGTGAAGACTTCACTATTAGGGGAAGGTGGGGGAATTGCGGACGCTTAAGCAGAATCACAAATAAAACTCAAACTATTAATAATAATCAGTCTGTCTTTATTAATTTTTAAACTCAAGTTATTTACCTATCAAATCAACATTAATAATTATATGAGATCAATCAACATATATTAAATTTTAATCAAAAACAATAACATTTATGTCCGTAATTACCCTTAGCTCGAGGGGTAAATACGGACCAGTGTTGGGTTAATTGCGGACAACATGGGGTATTTACGGACGAGGTCTCATTTCATTTGCAGAATTCACAAATGTAGCCTCTTGAAGAAGACCCAGCACTGCAATTCTCATGTGCCCAATTGTTGCATTTGGAACACATAATCCAGTCTTCTGCGGGCGGATCACAGTACTTTTCCTGGCAATAAATGCAGAAATATTCATCATTTTCTTTATCGCATTCAAAATTCTTTAAGTTTCTTAAGCCTTTTGGGCGTTTTTCTTTGGTGTTTTTGGTTTCTTATTTGTAGTTTTGGTCTTTTCTTGTTCCAGATTCTTTCTCTTTCTTTCTATTTTCTTTTGTTCTTTTTGTTCTAGGTTTGCTTTTTCCGGTGTGCTGGTGAAAATAATAGAATGTCTTTTTTTAACTAGTCGTGATGTACGAGTAGTTTTTAAAGTTGGTACCTGCACTATATTACTAAGTGGTACTAAGGGAGATGGACAAGATTGACTTGCTTTATTTTGATTTACACCAGCTTCACTAATGTCACCCACTAAAGCAGACGTAGGAATTGTTTCATTTAAACCGTCAAAGTTAGCCTCATTATTGGAAAGTTGTAACATTTCTTGAGATTCTATTGGATTAGAAATATTTTCATTGGCAGCATCACAGACAACTAGAGATTCATTCTGGGGTTCACCTTGGCTTGAATTATTTGTGTTTGTTTGTACCTGTTGTTCAAGAAGAGAGACTGATGAAGAAATATCACCAAAACTTTCAAAAGCGTTTTTAAATTTATCTTGATCCATTGGACAAATTCCAGCAGACTTAAAGCCATTCATAGCTTTTTCAGTACTTGTGGTTCTATTAAAAGCCTTCGTATAAAGGCCTACAACATCGTATGCCGTAATTTTGGTGCCTGGATGGTTGACCATGAAGGATTCGCATTCTCGGTTATATGCTGTTTTTAGTGGGCCATGAAAAGTTAAATGTAAAGGCTGCATTCTGTGGGATGTGTGAGGTGGCAAAGTTAAAACATGAATAAAATTTTTGCGACAAAATTCGTGAGCTCTCAAACTAACGTGGCTTTCATGGTTGTCCAGTATCATTAAAATAGGATCATCTGTAGTTGGTTTTGCAAATGTCTTGAAATGCTGAAGCCAATCGACGAAAAGTGTTTCAGTTATCCAGCCTGAGTCAGAAACACAAGCCACCATGTTACTATTACTATCCTTCATAAGCAGTGCATTCATTCGCTTTCTCTTAAATATGAAGAACGGGGGAATGTATGTGCCTCCAGCACTAAAACAATTTATAACTGTGGTTAAGGACCCACGTTCTGCGCTGGTGCATTTACCTACTTGTTTTAATCCTTTCGGTGCGAGAATCCTAGAATTTCGTTGTACAGTACTAATAATACCTGTTTCATCAATATTGTAGATTGAATTCGATTTAAATTGGTATTTTATCATGAGTGTTTTCAAATTTTTAAAAAATATATCTGTTTCTTCTTTATTAAATGCTGTGATTCTGTTTATTGAAGTAGCTTCTGGTCTTCGGAGTGATATATTGGGGTGTCTAGCGATAAAATTATAATACCAATCTATACCTGCCATTTTGGTATCTTTGTTGAAGTCATTTGCTATATTATTAGCAGCGGCAAAATCAAATGCAATCTTTCTTAAAGTAGGAATTGTTATCCCAAAGAAGGCTTTGCAAGATTTTAAAATGAATTCAACCAGTTCGTTTTCTTGAGCTTCATTAAAAACTGACTTCTTACCTCTTTTTGGCATGGTACTAACACAGACTTTTTTTACTTGATCAAAAAGGATCGCTCTGGGAATGCCATACTTCTCTGCCACCTGACGAAAAGGAGTCTTTTTCTCTTTAATTTCTTGCACAGCTCTGTGTAAAGTTTCAATGGTGTAAGCTGGTTCTTTTTTCTTAATATATTTTCGAGGCATCTGGAATAAAGAACTATTATCAATAATGGAGCAATTACGAAAATAATATAAAATAAATATTTTGATAAATAATGGGGTAATTACGGACGTCCGTATTTACCCCAGGCCGTTTGTCCGCAATTGACCCAAACTAGTTAGAAAAAGTGTAACATTAAAATTTTTAGGTTAAGAAAATGTATCAAGCCGAACGGTCGTACTATTTACTCGTCATTAACATCGCAATCGATAGAAAGCATGACTTTTAAACTGACACTTAGTCTTTTTGAATAACACTCAAAATAGTAAATACGAATATTACATCAAAATCACAAAAAAAATAAAATTTCAATTACCTTGAACGTGTGCGCAGCCATCTGTTACCAGTGTTAGGTGGGCACTAAAGATGGCCGAACGAAACGCGTGATCGCGGTAGCTGGACGCGGGGGGCAGGGATGGAGTAGATATATGTTAGTCCGTATTTACCCCGCGTCCGTAATTCCCCCATCGTCCCCTACTAAATACAAAAAAATCTTCAATGGGATGAATCTTGTGTCGGATGAACGGAGGGGTAGTAATTATTTCAGGTCAACTGATTTTGAAGTTGTCAAACCAGGTAAAACGCTCTAAGGTGGATTGTAAGGTTTTGTACTATATGCCTTTGTTAACTGGTTCGCTCATCAATTTATTTCTTCCATATTTCACGACAATGTTTTTTAAGGTAAAGATGACCATCATTGTAAGACATATAATTCAATGGTATGCCATTGGTAAGGTCATATTTTACCAACTGATCCACTTTCTTATTGCTTGTCAAACCTATGTGAGATGGTAAAATGAAATTTTTATTTTTAGAATTCAAATCCTGTTATAATTTTATATGCTATCTGTTGTAGAACAGCGACATACACAAAACTAATCCTTGAAGTGCACTCATTGAATGTGTAAAGATAACATAATACCCATTTCTGAAAGCGCGTCTTTTTCAATTTAGGCAATTTATTCTGCCTGCATAATTGATACCAACGCTTCGAGTTTAAATTTACAATCATTTGCTGATTGAGAATCAAACCAATCCATTCCAACACTTTCTTTTTCTTTAGAGCCATCAGTAAAAAAATTCTCAATAGGTTCTTTGTGTATGATCCCATCGGTGGTACATTTTGAGTTTTTTACCTTACATGCATGTTCCATGCATGTGGCATGAGTCTTACCGAGTTTAAATGCTTGTAAATTTGAACACTGAATATTACACTTCTCCTTTGTCTTATCTACTAGTTTAAAATTTTTGTCACAGTATCATTAGGTGAACTATATGATACTGCTGAGTCACTTAACCTATTTACATTATAAGCTATCAATGTAGCTATGTGACACTTATACTTTTTGGGAAGGAACATATTTTCCCGCGTTATTATAAAGTTATTAATAAATTTATTAGCATCAAAAAATATAAATTTGTCATTATGACGACATGTCAAGTTGTATAATAAAGTATTTAACATATGAATGTTATTATTATTTTTTTATGTTAGGGAAACTGAATATGGAAAAGCATGTAACATTATGCTACTCACATTCAATTTTAACAGTTTCTCTGATGTCTTATATAAATCAATCTTTTTTACATCGGAACTGTCCCCTATTAAAATTACAATATTACATTGACTGTCAAAGTCTGTGTTCAAGATTTTATCAATTATGTGGCACCTGGCATACAGTAATTAATCATATTGTCATTTAATGATCGTGCCAACATAGAACCCATACCCCTACCAATCCTATCACTATAAACTATAGTCTTGGTAACAACATTGATATCAGCACCCCCATGGCTCTGAGTATTATGTCTAATTTTATATTGGGGTAATTTTGTCTGCAAATGACACGTAGAAGGTGTAGACTGGGTAGTATTTGTTGATAGAGGTTGTGTATCAAAATAAGACTCAGATTGACCACAACCAGATTCATAATTGCTGCTGGGTAACTGAGTCAACATATTTTTAGCAACAGATTCTATACAAACATTTGCAGACACCAAGTGTTCACATAACTGGTTCTGTGAACAGTTCAATGATGATAAAGTAGATTTAATATAATCTGTCTTTATTTCTAAGTCAGCCTGTAAGCGCTGTATGTCATTGCTGTATACAAGTTGATTTTCCAAGAACTGTGATTTGAAGTTTGATTTGAAGTTTTCAATTTTTTCTCTAAGTAATAACTTTTCACATGCTAATATTGCTATGGATCTATTCTTATTTCTGAATTTAATATTTTTAATGCACTTTGTAATTATTTTATTTATCCTAATATATTTATTTAATTTTTTATGACTTCTCATCACCGGACGGGCTGAGTTTGAACATACACAATTTATATTGGCCATTGTTTGACACTGGATACATTTAGGACTAGTTTCTATTAATTCATTATACAGTATTTTAGTTTCTACTAGTTTCTGATTATCTACTT
>AP028437.1:2709453-2812000 GCA_036509395.1 Antheraea yamamai | reverse complement strand
ATGGACCTAGGTATGGTGCCTGTAGTGGTCTTCGTGCAGGATCTTGGAGAACAAAGACTTGAGTAGCTGTAGCCAGGTCTTCAGGAAGGTAGAATGTCCTACTCGAACTACCGTGCCAAGATGTTGGTTGCGGTGTTAGTCTGCTGATGTGTGCATCTGCTCATCCTCATTCTCAGTGCCGCCAACAGATTCGCTCCTATGATTATAATATTATGTAGAGTGATTACGGATTGAAAATTCCATACCCAAGCATTAATGTGACTGATTGTAGATTTTATGGTTTATCTCGTAATCGAATCATTTCATTCAATGCTTCACTGTTACATAGAGTTCTTCCTGTTAATTTTGAGCAATCAAGTTCTTCAATTCGTATACCGTCCAAGGATCTTCCACGACTAAGTGCCACATAAGCTTGTCCAGCAGCAAACAATCGCGGACCCAAATAAATGACTGCATGTACAACCGTACATGTACAACCGTGCATCTTGTGGACGGTCGACGCCCAACTCAGGATTAATGGCAACATTCGTCGCTCAACAGTTCCATAGCTATATTTTGCTGGGAACTGTATCGACATTGGTTTAATTACGTGTACTCCGTCCGAACCAAAATCGATACGAACGGAAGGAATATCTTCAGCATATAATTGGCCCCTGCGAAAATTTGGCCAGATAATTTCTGTAATAAAACCCATGTTAGCATTTACTAAACCTTTTGACACGTCAATGTTCGATCTTAGCATCACTTTCGAACCTACGAATATTTTCAATACTTTAGGAAGACCTCCTGTTTTATTGATATCATTAGGTACCACAGAATCTAAATCCTTATTACCTAAATTTCGTGTGGCATCAATGAGTTGGTCTTGTGCTTTTATTGTATAAATAGCCGTCCCTTTATCCTCAAAACTCTGGAGAACCTTCTCGTTGTGTCTAGCAACTTGGTCATTCATTGGATATATCCTTAACGCTTTCTCAATCGAGAATTCGTTAGATGTATCTATTGACACTTTTTCGAGAAGGATTTCAAGATGCTCAGATGTCAATGCTCCAACTCGTAGGGCGTTAAGCACATTTATAAATGTTGTGTCTCCTTGTTGGCGCATATTTTGTAGCAACTTGGTCATTCGTTGGATATATCCTTAACGCTTTCTCAATCGAGAACTCGTTAGATGTATCTGTTGACACTTTTCCGAGAAGGATTTCAAGATGCTCAGATGTCAATGCTCCAACTCGTAGGGCGTTAAGCACATCTATAAATGTTGTGTCTCCTTGTTGGCGCATATTTTGTTTAAGTTCAACCAGACGAAACTGCCGCCACAGATGTGTAGCAGGCTTCATATGTTCTGGTTGTTGGAAAACTTGATGTCCTCGTACAGGTGGTAACTGCATTAGATCACCAAAGAGCAAAACATTTATGCCGCCAAAACATGCGTTGGGGCTCTTCAGCTGTCGCAGATAGGAGTCGATCATGCAGAGCATCTCATAAGGTACCATAGAAATTTCGTCTATGAACAGAAACTCAACGTTTTGCCATAATTGACTCATTACTCTTAAGTAATTACCAGTTAGAAGTGGCATACTAACAATAACTCTCAGTACAAAATACTTTTTGTACTGGTAGTTTTAGCAGACGGTGTAGTGTAGATCCACCGACCAACCGTGCTGCGACTCCAGTGAGAGCTCCAACTTTAACCACCGATTTTCCATAACATCGGTTAACTTGGTTTTTCAATAGATTAAAAAGAAAAGTATTCCCGGTGCCTGCACCACCAGTTACAAAAATTTTCTCTCGTTCATTGACACCACTGAGTTGATTCTTAATACTCTCTGTAAGATGAATGAACAATTGTCTTTGGTCAATGTTCATAGCCTGTTGTGCCCTCTGAAATTGATCATTGTTCATTTCTGTGTCCGGTAATTCTTCTTCTTCAGCTTCAGAATTTATAACCTCTGGCTGTTCTAAAATTTCGAAAGCATGTACCTGGACGAATGCATTTTCAAGCTGTTGGTCCCGCTCTCGATGTTGGCGCATATGTCTACTCGTTTCCTTTAAACGATTCTCTCGGGCCAACAAAGCCTCTTTTGCATTATCGAAACCCTCAAGTAATTCAGTTTCCAGGCGATAAGGCATATGTTGGACAAGTAAGCTGTAGAAGAAGTTTTCTGTATCCGATGTTGCTATAAAATATGGAACCCTGACAACTGCAGGTACATTTCGCACGACCATTTTGCTCCCGTCTGACAGCGTGATGCGTGGACGGCGTATGTCTGGTTGTTCTTCATAGGCATCATGATCAACACTTTCCTTGGTATCACTTACCTTTTTGGGATAGAAAGGTTCAAACAGCATCGCAAACTCTGTAAGGCTCATTTCCGCAAAATCGTATTTAGGATGTTGTAACGGCCGTTTTTCATATCTTTCAAAGATATTACTATAATATCCAGTTACGTGGCCGCTTTGGTTGAACCGCAATACTTTATAACGCTGTTCTGGCTTTCTTGTGTTCAGGAAAATACAACTTCGCGAACTGTCCCGTAACGGGATATGACAAAGTCGATACGCACATTCTGCAGCTGATACCTGTCGTTCATGAAGAATTTTCGTACATATCCTGAACAGCTTACGTGAAATATCAGACTTCACGTTGAATTTGCTGTATTGCTTGCGCTATTCCAGAATCTACACCTTCAGGTTCTGCTTTTGACAAGTATTTTGCGATATAGTACGCTATCGCTTCGTTTGATCCGCATGGCTGAATATCCATATTACCTGTCCGTAGTCTCAATAATTGTGGGTGGAAATTATTTACCTAAGCATCTTCTTTTCGACGCTTTAGTAAACAAATTCTGCCACCATTACGGAGAAAACCATCTGAAGAATGTGACACAATTCGTGTCTCGTCACATTCTTGACGTGGAAAGTTGAATTGACATCTCACAGAGGTATTATTTTTTATACAAGTTTGTGTATGACGATGAATTTGGCATTTTTTGACAAGTTCATAGAGTTCTGGATCTTCTTCTTCTGTAGGCATCCTACAAGAACAGTTACAATCAAGGAGAAGTTTCCCTTCCTCTGTGTCAAACTCTGGATGATTTTCAATCCAAACTACCATATGAAGGTGAGGACTTCCACGATTTTGAAATTCAATACGCCACCAATGGTCCTTTACTTTTCCGCCAAATACTTCGTCATTGTTTTTAATAAATTTCATTAGAGCATTTACTCTTACCATGAAATGTCGACTCAAAATTACTGGGTACTTTTCGATAAGTTGTTGAGTCGCATAAACATCAAGTGTACTTGGATCGACATCAGGTCTACCATCAGCAATTAATAAAGCTTTTCGTTGATCCGACCAATTGAGATCATTTGAACTAAATGTTACAAAGTAGGTTAGGGCTCCTAAGCATCTGATTTGAGCTAATAGCTCGTTTAAGGCTGATCTCCAATAGGCTGCAGAACCTCTCAAATTCTTTACATAAAGATGGACGTCTTCGACTGCACCTTCTTGATTAACAATTTTCTTTCCGCACGCTGATATTGTGCTTTTAACTCGATAATATTCAAAGAACGACAGGGCATAAAAGAGATAGTCGTTACGTTGAAATCTTGTGTCGCTTGAATTGAAAGTAGTCCAATGCTGTAATTTTTACAGGTCTATCCTCTTTAAAACCAATAGGGAAACAAATAGTACCTGGCAAACTCTTCTGCTTATAGTTCATGACCCACGTTTACGATATTGTCCTTCGTTTTACGGGTAATTTCGTTAAGGTTTCGTGAAACCTGTATTTCATCTTCCAAATTGGGTTGCATTACGAGTACATCAAACGGTGCCATCACTGATGTCTGCAGTGAAATTAGTTGATCAGTTGGTTCCTGTTGGAAATTGATTGCTTGGGACGCTGCTGTTACCCTGTCAGTACTCTGGTGTTTTCTGGCTCCTTAGAATCGTCTTGAATATCAAAGACCTCAACATCAACGTAATCAAGAGTAAATTGTACGTTCTTGCTGCCTGTTGTACGTTTACATATCCTCACGAACTCATCGAAATTATCGCATTCAATAACGCAAGGTTTCCCATTGTTGTCGTTTGCTCTGGATCCCTTTGGTCCACAAGAGTGAGAGTTACTGAAGTAATATTTGTTATCATAATGCATTACTCCGAATGATTGTCCAGCTGTTATTAGTATTCCTGCGTTATGTACCATGAACAGATCTTCCAAACCTTGACGAAGGGTTTTTCCAAGGTTTACTTCGTTTAATTTGTCGTTCAAACTCCCATATATACTCGGTTCTTCGTCAAAAGTGATTTGAAATCTTTTGCCGAATATGTTCAAATCATCTTTGATGACTTCGAAATTTCGCACCAACAGGTATTGATCATTTTCTATAGGATAAGCCGTTAAATTTCTCGCCGTTTGAAATCTTATGTTGCTATAGATTTGGTCACCCATTATCATATTTAAATTGAATTTGTTGACCAATAACGTGGTGGAAGAATACAGGCTCTTAAAATGTTTGCTAATGCCATCGCACAACATTGTACTCCTGCAAATCCTGATGTGAATATGGCATCGTTGCCTTGATGCCATGATGCACGGACAATTCTCGAGGAATTGGTGATTTCCATGTAAGCGCTGGCGTCTCCAGTAGGTTCTTCGTTGGTCTCTACAGCAAGTTCTACTGGTACTTCTTCTACTCTTAAAATATCCTCTTCATTAAATATCACGTTCTGGTCGATAATAACGTCTTTGTAAAGTGGATTGTTAGCGACTAACCAATACAGAGCATCATATACTTTTTCCCTAGATACTGAAAATTGTCGTGTTATATTAATATTTTCGAGACGTTCAGTAATGACAACTATTCCAGCATTGTTCGTTGCCCTTGGTAACATCTTCGGAAGATTTTCGGTAACTTCGAAAACATCTTGAGCGAACAATACCGCTTGACCTCGAAAACTATATTGCCCAAATATACCGCTTAATTGAATAATTTTAACAAATGGTATAATGCGCGAAATCAGCCTTTGTTCGGCTTGTGTTAACGTCGCAATCACTTCTGGAATAGAGCCTGGGTCCAGATTGTTCCAATAAGATTTGGATGGAGCGCTATTTTTCTTTGAACTCAATTGAGTCTTGCAACGGCTACACACGATCAAGTAATCTTTTTGTTTCAATACAATGGGCAAATATGATGTTGTTACAGAATTTGCAATCCATCTAGAAGTTTGATAATGATAGCACCGTTTAGTGCAAACTTCACATATCATATCACAGAACGTGTTAATTGCCTGCATAAAGCCTGTTATGCTGGATCTACTTAATCTTCTGGAGTCGGCGTTTCGTTGACGCAATTGCTACAAACGAATTTCTCTGACGTGTTCTGGCTCTGTGGTTTGAATTTCAGCTGCATGTTGCCGCATTTGCTGCAAACGAACTTTTCTGACATGTTCTGGCTCTGTGGTTCGAATTTCAGTTGTATGCTGACGCACTTGCTGCAAATGAGCTTCTCTGGCTTTCTCTAACTGTTTGGCTCTATGACTTTTCATATAAAGCTTCCTTTTCTTCTTTCTCTCTTCTAATTCTTCGCTTGAGAATTTTGATGTTCTTCTCATTGACAGTTGTCTTCTTTTCTTCAATATCCTTCTTTTTTGTGTTTTGGTTTGTTGTTGTTTTTTCTCCATACTATTCCCACGAGTAAAGGACAAATAAACGGTCCACCCCGTCAGAGGTCCTGTAGAAGGGTAAGGCACTTATACAACAGGGTGTGCCTGGTGCCCTGAGGTTGACGCTAGCGACATGACATTTTTAACACCCTCTGCCATTCATCCATCGGCACGTTTCTCACCTTATGTTGGATTGGGTGTCTCATATAAATAGGAACAACGCCCGAATGTAGATGCTTCGAAATAATAGAATACAATAGCGTGTGTGCGGGGGCGGATTTTTCGCTGTCGTAGAGAATTCAAGTTGCATCCATGGGCTTGAAAGAGCTGCACGCTACTACTCACACTTGTATACGGATCGTTGCGTAAGACGTAATGCTGCGCGCGCATGACATGGAGTAACCGTTGACAGTACGTGCTGTCACTTGCGAGTAGTCCTATGCATGTCTCAATGAATAGATCATGTATGTCAATAGTAGCTCGTTTTTTTATCATTACATCAATTTACTACTAAAGTATAGTAAAGAACTATAGTACTCAATAATTTCAGTATCGTGCCATGAAAATCAATGATTTTCAAAAAAAACAGAAAATCACTGATGTTTATTCTAAGACACTAACTAATCTGACAAATGGGGAAATTGGGTGCCTGCTGCCTTCCTTGGATGCGGTAGCCGTTTCTCAGTTTCACTCCCCGAAAATTTCATCCTATTAACAGTTGGTGACCTTATCGACTGCAGATCCAAGGTCATGCTGGTTACCAAATTTTATTCCGCAAAATAAATTGATATTTCTGTCCTAAATATTTTGTTTTGTTGTGAATACGAAGTGTTTTTTGGTAAATCACGGTTATAAATATATTATGGATATTATAAAATGATAATAGAATGCTTATTAGATTTGTCGGAACATATATGTAAGGATACGGAACAAGACGCAGCTACCATATTAAAGTCTCTACGAGGTTGTGCTGAGCTGAGTGCCCGAAAGAGTAAGTCTGAAACTGCACGCATGCGTAGTTCGCGCACTAGCTCTATCTCTCTTACTCGCATGCAAAGGATGCGGAAAGAAATTAATTAATCCTGGCGAATCTCATTAGGATAATCGGATGCTTTGATCGGATTATTGCATGTCATCGACCTTTGACAGGTGTGCAAAGTTTGAATTAAATCTGATCGTTCAAAGTAGGACAAAATCGAGCTCAAAGGGGTCGGTTACAAACATACATACATACAGGTGAAGCTAATAAAAGCGTGTTAAAAATGGAAAGAGTTGACAGAAGTGCTCTACAGCCAGGGTACCGGAAAATCTCGTAGTGAAGAAAAGTGACGGAAAGTAAGTCCTAGTTTCTTATATTATTCTAAAAATTTAAAAGTATGTCTGAAGCATTAGCATTTTTATTACATGGACTATTTAAAAAAAAAACTTATCCAAAAAGCCGTCGTAATGCCTTTGGTTGAAGTTGGTTTTGGTTTGGTTAGTGTACTTTTATACTAAAACAGCATACAAAATAAATTATATTATTTATTTATAAATGTGATTTATAATGTATGCTTGCATCTTTTTTAAATTATATTCTTCATATCATTGTCGTAAATTAATATTATATTTATATTTACCACTCATGCCTTACATTATTACCTTGATTTTTATTATGTTAATAAAAATATTTAGACATATTATTACAAATTAAAGATTTTTTGAAAGTAAAATACCTCAAATTAATCATATTATATCATTAAAACTTAAACCTTGATTAGGGACAATATGTTTAAAAGTATATATTTTCAGGTGCAGGAATCCTCTGCAGCAGATAAATCTACCTGTGTGGCTAGGGAACCTCACACTGAGAATGTAATAATATAATTACCAGAAACACTCGTGGCTGGTAAGTTTTTAAGAGAAAATGTTATTATTTAATTTCTCTGTCATGCTAGAATAATGATACTTTCATCATTATTTAATTAACTATAAAAAAGAATGTGTCACTTAAAAAACATTATGTCCATAAATTGTATCTTCATATTTGTATCATGTTAATTGATCTCTTTTTTTTAATTTCTTCTTACAGGTGATGAAGATTGGATCAACACTGACTCCAGTATGGATCGAGGACCAATACCACCAATATAGATGTCCATATCATCCCCAGAACCAATCAACTACCTGAGCCCATCTCACCTCCTACATCTCCTATAGCCCTACAAAACCAACCTCAAAGACATAAAAAAAAAATGGAAATGTATTAATTAAACTGCAAAAATATGTTATGCAAATTGTACACATGAATGAAAAGATTTTCAAAGAATAAAAGATGTTTATTATAACTATGTCATTGTAAATGTAACATAATCTAAAATTAAATATAATATACATATAAGTAATATAATCATAAAATGTAACTAAACAATACCAATAAAAACTAAAATCAGTATAAATGTGTTTATTATTTCTAAAACACAACGTGCTATAATTATTTTGGCACACTTTTCGGGGGTATAGTGAAGAGTACGGTGCTTATTTAAACACTCCCATCTATTCTTTAATCTCCCAAAAGTATTTTCAATGAGGATTATGGCTTTCTTGTGAAGTGAGTTATAATTTCCTTCAGGGCTTCCTTCAACAGCGTCAGGAATGGGTGTCATTAACCACGGCCGCTGTAAATATAGGGATATTACCTCTAATAATACAAAAATTATAAAATGAATGTACTAATTAATATCTGAGAAACACAGAATGTATACATTTTTTAATATATTAACTAATAACTAAACTTGGTAAAATGCGTATATTGGTTCACTGCACTATTTTCCCAAACAACTTGAAATTAGTACATTAATAGAATGAAAATATTTTCTGTAATGGAACAAATATTTCGTTTCGCCATTCGGTTTAATTATATGAAAATGTCACGCATCTATACACTGTTTTTTATAAAATATTTGAAAAAAAAATTAAGAAATCATCATTGAGAAACTAAGAATAATAAAACAAAGTAATTCAAAGAAGTATAATTTGTATGCACCTTTGTTTTGTGATGTTTATTTCAACGATCGAAGTGGGCAACTTAAATGTATGTACTAGTTCATTAAGTGCCGCAGGAACTTGGTTGACAAATTGACTCACACTTCATTCATTGACTAAATGGTTACCCATTCCTACTAAACGTTGACAAGACCCTGTGGCAAAAGATGAGAGGGTGCACGAAGAACCTGAAACATAAGTTTGAATAATATGTGAATTTATTAAATACCTATTTATATTATTATATACCAAAATAGGAATAAGAACATACTATTAATTAATAACAGATAATAACTTTCAACGTTGGTATATCATTGACTACTGGATTTAAATATACGAGTAATCGTATTAAATCAAATATTGTAGTTTGTGAAATATGTGGAATACAGAAATAAAAGAGGGAAAAATATTTTCAATGTTTTCACTAAAGCACGTCAATATTTACAAAAAAGAAAATTGGCTCAGAAACAAATGAGGGATTTGTACATATTTATTCTGTCTCTGCGTATTTACATATAAGAAGATAATAATATACGATTCATTCAATTATTTAAAAAATATAGTCATATTTCAAGCCTTGATTCTTGTCTTTTTCCTCTTCTCCCAAATGCAACACAAAATAATTAAAAACCATAGAATGTGCTCTATATATCCTTAACACAAATATTTTACACTTAATTTAATAACAAAATTCACAAAACAACTTGTCGATAGCTTTCTCACTGACAAAATGCCTGTGATAACATTTACGTATTTCTCGTTATTAGCTACGCTAGCTAGCTTCGGGACGTCAATAAATGTTCGGGCTGCCGCCTTTTGCCGACGAAGGCATTTCACAGAACTCAATGGATATATAGTCATATATGTTATACCCTTGTATTTTAACCACTGACACAAGGTAAGCTTCACGACACTAATTTACTTATTCTTATGATAGGTACGGGGCGGTTATGCGGAACGGCACTCAAGCACTGGGAATTTCCGGATCTCACCAAAATTGTATAAGGAACTTTGAAAATCCCTTTGTTAACAAAGGACTTAGAAATAAAAATGTTAATTTATAAGTAGACAGGTTCGGAAACCAAGATGAGACTGGACGGACGGATGGCTGAGGTTTTTGCAACAAAAAGAATGATGACTAGGCGGGAAAAGGTAACGGGTCTGCAATATAGGATACATGGTACAGGTATAAAAATACGAACTATATTATCGTGAGCATAATACTCTTTCATAAAGGAAAAATTAATTAATTGACAGACTAAAATGGGAAATTCTTATTTGAAACAAGAGGACAAGGAATTAACGATTAATCAAAACGATGTGGGCATTAGCGACGCTACGAGTGTGTATAAAGATCATCTACGTACAAATAACATCTTACTGTTAAATATATTTTAAATTACGCGCCTCTTAATATCAAGTCGCACTTGACACCCCTCATTTTATTCTACTACTCTCTGTGACATCGTAACGTTTACTGTACTTATTTTACTTAGTATTAAATAAAGCAACTTCAAAGTTATTTGCCGCTTAATTTATCAAGTTCTGGGCTCAGTATAGCCCTGAATAACAGTGCAAATACAGACAACTAGTAAAAAACTGATAAAAAGAATTGTAGTGAACTTAACCGCAATTATGGAAAATGTTTGTACTTTTTGTGGTTTGAATTCGTATATTTTCGTGAAAGTCTGTTTAAAATAACAGCGAATAAACAGTTGGCATTCAAAAACTGACCGGTCGAGAAAATTATGCAACTTGGCGGTTTGCAGGTAACACTTATCCGCAACATGAAGAATTATGAGCAGTGATGTATAAGATACCCAATACAAAGTATCTGAAATACAAGATGCAAGATACTTTAAAAAAAAGCATTTCAGATACCAGATACAAATAATTTTCTAAAAAGGTATCTGAAATACTAGATACAAAATACCTATCTTTCAAATACTTTTTAAAGATAAAATACTTTTGTAAGAAAACAACATTTAATTGAACTTATCTAAGTTTATTCGTTCGAGAAAACAATTTTCGAATAGATCGCGTTGATAACAAGGATCAGGCAAATGTAACAAGACAAAATATGAAGGTATTAAAATAGAGACTTTTAATTTTAATGCTTTAGTTGAGATTTGAGTAAAAGTAATTCCTCAAACATATTGTCAGTCATCTTCCTTCGATGAGGCCTCATGATCATGCCCCCAAAGAAAAAGAGTCGCTCCACAGGGGCAGAGCTGGGCAAACAGGTGTTATATTTTAGGAATATTTTTTTTTACTGTAGGATAAGCATTTAAGCTCTTAAAGTTTGCATCTTTATTGTTGAGGTACTGGAGTGTCTCTAAATCACTGGTGCTGCTTGTGTTTTCGCCACTAGCAATAGAGGAATCGGAGTCCTCTAGAAACATATAATAAGATTCATCTTTTGACTTTTTTTTTATTTCACCTTCAATGTTGTTTAAAGCCTCCGATTTTTGTTTTTCAGATCGACTGATCTTTCTTGTTTCAGACAGAAAAAGTTCTTTTACATATTCCTTTCGCGCTTTTGGTACCCATTTTAATTTAAACATGGGATGGGACACTGAGGCTAATATAGCATCGTTTGCTGCTGGTTCCAACTGTTTAAACCGTTTAAACCGTCTATCTAGGTTTTCTTCTAATACATCAAGCAGAGGGCTGCAGTATTTCAGATTTTCCGTTCTGAGGCTTTTGATAACATGTTGGATTCTGTATAATTCCGGTAACAGACAGCCATAATAAGTATCTTTTTCCCCTTGCAGGCTTTGTATAGCTTCTGCTATTGGCTTTGAACAATCCACATATTCACTTAAAAAGTGAATTTCATTTTCTTTCAGCTGTGGTAACTTTAACATTTTCAAGGCTTCACTCAAACGGTTCTGTACAGCTAAAAGATCTTGTATAGAATTATAGTAGGAGTTCCATCGAGTTGCACATGGAGAAGTTGGTGACTTCCCTGTTATTTCTAAATATATCTCGCATGCCTTTGGGGATCTAGCACACAAGTTCCACAGTGCTTGGCACTTTGATAAGGCTGTGTCATGTAGTTTCTTATAAAATGTATTTTTGGTTCTTGCTTGTTTGAAATCAGTACTAGCAATCAGGTGTAAAGTGTGTGTAGCACATCTTTCATGTCCGGGCAGAAGGCAATCACTTTCTAAGTCTGATGAAGCATCTGGAAAAGCTTGTAGTACTAGAAGTGAATCATCATCTTCACTACCTTCATCAAGTGATGTTTTTTCAAGATCTCCAAATGCATGTGAAACATGTTCATTTAGAACTACCTCTGAATCAGACTTTCCAAATACCTCAAAAGCCTTAACCATGTTTGAGCCGTTATCTGTAACCGTTTTAACAATTTTTGATAGTTTCAGATTATAGTCTGAATGTATATCAGCTATCATTTCAGCAACTTTATCATATGTGTGAGCCCCCTTGAATCTTCTGCAAGCAATTGCAGCACTTTTCCTTTCAAACATCTCACTTTCAATCCAATGGACTGTAACCCCCAAGTAACTTCTTTTAGATGAAGACCAAATATCAGCTGTACTGCACACAAATTCGACGTTGTCCAACTCTAGCTTAAGGTTTTTCTTAAATTCATTGTACTCATTACTAATTTTATTCTTAGCTGTAATACGACACATAACCTTTGGAGGCTTAGTTAGTTGCTGTGAACCTTCAATTAAAGCTTTAAAAGACTTATTCTCCACTATTGATACTGGTGACATGGTGTCAACAATAAATTGTACAATCAACTTGTCCAAATTAACAGATCTTGAACCGCTTACATCTGTAAGAAGAGACTGTTTCAATTTTTTACATGTTGATTCTGAACCACTTGCACCACTGTTACTAATCTCAGTAAGTTTTCTTTTTTTAAGAGTTGTGTTTTTAACATTTTCATAATCTTGCAATAGATCTGAGTGGCCTTTAATCTGTAATAACATAAAAAATATATTAGTACATTTAAAAATGGAAAATTGCAAGAAATTTAATATCTTACTAAAAACCTAGTATAAAGAAAATGTAGCACAAAGTAAGTAAATAAATGATTTCTTAAACAAATGAATCTGTTTACAAAACCTACCTTTAAATGCTTCAGGAAATTTGTAGTAGAAGTAACACTACCCTTTATTGTTTTTGAACATACATTGCACACTGCAGATACATTCACATCACTTCCATCCACTTGCTTAATATCTTTGAAGCAGTACTTTAAAATGAGTGGTATACTCAACTTGTTCTCTTTATCCCTGAAAACAAAACAAACTTTGTTAAGAAAAGTAATATAAAATTTTACCGTGGCAGTGACGAAGCAACGGGCTAAGTAGCCAGAATAACACCTAACCTAACAGAATGAACTCTCTGATTCGACTCAAAACTTATAAATTGAATGTTACTAATTTAAAAACAAATGCGTAAAAAGATCAATTATGATATTTGTCCGTTGTTACGTTACATACATATTTCTGACGAACATGTAATGTAGTAAGCAACTTAACAAAATAAAATAAGACTTACGTTTCCATGTTCGCGATCCCGAATCCCACAAAGGCGATATTGTTATTTATTATTTAATTTAAAACACCATACAACATGTGCACACGAAAAAATTACAGAATGAGTGACAGGAGTGACAGACATCTTAGCTGATGACATTTGTAGAAAGATAGTGTCGCCATCTGTTATTTGATTCCCGAATTCCGACAATATTGACCAAATTTTTAAACGACGCGCTACGTTCAGTTGCGTTCGGTTAGAAAAACTGCGAAGTTTACTTCAGTAAAAGTATCTTGGAGAACAAAGTATCTTCAAAATACTAAGATATCAGTAAAATGTATCTAAATATCAGATACAAAATAAAAAATAAAAAAAGTATTTCAAATACAAGATGTAAATACGTATTTTGTATCTTGTATCTGTATTTCAGATACTTTTATCTGAGATATGTCACATCTCTGGTTATGAGATTGAATCGAACACTCAAATGCTGCAATAGACACAAAAGCGAAAAAAACATTCTTTTAATTCATCCAACAAATCAATATCGAGCTAGCACTGCGAAGGAGGTCTGGGATATGTTGTCATCAACATTCGACGACTCATGGCTGACACGCCGAATTGGTCTGCTGTGGGATCTTTGCACCGCTATTGGATCGCTAACCGGATGTCAAAATGCAGAGAAATATGTTAGCAAAATAATTTGTACAGCTCACAAACTTGGAAATATATGCTTTAATGTAGACGATGAACGGCTAGGCACACTGCTATTCTCTGGTCTACCTGACTGCTACCAGCCAATGACATTTGCTATTGAAAGATCTGTCATAAAGAACACTTCAGATTCTGTGAAAGCAAAATTACTGCAACATGTTAAAATAACGAGAAAATGATTCTGCAGCATTTACAGTTACAATGAAATATCAGGCTAGTAAAAAGAAAAAATGTTCTAAAAGTTCTCGCTCCTACACTTGCAACAAGTATGGACATAATAAAAGCTCAGATTATAAGTATATACTTAAAAATAATACACCACAAAAATCAAACAGTTCATCTTATGCTGATGTGTTTATGACAACGTCTACTCAAGAAGATGCTTGGTATGTGAATTCTGATGCATTCTGACACATGACTAAATACAGGAGTCTTCTTCATAATGAGATTACTCCTACCATGCAGAATATAAGAGTCGCAGACAATAAAGTATATTATCTTTGCAATGCTCAGAACAAGTGAAATAAAGGTCAAGAAAACTAGGTGTTGTTTATAAATGTTCTGTATGTTCCTGAACTTGCAGCAAATCTATTTTATCTGTGAGTCAGATTATCAGAAGTGATGGTCAAGTAAAATTTAATAAAACAAGCTGTGTTATGTATATAGTATATGTGTGTATACAGTAGCAACAGCGAGTATCATCAACAACATGTACCGGCTGAATATGCCTGGAAAAGGCTATTTCTGTATGTATGTGTGTATGGTAAGGCATTTCTGATATTGAAGAGCGAGATGTTTACCTGTGACACCAAACAATGGGACATCTAAATTTTCATAATTTAAAAAAAAGATGTGTGAAAATACTGTACGTGTAATTTTCTTAGCACAGCCAGAAAACATAATATGTTTGACCTGTAGAGAAGGAAAAATGACACGTCTACCTTTTAAAAATGAAGGAAGGCTAAATTCTTATAAATGGCTACTTAAGCCATGCAAAGAAAATAGATAAAACATATATTGTTTGAACACCAGAAGCTTCGTTTGCTTCAGGTTCATACAGTGCATGCAAGCTGAGTCTGCAAAACTCCGTCTCATATCGCACCCGCGAGGTGATGCACCTATTGCTTTAATGGCTAACGCATACAATTCATGCGTCGGTGCGGAATTGCAACAATTTATCGATAATAATTGAAAGCATTTAGGTTATTTTTCACATAAAAATTCAAACTCAAATGAAATACTCTACGTATGACAGAAATTTTAGCCATATATTCAGTAATTCGTAATTTCAAAGCTATGACCAAAGGATGACAATTCACGGTCTATAACGACCATAAACCTCTTACATTCGCGTTTAAAAAACCAAATGCCGCGCCGGACACCACAATCGGCTGATTGGTTGTGTAGGTACCATTTCCGGTTTAGAGAAAACGCCATGGCATGTGAGTCGCCGTGCAACTGGAGCAGGAGGCAACGAGAGGCGGAAAACTAAAGACGGTGCAGTCAGCTGCGGTGAGGGATTGTGCCGCGGGAAACCACCGACTCTGCCTTAAAGATGGCAAAAGTGGAATAGTGTATCTCGTGGATACAGGCGCAAATGTGTCAGTTATTCCCGTAAGTGCAGTGAAATCCAGAGGTTATCAACGTGAGTGTGCGTATAAGCTTTTTGCGGCTAATGGTTCGGAAATAAAGACATATGGTGTTGTAACTTTAGAACTGAATTTAGGTTTACATCGTAGCTTTAGATGGACATTTATTACATGTAGTGTTAAGCAAGCTATAATTGGCGCAGATTTTTTGAAAGCACATAATTTAATCGTAGATTTATGTAACAAAAAGTTGATTGACGGGCTGACTAATTTGAGTAGAGAAGCATCAATTATAACATATGTAGGCCCATCCCTTTCTAGCATTCAAAATGATAATCCTTATAAGGACTTGTTGGAGGAGTTTTCTAAGATTACTAAACCAATTTTGTATAAGGAACCCACAAGCCATAATACTTATAATTATATCGAGACGACAGGGTCGCCTATGTTTGCACGTGCCAGACCTTTGGCGCCTCACTGATATAGCTAGAGTTTAGGCTAATGCAGGAACTAGGCATTTGCAGGCCTTCGAAGAGTCCATGGGCCAGCGCTCTGCACGTGGTGCGGAAGAAGGACGGGCAGATCAGACCCTGCGGTGATTATCGGGCACTCAATGCGATAACGAAGCCGGACAGGTACCCAATTCCAAGACTGCAGGACTTTATGTATGGGCTGGCAGGTAAGACAATTTTTGCTCGTTTAGATATTAATAGAGCTTATCATAATATTTGCGTTGCACCCGAGGATATACAGAAAATGGCAATTATTACGCCTTTCGAACTTTATGAATTTCCGAGAATGAGCTTTGGCCTGCGGAACGCAGCGCAGACGTTACAAAGATTTATGAATAACATAGTATTACAAGGGCTAGAATATCTTAGAGATGAGGCAGGCAAGGAAAAATCGTACTTATTTTGCTATATACATGACGTCATTATCGCGAGTACTGATTCAGCAGGTTTGCGCAGGCATTTACGTGAGGTTTTTAAAAGATCCAGTGACTATGGAAGAACGATTAACCTGGCAAGATGTAGTTTTGGTGAGAGTAATGTAGTTTCTAGGCTTCGACGTCAGCACAAAGGGCATCAAACCGTTGAGAAATAAGATAGAGGCTATCCACAATTGGGGTGCGAAGATGGTCCCACCTCCACGTGGTGCATCCTGGGCAGTGGTCAGCAGCTTTCCTAAGTGAAACATCTGTAGATTCGTCAAATTGCAAAGCAAAATGTGGGCTCTTCTTTATTTTTTCGACTACTTGCTTTCGGATATCATTGGCCATATCGTTTATTCTGCGTGAAATAGTATTATCAGAAAGCGGTATGCTTTTTAACTTGTTTGCCTCCTGCTTGCTGACCATAATTTCAACCATATCTAGAGTTTCTGGCAAAATAAGATTAGCCGACTATTGTGTGCGGCTTCCCTGCTTTAGCGACTCGATATGCGACTTTGTAGCTGGCTAATAATGCTGATTCGTTGACACTAGATACCTAAAAATAAACAAAACAATATTAAAATAAATAAATGATTGTCCAATAAAATATTAGCGCGCAGAAAGCCTTGTATACCAAAATTAATTTTAATTAAATTGTATGTGAACATCAAACAAAAAAACAACATAAAACAAAAACAAACAGGAACAATCACAATAGACTTGGCTGGAGCGCTTAAGCACTGGCTTGAGGGTTTTTATAACACTATATGGCGACTAGGGCAACACTATAACATCGTCTCGTATATCATCGTATACATCGTCACTAACCTGAATCATCGTATTTTGCTGCTGGCTAAGAGCTTTCAACTTTCGTTCTGTTAGGCGGCGTCCCTGTTTATCCTTTAAAAAAAAAATTAAACACACTTTTGCACTAAGTTTATATATTTGAAAAATATATAGTTTTTACATTAACACAACTGACTCCCGAATTTTGTTTACTGAGTGGACAATGCCGTACTCCGCGAGGTTCTAGTAATGACTGTCTTTAAGTAAAAGAAATCTGTATTGAAGTAAACTAAAAATGCATAATTGCTTAATTGCACGTGACAAAACAGCGTCATATACAGAAATGCTGAATGCGCTTTATGCACATACTATTAAGGGATATAACAGCTCCCCCTTTTTGACGAAGCTTTATCACAATAAGATGAATCGAAGTGAGAAATATAAAACGATCAAAATTAGGAAGTCATCACAATAATAAAAAATAGAAATTGAAAATTCATCTTAGAGTATACATTGAAATAGTATAATGTTAGAATTAGTAAATTGGCAAGTAAACGAAAATAATCGTATCTTATAATAAGCTTAATAACATAGATTAATAACATAATCAAAGATTAAAATATGTACTTAGAAATTTAAATTCCTTCTAGAAGCTGTCATGTCAGAAATGTGTTTATCGCATGACTTGTAAATTGTCTGTAGGACTGGCATGGATTTAATAGATTTATCATGGATAGGAGGTGCGTCACCTGTATTAATATTATGTTCGACTGCATTCGTGAAAGATAGTGGTTCACCTTCGATATGGAAGATATCAGTGAAT
This sequence comes from Antheraea yamamai, assembly GCA_036509395.1. Lineage (NCBI taxonomy): Eukaryota > Metazoa > Arthropoda > Insecta > Lepidoptera > Saturniidae > Antheraea > Antheraea yamamai. Next base: position 2,793,944 of record AP028437.1, on the reverse strand, counting down.
CGAGAACAACATTCGAGGAGAGATTTCTTCTCCTCATTATTTAAATGAGAACACCGAATTAAGTTTAAAACTTGATCGAGACGATTAGATTTAATAATAGACATAGTATTAATTTTATGATATTGATCAGAGTCGAAATTGTTATGTTCAAAAGATGTCAACTCTACATGATAATCTTTGACTTCGATATTAGAATCAGTCGTATTTAAAACTGATATGTTTGTTTTTCCATTTGGTTAAATGGAAACAATGCAATTTGCGACGTAAACACCGTTGCATATAATATGATCTAGTACGAGGGCTTCATTGTTATGACAATGTTCCCAAGATGAATTATGAACCGCGCACTCGATAACCGTTTCGGATCGTGCGGGAATAATATAGGTCGGTTGTGTATAAACAATAGGTATAGAATAGTTTTCAATTAATAAAGATTTAGAAGAGTAATTAATATTTGCTTTAAAATAGTTACAAAAATCACTACAGATAATGCCGTCATACTCTTTTAAGTTGACGTCATCGTTTGTGACATGAAATTTATATTTGAATTTCTTGAGAGAGAATAAATTTTAGCTGGAATGTACCTAATGTTTCAACTAACTGCTCTGAGTTAGTGATGCCTTTCAATTTCACCTTTTCTGATGAGAGTCTTGGAATTTCTTGTAGGCTAGACCCTTTAATAATACTAATACTAGCTCCTGTATCTATAAGAAAACATAATTGTTTTGTAGAGTGATTTGTGTTAATGAATATATGTGGTAAGGATACCCCCTTGCTATTCGTGTTAATTTCACAGACGGGTGTAACCTTTTCGTTAGATTTAGGATTAGAAGTTGTTGCAATTGATTTAGTAGAAATATGACTCGACATATTTGTTCGAGGTGTAAAATAATTATTAGAGTTAGTATGACTCAACTGCTTCGGCTGAGATGTAAAAGATTTAACAGATTTAGTATGACTCAACTCTTTTGGTTGAGGTGTAAGTGAATTAGTAGAGTTAGTATGACTCAACTGTTTCAGTTGAGGTGTAGAAGATTTGGTAGATTTAGTATGACTCAACTCTTTCGGTTGAGATGTAAAAGATTTAGTAGGACTCAACTCGTTAGGTTGCGGTGTAAGAGAATTAGTAGAGTTAGTATGTATCAACTGTTTCAGTTGAGGTGTAAAAGATTTAGTAGATCTGGTATGACTCAACTCTTTCGGTTGAGATGTAAAAGATTTAGTATATTTAGTAAGACTCAACTCTTTTGGCTGAGGTGTATAAGAATTAGTAGATGGGTTATGACTCAACTTTTTTTGTTGAGGTGAATAATATTTAGTATGTAAATTATTAGATTTCGTGTCCTTTGAAGAACTACACGATCTCGGTAGACACGTGCCCGAGATCCCTTTTAGTTTAAATTTTCATCGTGAACTGTTTTATTAGAATCACATATATGAACCGTCTTAACGTGGTTACCATGCGATGTGTTGTTCGGATCGCGTTGCGCGTTGTTTGCATTTTCGCGGCGTTGCATATTGTATTGCCTTTTGCGACATTGCTCGATCGTGTGACCAATATTTTTGCAATAGTTGCAAGTTTTCGGATTAAAATTAGAATTAGTATTGGAATTTACGTGATTTATATGAAATTGAGATTTATTTATATTTTTCTTATTTCGATAGCATTCAGATGAACGATGTCCCGATTTATTACATATGGAACACTGTTTTTGGTGTTTATTAAAATTAGATTTTGGAAGGTTAAAAAGTTTTTCCTCCTCAATAGCTCGTTGTATTGCTTCATTTAAATTTACAGGGTTTCGACACCTAATGATAGTTGAAATCGAGGGGTTTAGTCCTAACATGAAAGTATTAAGTGCTAGGTCTTCCATAGCAGCTATACGACCAACAAGTTCTTTTTCCTCTTTGCAGCTATAATGAATATCTATACTAATCTATACTAATATTATAAAGAGATAAAGTTTGTGACGTTGTGAGTTTGTGGGTTTGTGAGTTTGTGACGTTGTGGCGTTGTAAGGGGTAATCTCAGGAACTACTGGTCCGATTTGAATAATTCTTTCAGTGTTATATAGCTCATTCATCGAGAATGGTTATAGGCTATATATAATCACGCTAAGGCCAGTAGGAGCGGAGCACAGATGAAAAATGTTTCAAAATCGAAATGTTTTATTTTAGAGCTTCTGCTGTGTGTTAGCATTAGCCCAGAGAACTATTACTACGCGGACGAAGTCGCGGGCAGGGGCTATAATCTATATACTAATATTATAAAGAGGTAAAGTTTGTGACGTTGTAGGGGGTAATCTCAGGAACTGCTAAACCAATTTCTTTTACCAATATAAAGCCACGTTATTTGTGAGTGTCATAGGCTATATATCATCACGCTAAGGGCAATATGAGCGGAGCTACAATGAAAAATGTTTTAAAATCGGGGCTTTTTTCCTTTTGACAGCTTCCGCTGCGTCTTATCCCAAAATAACTATTCCACGCGTGCGAAGTCGCGGACAGAAGCTATTAACTAATTATATTATTATATATCTATACTAATATTATAAAGAGGTAAAGTTTGTGAGGTTGTAGGGGGTAATATCTGGGGAGTCGGAGAAAAATGGTCGAACGAAAACGTTTCTTACGAACGCTGCCTTTATTATGAGATATATATTATTGACTTCTAGAGAAAAGTTGTAGCTTGATAATGCCTATTACCGCCCAACGAAGTGGGCACGGGTCGGCTAGTATCTGATAATATTCTTTTCAATATGCATTCAATTCTTAATATAATATTTTATAACATCTTCTGAACTAAGTTGTTTACAGTTTTGCAAATCGATTAAAAGATGTGAGGCATGCTTTTTCTCTCCGAATGTGTTTTTCAAAAATACTTTAATTTCATTCCAATTTGTAAATTGTTTTAAACAGCACGCTAACTGTGCTTTGCCCTCTAACTGCGAGATAATGAATTTACATAAGACATTTTGTTGTTCTGTGGTGGCAAAAGAAATTGCATTGTCACAATTTGTTAGAAAAGCTGCTAAATTTTCTCGATCACCATTGTAGGGTTTAATAAATTTTGTTAAAACTGAGAGAGTGACTTTATCAGACATTTTAGGTCGTCTGACTTCACTCAGACCCAGTATTGACCAATTTATATTTTTTAGGGTTACGATTAGTTCCGTTAGACTCTCATTGGTTCTTAAGGATAACGTATTGTATGTTGCAATATGTATTTTATTTTCCATTTAGCGACTTCTTTTAAAAGGAATGTGTGATTGGAAGATCGTTGAAGGGTAATAGTCATCTCATCTTCCCCCACGGTGACTGGCCGGATTGGGGGGGTGCTTGGTAGTAGTATTTTTCTTTTGATTTGGAGAGTTTGGCGAGTCTGATTCTTCTCTTTTCCTCTTTTCTGGATTATTATTTTTGCTTTTCTTTACTATTAATTTGTCGTATTGTGTGTATGCTATATTTCCTTAATGTTCCTTCCGTAATGTTGGTTTCCACTGTTTTTTGTTCTTGATCTTCTTTGTCCGTGTTTTATTTAGCAGTTTTGTTTAGAAATACAGTTGATCACACTTGTTTTGCACGGAATTTGAAGTTGTGTTTGGGGCTGGTTACCCTGTCCGTTGGTCGGTTGATGAGGATGACCGTGTGTTTGGGGCTGGTTACCCTGTCTGTTGGTCTTTTTAGAACGGTCTTGGATTTAGGATAAGTATCGACTTTGATGGAAGAATTCTGACCCGTGCGATACCTATACGGGGCAGCAACTAGTTTAAACGTTCTGTAGTGTTATCTACTTCATCTTCACCTACAGCTTCGTCATTTTCCGTATAATTTACGCGAGGACCTGGTCTGTGATAATTCGGTCTGGAAGTTGACTGATATGGAGTAAACGGTTGCGGACCGTTTTGATATTTTTTATTGTTATATTCGCGAAGGCGACAGTTTTCTAAAACATGTCCAACTCTCTTACAATATCTACAATAGGGTTGGTCTTTTGACGAGGATGAGACATGTTGGTTGTTATTGTAATAATTTGGTTTTGGTTGCGATTTAAAATAAAAGTCATTTTTCCTGGGAATTGGTTCAATAGGTTTTTGTTTAAAATTGTTACGATATGAGAATTGTTGAATTTTCTCTTCGGATATAGCGCTATTAATAGCGTCATTAAGATTCTTTGGACTCTTACACCTTACAAGGTTAGCTATTCTGGGGTGCAACCCCAGTGTGAATGTATGGAGAGCAAGCTCTTCCATGGCTGCTAGCCTACCTGCTAACTCTGATTTCTTAGTGTTGGAGACCGTGACTTCGGTTAGTAATTTCTGCAAGCAAGTTTCGACTCTAAGGGAGAATTGACTCACGGTCTCCTGGTTTCCTTGTTTGCAATCTTGTAACTCTGTGAGAAGGTGGGCGTAATATTTACGCTCACCGAATTGGGTTTTGAGAAATTCTTTTAAACATGCCCAATTTTCACAATCTTTTATAGAGCAAGCTGACTCAGCTATGCCCTCTAATTGACTGAGAATGTATTTTAGAATTAGGGCCCGTTGTGACTGGGCTGCTAATGAAATTGCGCTATCGCAATTTCTTAAAAAGGCGGTGAGTTTATCTCGGTCGCCACTAAAGGGTTTTATAAATTTTAATATTATATTTAACGATGTTTCCTCCTCTAATTTTACTTCATCTTTGGATACAGCTGGTGCTGTGACTAATTTAATTTCCTCCTTGGATACAGCAGGTTTCGTCATTTTAAAAGTTAATTGGTTATATTGTGAATTACTATGTAAATAAAATATGCGTTATTAAATTTACGCAAAATAAAAATATAAAATAGACAAAACCTAATGAAACGAGTAGTATAGTGTTCTAAGATACCATAAGCAAAATTGACACTGAGACGTTGCGGATGCGATACTAAGAAACGCGTGGGCGCACTGGCCGTAGGGACAATGTTTACACTAACTATATGCGATAAAAATGACTTTATTACAATTAAGTATTATAAATTATAGAATAGATAGATTTACGTTTAAAATATTAAATATTAATAATGTATATGGATATTAACTATTAAACACAGCGAATTAATTAAGATACATTTAAAATTACACTTAAACAGGTAAAAGGTTTTCACGAATAAATTGTTCACGATAAATTCAGGATAAAAGTAGTAAGTATAGCTCGACTCACAGGAATAATACGCCACACTTCATACTTGGTTTTACTGGAACCTGGATACGGCGCCTGGACTCGGCGTCGGGATGTTGTCAGGATGACGTCACCGATGTGTCGGTGCTGGATACAAGGCTGCGTCAGGGTGTCGTTACCCTAACAGCTGGATACCGCTTACTGCACAGTGGACTCCTCGGCGACTCAGGATGTTCAGGATACCATGACACTTCTGGCTTGGAATGGTCAAATTCGATGACCTCGAGTTGAGTTCGGACATGGAACTTCTGAACCTTTGTTAGACACTCACTAACACTTTTACACTTATTGTAGATTAGGACCCTGAATTATTAGGCACACTGGAATTTTCAGGATCCCACCGCTGCCACCAAATGTTATAATGAGAAAAACACTGATCTTTTTAAAAAAGGATTTTTAATACACACTGAAAATAATTGTAAAATAGAGATTAAGCAAGTGTTTACGACTTCGCGGTCCGGCCCGAACTAACTATGAAACTCTTTAAGTTAAACACGTAAGATCGGTTTAGATCTAAAAGTGCTGACCAGGCACCTAATCATCAATAGCTTATACAGTCAAGGGATATAACAGTACGTCTAATCAGTTATATTGACATTTGACAGCAGTTAGAAGACTTACCTGAAATTAAAACACACTCGTCAATAGTTAGTGACAATTTAATAAATTTCGATAATTTTGTTCCTACAAGCTTTAAAAACGCGTTGTATATGTTCAACGATTTATATTTAATACTAGATGACCCGGTGTACTCGTATAACTTATCTTAATGACATGAAAACTCTCTCTTCACTAAAATGACTGAAAATTTTGATCGGTAATGTCAGGCATTGCCATTTTCATAGGTTGTTATACAACACAAAATATCTTAAAAAATGACATCAAATGTATTTGAAAAGGTAACGTGAGTCTAATAATTATTACAAAAAAAATCAAAATAGTTTTAAGATTATTAAATAGCTATGCATTACCCCATTTGCAAAAAGTGGCTCAAGCGGCAGGACAACCGAAGTACATGTCCCAGTTGTTGCAACTATCTGTTACGTTGTGATGAATGTAAAACAATAAGCGCAGATTACTTCAATTCTTGTGTAAAATGTGGTCAATGCTTAAGCCGAACAAAACATATTTATAGGGTTAAACTGCTGAAAATCAATTCAAGCACAAATTTACATCAAACCAAAAATTAAACTCTGGAGGACAAAATGGAGAATTTTCAGATTTAAATATAACCCCCGAAGAGCTAAAAGAAGTAGAAATTACACCCAGACTTATCGAAGTCACCGGGGCCTACCGCCTAGCTGGGTCCTAACGGTCCGCCTGATTTGCTTATGTCGCCCCCCGATCAAAATTTTCAGAACTCACGGAACTTATAAATGAATGTTTATTTACAATAAAATTATTGTATTAAGTTGAAGTTTATTACGGTCGGTTTATTTTAGTAACAACACATATACATTTCACATAAACCCACACGCACACTCACACACATTCAGCAGACTTATCTCACGCCCTTTTAATTTCGTTCGGTTTTTAAATGAAACTTGCTAACAATTCAAATGAATACATTTTTTTTATTTAAATAAAAACCGAGTTATACACTCAATCAATTTATAGCTTTCTAATAAACTATATTTTTTGCTGTGCGTAAATAAATAAAGATGATGGTTATCCGACGCGCGCACACTCGACGTATAATGGTCGACAGGGAAACTCCAAGTTGATTCCGCAAACTTACAACAACAAACCTTGCGATTTATTTATGGTTATCGCAAAGGCTAGACTCACGGGAAATTGTAGCCGCTTAAAATCGAATGGTAAATCCGTTAGAATCATCAGTATACGTGGGATCAAGATATCCTCTCCTTTGTATTTTCCCTTGATGATCTTGGCCACGATAACGTTATTCATTAGCTTTTTCACAGCCAGTCTCGTTCCTGTTTTCATTCAGTCGAGGTGGATTAATGTTACGCAGCATGATCACTACTGATCCTACTTTTAATTTTAAATTGTGAGGTGGTAGTCCAGGCAATTCTACAGGCCACTCGAGTCTACAACACGAACGCGCTGTGGCTAATAACATAGAAGAGGTGGTGTGCTTTCCCCCCCCACCCCCCCCCCTTTTCTCCTCGCGGGGGGGGGGGCTCCCCTACGGGGTCTTTTTCCCCCCCGCGGCGCCGGCGGGTAGTTTTCTTTTGGTGGTCCCTTTTTTTGGATTGTACTGTGCTTACCATCAGGCACAGTACAGTCACTTTGCCGAGCTACAATAAAAAAAAAAGCTAGAACAAGTGGAGGTGTGCACTCCTGCATTATGCAAAGAGCACAACGAAACACCACCGTCAGCTGGTTGACTCATTCTAGCATCACCAACAGACGACACGTTGGTGCGACTCACGATCGGATCTGCAACAATAGTTTTAGATTTTACATTATTCGGAAAATGTAATAAAGCGTTATGAGTTTTAGATTGACAATGTACATACGATCATTGTATTACACGTTGAAGACTTGTGCATAAAATTCAAACATTTTACACAACCGTTATATATTTTAATTATGTTATAACGCTCTTTCGAGCTAAATTTCAGAAATTCTGTACATAGTTTAAATTTATCGTAATCCGCAGCACTATATAACGGACACGACATTCCCGCCGCGACTAAGGCTCGTGTAGAGTATAAATTAGACCTAACATTTTTTGATAAGGGTAATTTGTATAGTCACAAACTGCAAATTTTTATTGATCGTAACTTGAACATATGACCTTTCCAATATCTTTGCTTGTTCCTTGAGAAATTTTACAAAATCTTGATATGTCGGTACTTTTACTCCACGAACAGAACTCTCGAATAATCGAGCAGTTTCAGCAACGACTTTTTGCAGCGCCATATATAAGTAAACAAAATCTAATTTATTTTCTAACTTTTCAAACGCGCTAATAGAAAGAGTCGGGGCTGGTAGCCTATTGTGTACCACGCTGGGTATTTGGTTTTTACGGGTTTCCGTTTTGGAGCTGGTTACCCTGTTGTGTGGCACGTGGGATATTTGATTTTCTCGAGTTTCTACTTTGAGGGTGGTTATCCTATTATGTAGCGAATGGGATATTTGATTTTAACGAGCTTCCATTTTGAGGCTGGTTACCCTGTTGTGTAGCGTGTGGGATATTTGGTTTTAAAGAGTTTCTTTTTTGGAGCTGGTTACCCTGTTGTGTGACACGTTGGATATTTGATTTTATCGAGTTTCCGTTTTGTGCTGGTTACCCTGTTCTGTAACGAGTAGGGTTTCCAACCCTCCCGGATTGCCCGGGAGCTTCGGTAGTAATGATTAAATCCCCGACCTCCCGAAGGGCAATAATTTCTTCGGTTTTTCTAAAAATTTAATGCATTCGTCGCTCGCTCAACGCTATTCACTCGCTTTGCGGTCACAAAATCGCGCGCCGCTCCGCTGCCGGACTAAACCTGTTCGTCTAGCGGTCGACGTCGTTGACTCGGCGGTGTCTGTCACGCACGAGGCGCACGCGGCATGTTCGACAGAGATAGACACTACCGATGCGTTACTTCCCCCGCGGCTTGCCGAGTACGTCGCGCGTTTGTCTCTTGTTCTCAGTCTAATTAGATAAATCATTCAGTGAATTGCGTGTTGCGCTATCGGGAGGTAATAAGTAATTTGAGAATAATGGATCGTAATAGCTAAAGAAATGAGAGTAGTACAGATGCAAAGAAGAAAAACTACTATTGTTCTATCAATGACGTCTGGTTAAAAGAACATAGGTGGTTATCGAAAAAAGACCAGTTCACAGCAAAATGTAACATATGTCAATATTTATTTTCGGTCAAGTATGACGGTTTTGGATTTGTGAAACAGCATGAAAAATCTTCGAAGCATCAAACCTTTATTAAAAACTCCAAAACAAATCAAGGTGTTACGTCTTTTTCCCGTCTAAAAACAGTCAAGAAGAAGATTTAATTACCGCTGCTGAAGTTACTTTGACTTTTCATGGTATTAAACATCATCACAGTTATAATAGTCAAGACTGCGGAAACAAATTAAACGCTGTCACGTTTTCTGATTCGACGACTCCGAAAAAAATACGAACAAAAGCGAGCAGTATTGCTGGAAATGTTTTAGGGTCGGCTAGTCAAGAATACTTACTTAGCAATTTAAAAACAAGTCAATATTTTTCTGTAGCGAGTGACTCGTCAAATAAAGGTAATTTAAAAATGTATTAATTATTGATTAAATATTTTTCATTTGAGAATGGCATTCAAACCGGTTTGTTGGATTTTCACGAAGATTATCAAGAAAACAGCGAAGCAATAAAAGATCAAATAATACAAATTTTATCAAAAAATGGCCTTGAAGTGTGTCAAATCTCAGCATACTCTGCCGTCAATACTGGTGTAAATTATGGAATAAACGTTTCTGTTTACCAAAAGCTTAAAACTTTAAACTCCAAAATATATAAAGTAAATTACTAACAAGTGGGACCTTTGATTTTAACGAGTTTCCGTTTTGGAGCTGGTTACCCTGTTGTGTGACACGGTGGATATTTGATTTTATCGATTTTCCGTTTTGCGGTTGGTTACCCTGTTGTGTAGCGCGTGGGATATTTGATTTCAACGAGCTTCCGTTTTGAGGCTGGTTACCGTATTGTGTAGCGCGTGGGATATTTGATTTTATCGAGTTTCAGTTTTGAGGCTGGTTACCCTGTTGTATAACGAGTGGGACATTTGATTTTAACGAGGATGAATTTTTGGTTAGAGTGTCGGGTTTAATTGCGCGTCCCGTGCGACACCGATTCGAGGCCCTTATCTACTTAATTAAGATAAAGAATTGTTGTGAATTCCCTAATTGTTGGAAATAGTGAGATTGTTGAATATTAGATGGTCCTGGCCTTGACTGGAAACGTCTGGTAAAATTTGATTTGTTGTTTGACCTTGTATCAAGTTGCGATATGTACTTCTTTATATAAAGTGACTGCTGGATCCTCTCTTCCTAAATTGCAAGGTCTGCGGCTTCGTTGAAATTTTTGGGGCTAGATCCCCCATAACGGCAGTGCGCACGACAAGTTCGCTTTTCTTAGTTTTTCCTACAGAGATCTCGGTGAGTAATTGAGACCGGCAGGTCTCGATACGTAATTAATATTTATTTACATTCTTTTGTGGACCTTGCTTGACAAAAGAACAATCTCTTGTAAGTCATGAGAAGGTGAGCGTAGTGCTTCCTCTCAGAAAATTGTTTTTTAAGAAATTCCTTGAGTTGTTCCCATAATTTAAGTTCTTTAACACTAGAAGGGCTAGGTTTCATACTAAACCTTCAAAGACCGCAGCGGTCAATTTGACGGCAGAGATGCAGTTATGAAATTATTGCGTTTATTGCATTAAAATAAAATATAAATCATACCAATTTATTTTTTTATTAAGAATAAACAATTTTAGCACTTAAACTGAGTAACATTTGTAACAAGTAATAGTTTTTTTTTAAATCTTTTATACATTTTCCACAAACAGCTTTTTTACAGATTGTGCAGTTTCACACGTTTTATTTTTTTTACAATTACGATTGATTTGGCATTGCCGCCTTTTATTGTTTGTAGGACATCGTTCACTTGTTTCAGAATCAGTTTCTTGTCTTTGAGTCGCAGTTGAAGTAGATTTTTTTTCACATATTCTGCACGTAGATCGCTCACTAATTGAAGGATAAAAACATGCCGAGACATATTTGTTCCTGTGACTTTTCGGTATGGTATCCACGAGTTTATAGCTGCTAAATCAAGTATATTGTAAAAAACGTGAACAGGCCATCTCCGACTTCCAGCTCTTACGGTGTACTTGTGTGCCATTTGATCGATAAAGTCTATACCAAATTTTGTTTCATCATAAAATTCAATTGTCTCGGGTAACTTTTTTTTTATCAGTACCTATGCTCACGTTGTGGTGCAGAGTACTTAAAATAATAATATTTTTTCCTGGTTTTCCTTGGTAGACAGTAAGGGTTGTATCGGTCTCGGTTTTCATTATAAAAGTTTCATATCTTGTAGTACGAATACCTTTACAGGTCGGCGGTACTTCTCGTCTTGCACGCCGCATTGTTCCAAGAATACTGGTCTTTTCGCCCATTAGTTTTTTAGCCAAACTTAGAGACGTGAAAAGTTGTCAGTGGTAACGTTTCGGTCCTTTTTGAAATAGGGTTGTACCAGTTTCAAAACCACATATTCGGGTAATGAAATATCGTTTGAACGGTTCTCGTCTTTTCCTAGATATGGAAATCCTCTACATTGGTACTTACACTCGACGTCCACAAGCAGTCAAAACTTTATGCCAAATTTATCAGGTTTGTTTGCAATATATTGTAAAAACGGACAGCGAGTTTTTGATGAAAATAACTGCTTATCAACTGTCAAATGTTCTGCAGGAATGTAACACATTTGACAATTATCTATAAATTTGTTCCATATATCTGAAATCATCGCAAATTTGTCATTAGCTAAGCGAGAAGTGCTTCTCAAATCAAAACGTAAATATTTCATGATCTCCTTGAATCTATTTTTGCTCATAGTATTTTTGAAAAATATTTAAGAATGAAATCGCCGTGCCGTCAAACTGACGGCATTGGTCTTTCTAGTGTATATAGAACAGAGAAGCTCCGTTTTCCCTTGTAACTGACTCTAAACATATTTGAATGAAATAGGTTTTTGCGTCTCTTTTGCTAAATCAAAAGCATTATCACAGTTATGGGTTACATGGTGTACAAAACTTTGAAAGTAACAAGTCTTGCAGTTCTGGACTTGAATCCTGAAGTCGTGCAAGAGCCTGGTAATCGATAGCAGAGATATCTTTAACGCGTGTTAAGGTATTTGCGATTATATTTTTCTTCCATGGAAGATAGCGTATGTTTGTGGTAAATTGTGTAATTGTATGTATATAATTTAGAAGTTATAAGATGTTTTCAAAATGTTATGTTCGATTTAGATATATAACGGTTTTCCGAGTTTTTCGTTGTCACGGAACCGTCGGAGGTGGGCGATGTGGAACGTCAAGGGCTATTCGATGGTGTGAAAATCTGAATGGTGGAAATATTTTCGAGAAAAGCCGGAAAATAAACTTTTTTAACACTAATTTGTATTTTTCAGTGTGTTTGTTTTTTGTTTTTTCAATCAGATCGTCCACTACGTCGAACAGCTGGCGTGCTGCCCTCGCAGGGAATCAGATCCTATATGAAACACTAGAAACTACAAGGATCGGTAAGTATATAAGCAAAAATGTGGTTTTTCAGTGATTTTAATGATTTTTTACTATTTTTCAGGAAATACGTTCAAAATTATGTACTCCAAGTTGCGCACTGGTAGATCGGGATAGAACCGATTTTTATATAACAGAAACTAACTAAATTTTGTAAAAAAATAAATTATTTCTATAGAATTACTTAAAATTTCAGGATTTTTTCAGAAACTAGTATATAATTTAACATATTATTTCACACAGACAGACGGACGGAGTCGAGACGATTTATTTGATATGTGACACGACTATGCACTAATTTTATTTATTTAAGAAGTTTTGTTCAACTGTATCCCTATGATAGGTTTAGATCAGTAATTGTAAACTGCCAAGTGAAAGTACGCCGTAATCCAAAATCAAGGCGTTGTTGAGTGAGGCCATATGTATTGTACACTGTATTATTAGCATCTATTAGATCAAACTTGGACTTGATACAGGGCGTCTTAACAGCTTTACGCGGGAAAACACATACATCGGAGCTAGTATCGATTAAGAATTGCAGTTTCGAGTAACGGTCTGTCACGAATAGACGGCCTGCTGACGATGGGTAGTTGTTCACCGTTATTTGTGACTGCCCTGCAAGTTTTCCGACGGAAAACTACAGAATCGCTTGCATTTCTGTGCTCTAGTCGCAAATGTAAAATGATATTAACAATGCGGATGGTTAGGAGGAGATTGCCTGGGACGCGAACGAGATCTAGAACGATTGTTCCTTCTTTCTCGCTGAAAGTTAGATTTTCAACCTCTGGATAATTCTAGCGTTAATTTAGCTACTTGTTGAGTAAGCTCACTTACTTGTCTGACTAAGATATTGTAATCAAGTGGCGATACTGCTAGACTAACTGGTACTGTTTACAAAGTGCTGGCGAGCTGTGGTACTCGTATACTACAAGGAATGATCTCATATACTCTATCAACCAATTTAGCCAATTTTTTCAAGAGGAAGGTCTACTTATGAAGCTAAGACCATTTGTACATTAGTAGGCAAACGGTTTGACCATATCTTAGCTAAAAATTGCTCTGGCACGGATGGACCGGCAATGCTCTGAAGGTGGCACAGGAACTGCGACGGTTTTCTATCGCCAAGCTCCTCGTGCATTAAGAGTTGGTTTACTCGTCTTTCTTGAGAAGCAGACAATCGCCTGATCAGTTTAGTTTTTAACTTCTGATATTTATCTGATGTTGGAGGATTCGTGATGATATCCTTAACCTCGAGAGTGTACTGGTGCCCGAGTTGAGCTACTAAATAAAAAAATGTTATCTTGAATAGGACATATTAACTCACAACTTAAGCGAACCACAATGCGGGTTTTTCAGGCCAAAATGGGGGAACTCTAACTTTTTTTTTTTTTTTTTTTTTTTTTTTTTTTTTTTTTTCTGCAGACTCTCGGTCCGCACCATTTTTTTGCTATAGCTTTTTAAGTGTAAGTTAAGTTAAAAATCGTATCTGTGAGCATCTATTGGGTGTTTTTTTATATATTTGTTTTTATTGTTATTGGTTTTTTTTTTTTTATTTATTTATATAAAGACGTTATTGCCTTTATGGCAGTTTCATTCCGGTCCTCTATCGCCATCTTTAAATTATAATCCACAATATGCCGCGCCGGAGCGTCCATGGCCCGACGGATAAACCTACTAAACTAATAAACTCTAACCTAATAAACTCTAACTTCCAATCTAAGAACTTCGGAAGCATCTGCGAAGTCATTATTTTTGGTAGCCATGTTTTTTTTTTAATTTTAAATCCGACGCTTACCGTTTGTCACTTGGACCATCGCTATTTATGACTTTAATGACCTATGACGGTATTTGTGCACGTTAGCTAGTGATCGCTGATGATAAAAAACCAACGGCGAAGTCTTCTAATAATTGATCACTTACGTCGAGTGTCGCCGATCATGTCGGGGCACCAATTGTGGGTTGCGTGGTGTATACAACCTACATTGAAAGAGGACATGCAAGATCCAAGAGGCGCTTGTCTGGACTTCTTACTGCACAAAAAGACTCCCGGGAAAAACCCCTACTTACAACACAGAGAAACCTATTTTCGACCTCGGGAACGCTGAGCAAAGCGGAGCCGAACGAGCAGAGGCCGCAAATACATCCGGAGAAGGAAAATCCGACAGAGGTTCATCCTCAGCAATAACACAAATAATGATGTCCCAAACCCATAGACATACCAGAAATACACAACAGGAAGCGATAAACCGTCTTCGGAGGAGAGTCCCAAAGGCCAAATTTAAACCGCAGTCACAGAAAACCAGAGCAGACATAGGGCAAGTCATCCCACCTGTCCAAATTCCTGTCACGGGACCACGGGATCATATGGAAAATGCTATACTCGAGTTCAAAGCCATACTCGAAGCCACGACTAAAGTCAACACACTGACGTGTACACAAATCCTAGAGGCCCACCATCTGGGAATCGTGGACTTGAGAGATGCTAGACTAGAGGAAGCGGAAGCGGCCATCTATAACAACGATACTGCCCAAGTCATAGCAGGAGTAATGACGGGCAGCTACATGACCGCTTACAATTCCACCAGCGGTTTCGTACTAGGGAAAGAAAATGAGACACGAGAAACAACTCAACCTCAGAAGTTCGAAGCGCCCCCGGAGGATCAAATCGTAGTAGTCGCTCGGTGCACAAAAATCATGCTTGAAGAAAAGATTCTCGAGAGGGTAAAAACCACCTCGAGGGTTCTAAATCCAGCAGTGGCGGAAAGCACCAAGATGACACCCGAGATCAAATGGACGAACGGGGTCCCAGGCTGTGGAAAGACTACGTGGTTAATTAAAAACTTCGATGTGGAGAGGGACGCTGTGGCGACCACCACAACCGAGGCGGCAAAAGACTTACAGGAGAAACTGGTGCAGGCACACGGCAAAAAAGGCGAAAAGCGGGTGCGCACCATGGCGTCCATACTAGTAAATGGTTTCAGAGAGCACGATAAGCGTCCAAGGTTAATCGTGGATGAAGCTCTCATGAACCATTTCGGGACCATCCTGACTGCCGGCCGGCTGGCGGAAGCAAGCGAAATTCTCCTCATCGGAGATTTCAACCAACTACCCTACATTGATCGGGAAAACTTATTTTGGATGGTTTACAGCAGACCAACGGCCGTAGCTGGTATTGACCAACAGCTCACTTGTACATACAGGAACCCGATGGATGTAGCCTATGCACTGAGTCAAGTATACGACGGTATATACTCACCGAAACCAATAGTGAGATCTCTGAGCATCAGGGGCTATCAGGGCGAACAAATATCCTCCCATACCCCCGACACTCTCTTCCTGGTACACACACAAGAAGAGAAAAAAGCCCTGATAAACAAGGGCTACGGGGTAGGGGAAGGATCGCGCGTTCTGACAGTCCACGAATCCCAGGGATTGACCTTCAAATCGGTGGTGATCCTGCAAACAAAGAGCAGAAGGATGCAAATCCACGATAGTGTTTCACATGCTATAGTGGCAGTATCCAGACACACCCACACCTGTGTCTACTATACCGACGTGACTGATGACGCGGTTAGTAGGTTTATCCGTCGGGCCATGGACGCTCCGGCGCGGCATATTGTGGATTATAATTTAAAGATGGCGATAGAGGATCGGAATGAAACCGGCATAAAGGCAATAACGTCTTTATATAAATAAAAAAAAACAATAATAATAAAAATAAATATATAAAAAAAAAACCTTTAGATGCTCACAGATACGATTTTTAACTTACACTTAAAAAGCGATAGCAAAAAAATGGTGCGGACCGAGAGTCTGCATAAAAAAAAAAAAAAAAAGATCCAAGTGCGCTATGTTGTTTATAAAAATAAACGGCAATAAAGTTTACAAGTATAACAATATCGTAATAAATTAAGCCCGCGCGATACGTCCAATCTCTAGTTCAATATGTTCGCGAGTTGGCGGGTGAGGATGCGCGAACGCCGCTCGTTCGATCCATTGCCGCGCGGGGGGCCGCTAAATATCCGGCAGTCCAGGAATATAAGAGCCAGCGATTTAATCGAATTGTAAGGTGTTGGTCCAATCTGTGGCATGGTATGCCACACATTTAAATACTATTTGTGTAAAGAAGGAATTGTTCATGAAGGTACTGCTCTATATACCCTTCATATACCATATAGAACAAAATGGGCGTACAGAAAGTGAGATCAGAACAATCGTAGAAAGCATCCGATCCATGATGTATGCACGTGACGTTTCTTTGGATTTATGAGCAGAGGTAGGTAGAGTTTATTTGCTTAATAAAACCTCATCTAGCCGAACATCAGACAACACGCCATCAGAGTTGTGGAATGGAGTCAAACCAATTTTGGAGCATGTAAGAGTATTTGATAGTGAAGGCTATACTCGTATACATATTCCTGATCAGTTGCGGACGAAATTAGACAAAAAAAGTGAAAGGATGGTATTGTTACATATGATAATACCAATTACAGAATGTTCAACATGAAAATAAAACAAAGTATCAAGAAATATTGTCTTTGATGAGAATAAATTTCGTGAACAAAGACATAATATAGAAAAATATTCATAGAAGAAAGTGATGAAAATGTCCGACAGGATAAATCTGAAATCATACCCGATAAGGAACCTGCATTGAGAGATAATTCTTTAAATGAAAACTCACTGAATGAGAGTGAGGAAAGTATGCTCAGTGGCAACACTGATGATCCTGATTATGAACCATCACACAGATCCTCGATGATTCTCCATGTGAATCAGCAAATCTGATACAAAAGAGAAACTTGAATTTAGAAGCCAACTTAGTGGAATTTGTATTACCATCATCATTTGATGAGGCAATGAAGGGTTTGCAGGAGAATGAATGGTTGTAAGCCGTTAAAGAAGAACTAAATGCTCATGATGAGAATCAGTCTTGGATTATTATATTGGACATTGTATTTCATAAAGTGCATAAAGGTAAGGCCTATAACTTGACCAATAATCTTCCCAAGAATGTCATACCGGAGTTCGATCCCTCTAGTGAGACTCAGAACAAATAGTTGGCTTACAAAAATAAACGAATGTATCGTAATTTATGAATGGAATGAGAAGCAAACTAAACATTTTGCTCTGCTAAAACTTACAGGATTGGTAAAAAAGTAGTTTGAAGCTCTTACAAGTGTAGTATTCAGTTGGGATGAATGGTAGACGATATTTAAAAGAGCATTTCCATGTGAGCAATGTTATGGTCGGCTTCTTGACGAAATGCTAGCTAAAATTACACGGACAAACGAGAGCCTCCGTGAATATTTATATGATAAACTAACCTTTAAATAGATGTGAGATTAAAGGAAAGAAAGCTGTGGATTGCATCATTTATGGTACATATGATAAGTCTACTAGAAATAGTGCTCAGACTTTATGTTGTGAGGAACCAGAAGGTTTACTGAATTTTCTCAGTTGTCAACATTCATCAAATTCAGAAAACTTTACAACTGTAAGAAGGCGTAACGAACAGGTCTCAGTGACGCGCTCAAATAATCATCCGTATTCTTCCAACGATAATTCAGTAGTATGTTTTAACTACCGGACAATAGGACATTATTTTTACAAGTGCCCTAAGTCACGTGTCAAATGCGAAAAATGTCTACGTGTGGGCCATAATAACAATAATTACAGGTTGGAGACTTTAATACCTAAGTCGGATAGTGTGGAGCGAAAAACTTTAACAATCTAGATGGGTTTTGGGAAAAATAACGCACTATTGTAGGAATGTAAACTGATTTAATATGAGACAATGAAACAATGTATAGTAGTGCACAAAGAAGTGACATCTACATAGAATAGTAAAGCGACCAAAATTAAATGTTTCCATTACATAGCAAAGTGGCGCCACCTGACATCATCATAGCGTTTGACATACTTAACTCGTCTGGTTTATATTATTCTAACAAATCTCTACCTCCCGTGACGACAATAGTAAATTTTTCAAAGATGTTCATGTCGATAATAAAAAAATTGGTTGCGTACATCGATTTTGCGTAATCCTTATTGCGTATATCAGACGCAGAGAGTTCGAATTTATAGGATAGACGAAATGGAAGCAAACGTGGAAGTGTTGTTAGTTAACGATGAATTTATGCAAATAGCTTAACTTGTTGGCCAAAACTTTATTGAACTACCTTCAGTTACTATCTTAAAAGATAACTGCAAACTATTATTTTATAAGACTTCAAGTTGTCAAAACAGTAGTCACTATAAAGATTAAAATTAACTCTTCTTACTTCTATCGTCTATATTCCTAAGTCTTGTGTATCGTGTTTAGTTATGGATACAAGTCAGCTAAAGTCATTACGAGCTGCTAGAGGTTACACTAAAGCATCTATTGCTCGTTTATATAATTTTATTTCAAATAGCCAAGATGTCGAGCTTACAAATTTATGTACTTTACAAACAAAGCGTGCTCGTATCATTGAACTTTTTGCTGAGTACGAGCAGTACAATAAAATAATATGTGGTTTAGATGAAAACGATAACGAAAATGTAAGCGAAATAGAAACGAAATATTTCCACATTTTGACAATACTCAACGAAGAAATTAAAAAGAAATCGTCACCGAGCTGTGGTGAGATAACCTCAATTGCAAAGACAAATTTACCTACAGTACAAATACCAAAATTTTTCAGGTAATTATTGTGACTATATTCCGTTTATTAATATTTATCGTGCTTTAATACACAATGACAAATCGTTAGATAATATTCAAAAACTATATTATTTACGCTCATTTTTACAAAAAGAGCCTTTTGACTTAATAAAAAATCTACCGCTTAGTAATAAGAGCTACGAAGAAGCTCTTGAGTTGTTGAATGCTAGATACAATCATAAGTCTAAAATTGTAAATGAGCACATTAACTCTTTACTTGACATGAATTCTCTAATCAAGTCAGATCCCATAAATATTAGGGAGTTTGTATCAAAGGTAAAGCAGAATCTAGCCTCACTAAAAAATTTAGATATAGAAATACAGTCTTGGGACCCTATTATATTATGTATTTTGTCACGAAAACTAGATTCCTACACTGCAAGAGCCTACAATATAAAATAGACCTTAGCTCTCTATATGTTCCTTCACATTTGCAATTAGCAGATGCAAATTTTAATATTCCATCTGAGATAAACATGCTGCTAGGTTCTGACATATTTTTCCAGGTGTTAATGCTGGAGCAGCAGCCGGAGCAACAATTCTCTCCGAGCCAGCCTGCTTCTCAACAAAGTGAGCATATTACTCAGCTTAATCACCTGCAACCGCACTTCATAAATACAAAGTTTGGGACAATTGTAGCTGGAGCTTTGCCGAACCCAGCATCGTCAAATAAAAAGGTGTCCCTTTTATGTCTTACTACGGGGCAGCCCCTGCATGAAGTAAATTTGAGTAAATTTATTGTAGCTAGACCTACCTCGAGACCTGTAGAACGACCTGCTCGCACCTGAGGTATTCTCGTGCGCCCTCCATGCTTGAGTCACGTTCTGTTGTTGTTGGTGGGGAAAACATTGATGTTGAAGCTGTCCTCGACCTGCAGTATGTGATAGAACTCCTCGCGGAGCATAATTATTCCATCGTCCACGAGAGCTTTTAAAGTGAGAATTATTAGGTCGATTAGAGGTCATGTATCGATTAAAGGTCATTATATCACCAGAAGTCGAATGAGTACTGCCTTCATCAACCGCTGCTTGCACAGCATCTTGAAGAGAGTTATTATTTCTCGCTGATATTATTGTGCCTAGTCTCCTATTACGCAAGCCTTCGGAAAAAGCCTGCTTCTGTTAGTTTATTTATAAGAATTTCTCCCTTTCTTCTAGAGGGACCGATTTTAATTAAATATGTTTGTACTGCCCATAAGTCATCATAACAACATTGTAATAGATCTGCCATATGCTTAGATACACAAATTAATTAGGCATTATATTATACTTTGCAGTTGAATATATGAAAGCGTAACTTATATTAAGCATAATAAATGTAAATGTAAGTACAAACCCAAACTGATGAGGACAAAATAATATACTTCGTTTCTCATACGTACGCATAACTATTAGCTACCTTATAGTCTCTAGAATATATTTATAATAGTGTTCAAAATATTTCATGACGGCACTGATATCACCGAAAACACACTACACTGCACTTTTCTGAATTATTAAACGATTACACTTGTATTTGGATGTCCAATGCTTGTTTCTGGATCTCCGTCTCTACGGCGGCGACAGTAAAATGACATTTGTAACTTCTTGAGAGAGTGACGCTGAATCTTTCGTGTAATCAGCTTTTTATGGCATTTCTTATAAGCGTTAATGCCAAAGTATACCAATACTGCGGAGAACAAAATAGCGATGACCCCGAGGATTATGTTAGTGGTACTCGCGTGGAATTCCAGCTCTTCTATTTCTCTATTACTGGCACTTCCCCCAGCAGCATTTTGTGCTAACACCACTTCTTCTTTAGTGTTCGAAGCACCCATTTCTTTTTATTTTGATTTTTCTATTCGTGTGCACGAAGTCAGACCGAAGTTACGAGTATTAGTCATCATTGTTTTAAATTATATTACAGATTGTCCCATATTAGGCGAAAGGAATTCGCGTGCGAGGCAGAATACTGCCTAGTGGCATGGTCGCCATATACGGTTGGACAGTTTCCGAAGCCCTGGAAGACGGGGCGGCTGTGCCTGATGGCGAAGGAAGGCCGCCCCCCGGGCTGCGCGTCCGCGTACCGGCCCCTTGTGTTGCTGGACGACACCGGGAAGGCGCTCGAGAGGATCGTTGCCTCCCGGGTCGTTCGGCATCTTGAGGAAGTGGGGCCGAACCTGTCGAAAGCGCAGTTCGGCTTCCGGTCAGGGCGTTCCACGCTAGACGCCCTGACCCTCCTAAAACAGGTCTCCACGGAGGCGACCTCTCAGGGCGAAAGAATATTGGCGGTGTCCTTGGACATCGCCAACGCCTTTAACAGTCTGCCGCATGGTGTCATACGGAAGGCGCTCCGCTTTTTCGGAGTGCCCCCGTACCTGCGGCGGCTGTTGGAGGCGTACCTGGAGGAGAGAGAGAGGTCGCCTTCGTGGACGCTAGAGGTCAGATGGCCCAACGCAATACGGCACTGTTTTTGCGCGTAAATAGGGCAGCACATAGCTTAAGTATATAAATAAGACCTCCTACGCCCTCCTATTGGGGCTTGTAGGAATTAGTATTAAGACAAGAAGTTTGACTAAAACTTTTTTATTAATTTTAAGTTTATATACACTATTTACATTTTTTTATTTACAATTTACATATTTACAAAAGGACCGATGGCACGACAAATGATTAAAAAATAAAAGCTTGGATGTTTCTAACGGATACTTTTAATTCTTCAGGGAATCATTACAGGTAAGATAAATAATATTTCATTATACATAACGAGTAGATACAAATAATAACGTAATAAGTACGTACAAATAATAATAACGTAATATGTAGTCAAATTTATATGAAATACAAAGACTCACTAATATATAATTAGTATTTCGTAAGTAACACATTTTAGTTGTACTTGTTAATATTTGTAATACATATGAATTGTATAATTATAGTAGATATATAATAATGAAAGCAGTAATATGAACATGTGTTCATTTTACTCTATAATTGTTTGTATTTATTAACACCATAGTAATGTAACCCTTTTTTTTAATCCATTCTATTTATTTTTAGGACAAAAGACTCTCTTATGAAGTTATGGGAGAAGATTAAAAGTGAAGCCAAAATATATTACAGTTTTCAAAAGAGAAATATAAATGGTACTGGTGGTGGCCCATCAACTTCGAGAATAGATCCTATTTTAGAACAAAAAGCTATAAAATTATACTGATGTTAATTAAATTAATACTTTGATGAATTTGAAAAATCATATAATGAACTGAAACAGGCCGTTGCAATGGTTACTGAACAGGTAAAATTAAATTATATGATATAGTCCCTACCTAAATGTTAAAATTATATAGGGGATCCTATAGACGTGCTACCAGAAAAGGGCAGAACTTGTAGACTACCTAAAAAGTAAATTAAAAATGAAAAGTTTGGAAGAAACGAATTATGTGCCAGAGAAACAAGAATCCATTTATAAGTCAAATGCTCTTAGAGTTGGTACTAATAATAAAACATCTTCATCTCAAAATATATGTTTTAACTGTGGAAAACCTGATCACAAGAAAAATTCTTGCTGGTACAGAAATTCAAGTAATAGTCAAGGTTTTTCAAATCAACGAGGACATACCTTTAATCGTCGTAGTCGTGGTGTGTTTAATCGCATCATCAATCAGAGGAAATATGCAACGGATATCAAATAAACCAGGAGATAATTTCTATACTATAGTAAATAATATGACAACTGCTAGTGAAAATAATATGTCTAATGAAAGAAAAATGAATTGGTTATTAGATAGTGGATGCACAGACCACGTAATAAAACCAGACATATATTATGATAAACAAGACATAATAAGGAAGCCTATAAAAGTTCAAATTGGTGATGGTAGAATATTGGAAGCTAGTAAAGTTGGTAATATAACAGTTAATTTTCCAGTATATGGCAAGAAATCTATAATAACAATAAAAATGTATTTTATGTAAAAGAAATGAAAGCGAACTTACTTAGCTACTCAAAAATCATTGACAAGCATTCGATTATCTCACGAGGGTTATATACAAATATTTATAACAAGAAAATAGAAACTAGTTGCTACAGAAAAGAAAGAAGATAGATCATTTAAAATGATCTATGTTTCAGTAAATAATATACAAACAAATGTGACTAAAAGAGTACTTACTCTGAAAGAAGAATTACATAGAATGCTCGGGCATATAAAGTTCATACAACTAGATTTTATGTGCAAAAATGAATTACTTCAAGGTATTCCAAAGGAATTAGATACTAACTACGTAAAATGGGCAATCAGTATTGAAAATAAAGTGCATAACTTAACATTTAATAATAAAAGAAGAAGAGCTAATGATATACTGGAAATAATACATAGTTATATAAATGGGCCCCATAATACAACAGGATTTCATGGTGAAAAATACTTCTTAAGTTTTATTGACGACCACAGTAAATTGGCAAGAGTTTATTGCCTCCAGTCTAAAGTTCAAGTTTATGAGTACTTTGTAGAATATGTAAATGAAGTACAAAATGTAACAGGAAAAATGATAAAGGAATTAAGGTGTGAGAATGGTAAAGAATGTATGAACTCAAAAATGTTTGGTTTTGCTAGAGAGAAAGGTATAATGATAAAACATGTCCGGTATATGTTCACGAGCTGAATGGTATTGCAGAAAGATATAATAGGTCAATCATGAATACTGCAAGATGTCTTTTGGCGTGGCTTCGGGAGCTGTTCGACCGGTGTCTGTCTACTGAAAGTCTAGTGAAAATCTAGTACTGGATTTGTTATTAGATTATTTGGTAGTGCTGCTATATTTTAGAAGTCTAAGAAACAATGTAGTGTTACAAAGTCTTCTACTTTTGCTATGTATATTGCTTTGTCAGAAGCAATGATAGGAGCCGTTTTTATTCTGAATTATTATGGTATAATATGAATGCTGTGGCGTCAATATCGTCATCGGGTAAAGAAATGGATACGCCAAAAACCAACCATAATAACACATCCGGTGTTGTGGCTATACCCATGCCAAGTCATGTCAGCACTCGTGCGTCTTCCCAGCAACCGCAGGGAAACAGTTACGCGTGATTTGTATAATAAGAATTTGATAGTTCCGTTGTAATGCACCTAGTTCTTATCGCAACATTGTATATTGCATATTGTATTCCTTTGTTTTGTTTTATTTTGTGTTCACGAAAATATATTTGAACATGTATATTGTATTACATCGTATTGTATTGTATGCATTTGTATATGAGTCATTAATGTATTTAGTTATAAGATTTTGTTTTCAAATTGTAACATTATCATTTTTCCGTAAAAAAATTTGCAAAGTTTTGGGGGAAGTAGTGTAGGGACACAAAGTAGGCATGTAAGGCAGAGTGGTAAGCAAATAATTATATGAGAGCGCGACGTATGAACGGCGAGCCAGTTACTGTGCGCTGGCCCGCACGAAAAGTTATCGATACGGGGCACATTGAAATTAAAACAACTCAAGTTAACGATTGATCTTTTAATTGAATGACCGAATCGTGAGGACCTTCATTAGCCAGCAGGAGCAGTACTAAATTGGAGTACACTCACACACACAACACCTCAAATCCAAGAAAAACCCCAAACATTGATTTTTAATATCAGTGTATTTATTAAGATACATCTGTAGCATAACATTATTGTTTCGCGAGCTCGGTCCTTGCCACGGGACGAAAAGGCGGGGGCGTACAATACAATACGCCCGCGCAGGTACGGAGTGGCCAGGCAGTCCGTCCGAGCTACGAGACCGTGAGCACGAAACGCGGCACCTGTACCTCGCGACCTGCACTGCCTTATTATCGCTGTTATTGATAAAAATAAACTTTTATACATATACTGTTACCGTCTTGTATTGTTATACCCAAACTGGTGACCCCATCGAAGAACGTGAACATGTTGGAAGATAACCAAAGTGTAGTGATTCTAGCGTGCAATATAGCGGCGAGTAATTCCGCGTTGGTGTTCGCATACCGCCGTTTTATCCTGAAAAACCGGCTTTATAAGTTTTCTCAAATGGAAGCACAGTTTATTCTGTCTAACATAAAGACAGAGGAGACCAAATTTATTTACGTCGTAGGAACCTTGGATCCACAGTATACAATGGAAGTGTCTATGTATCTAGTATATGTCCGAGTCTGAGAGCACTGATTTAATTAGATATAGTGATGCTGATTTCGCAAATGACCAGACCAGAAAATCAATAACTGGATATGTTTTTCTAAAAAATGGAGTGCTGTCACATGGTCTACGACAACAAACTGTGGCATTATCAACTACTGAATCTGAATTTATGGCTGTGTGTGCAGCCACAAAAAAAGCTATTTGGCTTAGACAGCTACTGTGTGATATCTGTGAATATAAACAGAACTCTGTGTGTATAAATATTGACAATCAGAGTGCTATTAGTGTGATTAAGAACAGTGACTTCCATAAAAGATGTAAACACATTGATATTAAGTTCAATTTTGTTAAAGAGAAATACCACAGCAAGATAATAAGTTTAAACTATGTACACAGTGCTAATCAATATGCTGACATCTTTACAAAAGCATTACATAGAGATAAATTTAAATTCATGAAACATAATATTGACATGTCAAAGTTTGTTACTTAATTGTTACTATCAGGTATAAAATATGTCAATTGTCAATACAGTTATTTAGTGTTGTAATTCATATTTCATTAAAGGCTCGAATTTAGGAAGAGTGTTAAAATAAAATGTCGATTGTACGTTTAAATTTCGCGCCTTGAATATTGTTTACTATAGACTTGTATGCTCTATGACGCCATCTTTTTGTAATAAAGCTCTTTAAAGTTTTTGTTCTCACATATTAACAGAAATAATATACATATTTTGTTTTATCTCGAATGGTAATTGCACAAACAATACTTCAAAGTGGCCCGCCGACCATATATTAATAGGACCAAATATAAGATATAGGAATTTTGTAATTGTATTATCTATCGTTGTTAAATAAATTTGAATAGAATTAAAATTATAACAGGGAATATATAACTGGCGAAACAGTGATATGTGAGCGATATGTAATACTGGATATCGAGTATATATTATACAAATAAAGATTATGTGACCCTATACAGATAGATGTAAATAACACCATAGAAATAGATAGATATGAATAAAGTTAAGGTTTAGATAATAAGAATATAGAGTTTCGTGCAAAATGGATCTAAATATAGAGATAACTTTGTTCGTATGTAAGATAGATATAAGATGTATATTTTAGCGTATAGATTGCATGCAAATAGATAATTAGAAATGTATATTATAGACCTGTTAAAATCTATTTGTACAAATATAGATTAATAAATAGAAACGCGAAAACCGAGCCAACAGAAGTGAAAAATAGAGCCGCACCGCTTAACGGTATCGTCTCCGGCCCGGTTTTGCTTATAAGCACGATCGGCGGGGTACTCTATGGTAATTCGATTGCACAACTCATCGCAGTAACATCGTAGTTTGATCGCACAGTCCATTGTGATTACATTGAGTAGTTCATCGAGTAGTCTTCATAGATTGTCATTAGTAGTGCTCTGTTGGCTCGGGGACGAGGTCATTATATGAGAACCACGGTGTTTTTTTTGCGACCATCCCGACCTCCGCTTCAAAATCCACCACCTTCGTCGGCTGGCTCGTGCGTTATTGCACATCATCAGGGCCGCTTCAGGACATCACCGGCATCCGGCTGTCGTCACCGAGGCGGGCTACCGGCGCTCTCGTTACCACCTTCGAGAGTTCTACGCCCGCCCACCCGGATATTGTCGCCTCGGCTCACGTCTCCTCATTCCACCTCATCTGCCTAACGGGGAGCCGGTGACGTACGAGGACGAGAGGTATCGCTATATTTTTAGTTTAATTTAGGTTTTTTTCTCAAATATTTTTTTCCAGAGATATATAGTATTTTGAACTGTACACATTAACACAGATACTATACAACATAATACATAACTTTTTACGCTGCTCTTTAAATTAAATTTGAATTAAAAGAATTTTTTTCCTTAAGTCATACATTGCCTACTGACATTTTAGTAGTGCGCTATTTGTTAAAAAAAAAATTTGTTTATTTCCATTCCTTATTTTAAATAATAATGGAACGACTAATTTTTTTCAATTTTATAAACAAATTTAATAACATTCTATATAGCTATGCCAGAAGCAGAATATTTAATAATGAGCTACCTTCTTTTTTATTATGAGCCATTGTTGCTCTTATCTCATGCGTGGGTGATGCTGGAAGCCAGAACTTCAAACGGTGTTTATTGAGTTCTTGGTCTGTACCAGCTAGCTAACATATTTTAATTATGTTGCATGTTTTTTTTTTTGTGGCTTATTATGCATAGTGCACAAGATAATCCTTGATGCTTATGCTGATCCGTTTTTTTTTTTGGAGTTAAGTCTTAGTTGACCTATATTTTGAACAGATAGTCTGTAACCAAATATACCGCTAGTTTAATGTCATTACTTTTCCAAATTGTTTATTTTTTAAATTTGTGGGTTCGTCCTTTGCTTTAGTCAGAGACTTACTTTTGAATATGTAATTTTGTATGTAAAGGTTATATTACATTACCCTACATTTAGTCGTTCAGTTTCTTTAATTACTTATATAGTGCACACCTATTTGTTATCTTAATATATATATTTCTTGTGTGCGTGTGTATGTGACTGAACTCCTCCTAAACGACTGGACCGATTTTGATGAAATTTTTTGTGTGTGTTCGTGGAGATTCGAGAATGGTTTAGATTCACAATTGGACCCGGCAGGTGGCGCTGCGATCGACTTTTAGGATTTTTTTTGTTTTCAAGGCAGGACAACGTCCGCCCGGTCCGCTAGTTGTTATGTAAAATTATATGTCTTATTTCTTGGAACTTTTAATATTAGTAGATTCCCTAATACATTGAAATATGTAATTGTTAATTGGCCATTAACAATTATTTCTTTGTCAATTGAACATTTCTTTGAGTAATTTTATTTTCTCAAATTATAGTTTGTTGTTGAACATATTATTGTCACAATATTTTGAATACAACTTGTTAAATTGTATTCCATCAGTTTTCATTGCAAAATATCTTTTACTGGGTAGTCTTAATATAGAATAAGCTACCACTGGTTTCAAAAAAGAACATCTTGGAGCAAGATCTCCTTCAATGATAAGTTTATGATATATAAATGATGACTGAAAAATGATAGTTGTGAAAGGAGTTTATTGTTTTTTTTTATTATTCTATTTGATTGATGAGTATAAATGGAAAATTGTGTGAGTGATGTTGAAGTTTAGTTTGAGAGAATGTTAGTAAGAATGATAGGGCATGTCTGAGCAATCTTATCCTTCAGGTGCCAGATGATGAATTAATTTGAAAACTGATTGAATAATTATTATTACGGTCATTACGAAATATATTATAGTATCGTATCGCTGTTAGTGTACTTAACAGTTAACTATTCCTCTACCTACTACATTATAGAAACATTTATTATTTACATTCATCACACGACTCTACAAAAAAATTTTCGTTCTTTGTCCTAAAGTTTATACTATTATTTTCCAGTTAGTTATGCACAAAAACGAAAAGAAAATACCTTTTTTCGGTATAAAGTTTGCTTTTGTGATAGTTATAATGATAATACTCATTTTTCAATTTTTTCATAAATTTTAATTGATTTTAATATTTTTAAAAAGACCGCGCGGTGAGAGTGGGGTATTAACGTTTACACTGTGCCGATAGATGGCACCCGAGTGATAAACAACCATCAGGTGTTATTTACAAGCCCAGAATAACTTAAAATGTCGTCACGAAAGTGCAAATACGATGCTGATGCATTTTGTTTTATATGTGGTCAATTTATTAAAGTTCGAGACGTGAAATATGAACTAAAGACATCTCACGTTCTCTGTGAAGCCTATGAAGCATATTTTGACTGTCCTGTACGGAATCAAGATAAGCCATGGGCTCCACATGTTGCTTGTAGTTATTGTAAAAGGTGTTTGGAAGGTAAGCAATTTTTATTTAATTAAGCGATGAATCCAAAATAATAGACATATTAATTTTTATTTTTATATTTTTAGGTTGGTATCGAGGTGAGAAAAGGTCTATGAAATTTGCAATACCAAGGATTTGGCGAGAACCAAAAGACCATATTACTGACTGCTACTTTTGTATGGTGAATTCGAGTAAAAGACGTAGAGGTAAAAATGCAAAACCTATTGAATATCCTGACCTCGAATCTTCTTCTGCTCCAATTGCTCACGACCTGACACGACCAGTACCTGAGCCACCAAAAAAATTATCGCAGAAAAGTAGCTCATCTTTTAGTTCTTATAAAAGTAATTCCGATAAGGAGTTTTTGCCTACACCTGAACAACCAAAACACTATCCCATTACTTCAGAAGATTTTAACGATCTAATTAGAGATTTAAATTTGCCAAAAAATAAAGCAGAGCTTCTAGGCTCTCGGTTAAAACAGTGGAATTTGCTTGATGATCTTAAGATCACGGATCAGCGGACTAGGCATGAAATGTTTGCAACGTTTTTCACGAAGGAAGATGGACTTTGTTTTTGTAATGACATTAAAGGTATGTTTGAAGCAATTGGCATACCCTGTGTCCCTAGCGAATGGCGTTTATTCATTGACAGCTCTACAAAAAGTTTAAAAGCAGTTCTATTGCACAACGGAAATAAATTTCCGTCTCTTCCAATTGCTCACTCAGTACATCTTAAAGAAAATTATGAAAGTGTCAAAATTTTGCTTGAATCTGTAAAATATCGTGAGTATAACTGGGAGCTGATTGGAGATTTTAAAATGGTGGGATTTTTAATGGGGCTACAGGGTGGATATACAAAGTATCCGTGTTATTTGTGCTTGTGGGATAGCAGAGCGGATTCTAAACACTATATTCAACGGTCATGGCCTGTAAGAACAGAATTGTGTATCGGAAAACAGAACGTCAAATTTGAGCCGATTGTTGAAGCGGAGAAAGTGTTAATGCCGCCTTTGCACATTAAGTTAGGGTTGATGAAACAATTTGTTAAAAAATTGGATGAAACTTCAGAAGCTTTTGGATACTTAAAAAATTTTTTCCGAAGTTATCGGAAGCAAAGGTTAAAGCTGGGGTTTTTGTTGGTCCGCAAATAAGACAGATTTTCGCCGATGAAAAATTTCCAACGTTGCTGAATCGTACTCAAAAAGCAAGTTGGAACAGTTTTAAAGCAGTAGTTTCTGGATTTTTAGGAAATAATAAAGCTGAAAACTACGAAAAGTTGGTTGAGGATATGCTTACAAATTTTAAGGCCATGGGCTGCAGGATGTCATTAAAAGTACATATGCTGCATGCTCATTTGGATAAATTTAAAAACAATATGGGAGCCTATTCCGAAGAGCAAGGAGAACGTTTCCATCAGGACATCATGAATTTTGAACAACGCTATCAAGGCCAATACAATGAAAACATGATGGGCGACTATATTTGGGGTTTATTGAGACAAAGTAGCTATGAACATAAAAGAAAAAGTAAAAGTGTGCACTTTTAAGTTATTTTCCACTTTTCTGTAAGCTAATTTGATAGTAAAACTTAATAAAAATAATAAACATTTTTATTTCAATAGTTTTATTTTCAATCAAAAATTAAAATCCGAGATTTTTAAAAATTTCGTTCAATCAGTCTTCTAAGCACAAAAGCAAAGTTTTTCATGCCATATATTTTTTTTCCGTTTAATTACGACCTAAACTACCGAAATTTAGTGCTTTGCAATCAAAGTCAAATTTCATGTTGACCCGTGTTATTCTTCAACTTCAACAACTAACATTTGAACTCAAAGTTTTTTGAATAGC
Organism: Antheraea yamamai; assembly: GCA_036509395.1. Taxonomy (NCBI): domain Eukaryota; kingdom Metazoa; phylum Arthropoda; class Insecta; order Lepidoptera; family Saturniidae; genus Antheraea; species Antheraea yamamai. The sequence continues at coordinate 2,762,924 of AP028437.1, read as the reverse complement.
ATCCAACATATGGTTGATTGTTTTGCTGATGAAACAGGCGTGTCCGTGTTAAAACTTAGTAAAAACAGGCGACTTTAAACATGAAGAACAATTAGAAATACGTAATCAATTCGACAACTTTTATTGTAAAGTTCAAATTATAGCGGATGACAAATAATAATCTCTCGTATATAAAATTTGACCAATGCTCAGCCTACCACTTGTTATCACAGTTATTCGAGAATTCAGCTGCTGACACGCCTTACCGATTTTTCACGGTGGTATAACTGAATGGAATGGATTTTACGATTTGTTTTCATAATTAGTATATAAAAACGAGCAATTATCAAGTGTTGAACGCTTCCGTTATTTGCATTTGTCATTGCGGGGTGAACATTATAACTTAATGAAGTCACTTCCCGCAAATGGCGATAACTACAGTACCGCTTTGCAAGTGTTACTGATTCGTTATAGCAGAATTATAGCGACCAAACACATGGACAAGATTCTTGATGTCGAACCGGTCAATGATAAAAGTGTTGATCAAAGTTTGCGTAACATTTTGAATGTTTATCATGAAAATTTAACCGCTTTGACATCTTTCGACTTCCCTGTCAATGAATAGAGTTTAATTCTGTTGAATATTTTGTTACGTAAAATAACGCGTAATATTCGAAAACGTTGCGTTGGCATGTGAGATCCCTTCTATGAGTGTATTTATCGAGATTCTATACAAAGAGTTTTCGGCCCGGTGCAGACGTACGTTCGGGTGATACAGAGCCGCAGGCCGCCGCATGCCTAACTCGTTGTCGCGACAATCCGTCACTTCCCGCACAGCGTTAGCGCGCACGCGGTCGGACCCACTGCAGGCTCTATAGTACGATTACGAGCGCGTGATTCGTCTTCTACACATTCCTCGCCCATAATGAGCATTCATACTACGACTGCCATTATTTTTAATGTACCTACTGTAAAGAGCATCCTTACCGTCACGTTCATTAAAAGAAATGCGACAACTTTAATAAATAAACTTTATCCGAAAAGAAATCCTGTAGTCATTAATAATATTTTTGGTTGCGTACACAAGTGTACATGAATGTTATATGAGCTTCAAGCCAAGCCTGTCACAGAAGAAGAAGCTCTACCTAAATCGATCTTCGTCAATACTCGTAAGCGAGGTAACAATGGAAAATACATTTAAAATTAATTAGATTGTTTCTTGAAAACAATAGCTCTGAGGACACAGCGTATGTTGAACTCGAGGAAAAGGAAGAATTGGGTAACAAGAACCCTTTGAAAATCACCCAATTATTTAATGACAATGTTAAAAGCTTTACTATAGCATTTATACAGTTAACGCCTATAAAATTGGAGATACATTCAAGAAATCTTGTGCGGCTAATATTCTTTTTAATTAGAAAACTTTCTGAACAAATAAGTTGAGATCTGAGAGCATTCGTCCCTACACATTTGGAAGAAAATTGGTCATTTGCCTCTGAAGTAGAAGCTATAGTGGAATTTCTTGCTTTAAATCATAAGTTACACATCTTAATATATATATTTCTTGTGTGCGTGTGTATGTGACTGAACTCCTCCTAAACGACTGGACCGATTTTGATGAAATTTTTTGTGTGTGTTCGTGGAGATTCGAGAATGGTTTAGATTCACAATTGGACCCGGCAGGTGGCGCTGCGATCGACTTTTAGGATTTTTTTTGTTTTCAAGGCAGGACAACGTCCGCCCGGTCCGCTAGTATATCTGTAGAAAATGTAAAAATGTTTCTAGTTATAAAAAATATATGTGGCAAACATGATGATATTATGAAAAACATTGACTTGGAACAAATTATCAACAATGATATATGTATATATCACAAAATACAAATAATGTAAAATAGACAAAAGCTGATTAACGCCAAACATGCTAATGAAACGCAGAAAATTATAGGAAAAATAATTAAAGATAGGGAAACATTACCCTAAGTAGGGAATGTAGCTTCTAAACAATTTGCAAAAACAGCGAGAAGCAATAAGTTGCAATCGCGATATTTAGGACCATACACAATAAGCCATATGCATACAGGACATATAACGGAAATTAGAAGAGTGCAGGTGAACGTGTCAATAACAGCACATTTTTGGTACATTACATTACATCAAGATACAACTGATATAATTAGGTTTCCTTGCAGATTTTGGTTGATTATTTGAATCGTATTTTGTTGTATTGGCAGCACACCGATTTGTAATTTTAAACAAATTTTGTTTTGTAAATAAAATGTAGGTTGACAAAAAAGATAACATTGTAAGATATCTTTAAATGGAAACCTGTAATTGATTATAATTTAATTGATATAATTATTAATTATATTTAATTCTGACCAAATGACTGAGTACAGTAATCTATTACACTAGAACTATCGTATAGTATAAAGGGCATTATTTAATATTCTCTTAAACCCAGCTGTAAATCCTGTGATATTATATAAGGAGTCTGTGGTCTACGCCTGTCAGTGCCGGACGTGGTTATCGGTAACTTGAATAATTTCACAGTAATTATTGTAGATTTTGAAGTTGATTTCTATTTTTAGTGTGTTGTTCTTTTGTTTTGTGAGGGTGTTACATTTTTGTGATTGTTTCCGTGACTTCCTACATTAAATACACTCTCCGTTATGGAGAGTATTCCCCTCACCCCCTATTCCTCCGGACATTTCAGCCCCTTCTTCAGCATCAGGAGTTACTGGTAAACGCTGTTTGGCTTCCGATAATGAAGCCTCCAGGGGCAAAAAAGCCATTACTTACATAGAAATAGGTTCTGCGTCTATGCAGTGGATCTACCTACACCCTAGCATTGTTATAGGCATTAATGCATATGCAGAGTCAGACAAAGGCCGCTTTATCATCCAAATCTCGCGCTTTGAACCGGACCCTGCAGCGGTCCTTACTATCTGGTCAATTAAATTTTGCCAACTACTTTTTAAACACAATATAAAAAATATCTTTCGTGATGGTGTAAAACGGATTGGGAGGAATAAAAAAGCTGTGGAGTTTTCTTCAGTAACGGATGCCAACAGTTCCCTAGGTAACCCTATCTTGGCAGAACTTAAATATGTAGCATCTATCCCGCCATATAATGTCACTAGTACGGGACTTGTTCGTAATGTGCCAGTAGACTTCTCGATAGATGAGTTTGTCGAGAGTCTTGTGGTGCCTAATCACTGTGGCCTGGTGCTGAAAGCTAGACGATTGCGTAGAAAATTTGTTGCTGATAGTAAGATTGATTGGGTTCCGACTCTCATTTAGAAAGAAAAAAAAGAGTGTTTACTGGTGAGTCCATCGCTATCTAGGAAGCTATTAAATTTATGTTAACGTATAGAATGAATAAATTTATTTTAACCGACTCGAAAAGCTGCATACAAGTCGTATTGACTAACCCTTTTAAATTCAAATATAGATCCACGATAATACTAAAAATCAAAGAATCCTTCTATCTTTGTCAATATCAAGACCTAGAAGTCGTCAGCTTGGCGAATCTAAGGTCACTCAGGCATCCAAGGCATCGAAACTGCAGATTCCTGTGCTAAACAAGCTGCTAGTATAGGTTCCCTTGAACATTTCTAGATAATTTCTGGTGATCTTTGCTCAAGCATAATACTAGATGATTAAAGTGTGGAATAATCAGTGACAGATATCACAAAAGGTTCAAGCCAAATTCTATGGGATTATCCAACCAACTATTTATATCCTAATTAATAAATTTGCGTGTATTAATCAATTACTAAAACACACAATTATTGATATTCAATAGGCAGTAATGTTTTAGTCTAAGAAATCTAACATTAAGGATAAACTTTCTATTATTAATAAACTTAGTCTTGTACTACTGTTCAAGTGTGTAAAACTGTAAAACAAACATATGTATGTCGGAGGAAGCTATAAGTCGAGTTGATTATTGTTTGCACACATAATATTATTTGTCTTCATCTAAATGCTTAATTTTATTTTATTTCATTTATAACATTTTTCTATAGTTTAAAACCTTAATAATATAAAAGAAGTTACATATATTGTGGGGTTTCCGGTTCCGGTTGTCAAAGTGCTAACAGCGTTGTGATTATACCTCTAGTAAATTAAAGATTTAAAAAGTTTTACGCCACATGTGTACATAAACACCGTTAAAAAACAACACAACAGGTGCCGTGGTAGATTCAGAAATATCATCCGTCGAATTCTCTCTACATCTATCCAGTAAAGTGAAATTGAAGATCCACAACAACATCCGAGGTTAGAACATTAATCAACCGCCATTTTGAAAATTTCAAATGAACATTAAGTTGCACGTAACTTCAACTGTCAGTATATTGTCACGGAGACTTTGATGTCACTCTAACTGTCACTTGGTTTGGTTGGTATCAACTATAATGTTGCCAGAAAAAGAAACCCCAAAGTTACTACTTACTGTTACGTTCCGTTCCACATAAATTGAGTGGACATTATGGAGGGACAATTTGAAATATTATTTGAAAATATGAAACTCGAAATGAAAAATCAGACAATCGAATTAACAGAATCTCTTACTAAAAATATTATGGATCGGATGGATGAAAAACTAATGCCTATCAAGGAGGAAAACGAAAAACTAAAAGAAAAAATCGGCAAATTAGAGAAGGAGATAGAACATTTAATAAGGGAAAAGAAAAGTAACAACCTAATTATTTTTGGATTAGAAGAGGGCGAAAACTCAACAGCTGAGCTATTCAAGAATATAAAAGAGAACTTCAAAAGAGACTGAAACATCAATTTAGAAGAAAATGAAATAAATAAACTAAACCGCTTAGGAAAACTAAAAGCAGAGAACAAACCGAGACCTGTACTATGTTCCCTCATAAGCGAATGGAAGAAGAACGAAATTATGAAAAACAAAAAGAAACTGAACGGAATTTATATATCGGAAGACTATTCTAAAGAAGTATTAGAAAAGAGGAAAGCTTTACAACCGCAATTACTAGAAGATAGGAAAAAAGGAAACATAGCTTTTTTGAAATATGATAATTAAAGAACCTAGCAGCACCAAAAACGATAAAAGGAAAAGGGAACGATCCACCTCGCCACAGTCACCGCAAAAAACTCAGCCCAAAAAGCAACAAACGCTTAGCTCTCTCAAAAATAACAGAGCAAACGCATTCGAAGTAATGAGAATTAAATCAAACTCTCTAACCAATATTTCCACACGCAAGAACCAATAGCAATTAACATCCGGAACACGTGAAACTCAAACAAACTACGAAAACAAACAAAACATAAAAACACAATCTCCCCCAATCCGACTGGTCCTCGTGGGGGATGAAGACCACAACCCTCCAACATTCCAAAAGAGAAAAGAAAAAATCTTTATTGCAGCACTAAATACCCTTACTTCGAAAAATGAAGAAAATTTAACAGAATTAACCTACGCGCTAGAACATATTAAATGGGACATCGTTGGCCTTAGCGAAATGAGGCGATTGGGAGAAAGAATTATTTCAAATCAGGATTTCTTACTATACCATATAGGCACCACTCCTGGCCACCATGGGGTTGACTTTATTGTAAAGAAACGCCTGACAGATTGTATAGAAGGATTTATAGGCATTTCGGAACGCACAGCAATGATGAATTTAAAACTACCAGGATACCAAGACTCATGGTCTATTATACAAGTGTACTCGCCTACAGAACAGTCAGATGAAGAAACAATAGATACATTTTATCTTGAATTAAATAAAGCCATCCGAGATCACGCTCATAAAAACTTAATAGTAATGGGAGACTTCAATGGCAAACATGGTGACAAACGTTCCGGTGAAAACGCACTAGGCCCATTCACATACTGCAACAAAACCAGAAGCAGAAACGGGGAAAAAATTATGAACTTCACACTAGAAAACAACCTTACTATTTTAAATACTATATATAAGAAAAGTAAGAAAAGAATGTGGACTTGGATCTCACCAGACGGGAAAACGAAAAATGAAATTGATTTCTTCATGACGAACAAGAATACCTATTTCAGTAACTTCAAAGTCATTAACCAATTCAACTTCAACACCAATCACAGGTTAATCAGGGCAGAATTAAAAACAACACAACCAAGAAAACCTAGACCAAGAAAAGAACCTGTAGAGGTAAAGCTCGGAAAACATCAAATGGAACAATAAACAACCAGCCTGAGAGATAAATTCTCAAACTTTAAAGAAAACACAAAGAACCTAAACATACAGGAAAAATACAACTGGATAGAGAATATTATTAAAACTGAAACAAAACTCGCTGCAAATACCAATAGGGAACACAAACAATGGCTTACAACTACCACTATAGAATTGCTAGAACAAAGGGGCCACTTAGTTAACACAAAAGACGCAAAGGATAGAAGAAAACAACTTACAGAAATTAACAAAGAAATAAAGAAAGACATAAGAATAGATAGGAACAGAAATAGAATGGAGACTATTGAAAAACACATAATAAAAACGGGTGGTGTCAAAAAAGCGTACAATACAATACCGAATAAAAAACCATGTCATCAGGAAAAAGACGAAGGTCATAGACATAACATCCAAAATTAGAAGACTTAAATGGCAATGGGCGGGGCACTTGATAAGAGGCCAAGAGAAATGGAGTAAAATCGTGACACGATGGTACCCTAGAGAAGGAAAAAGGAAAAGGGGCAGACCACAGAAAAGGTGGGATGATGACATTAGGCAAGTTGCAGGAGTAACGTGGAATAGAGTGGCCCAAGAGAGACAGGAATGGAAAAGGTTGGAGGAGGCCTTTGCCGATTGGCAAACAGACCTTCAAAACATTATTAAATACTAGAATAGATTTTTATTATTTACAATATATTTAACATAATCATAGTTTTTAGTTTCAATACTTTGTAAATAGATAATAGTCTGAATAAAGGGCTTTATTATTATTATTATTATTATTATTACATATATTGTAATTTACGTAATGACCAATCAGAGTAGAGCCAATGCCTCGAACGGGGTCGAGGCGTCATCTTTACTTTTAGAGGGCGGACAGTTTATGTGGGACATTGGTTTGATAGCAACGGATCGAGTTGGATCGTTGATGACAGTATTATTATATTCGGTGGTTAAAGTAAAATCGGTGCCCCGAATTCGCTGCTCGGTCAGATTGTTACTTTTACCGAAATATTATTTAATTTAAATTTAGATTAAAATATAGTGTAATAAATAGTGAAAGTATGATAATTGTGTTTTGTGCTCGCATTTTACCCGAATGACGCCCACTACGCCCGTAACCACTTATGACGATGCCAACGGGAATAACGTTTTCCACGACATGTATATATCTGTAGAATTTAACGTGCGTCAAAATTAAATGGAATATATTATACTTTGGTGGTCCGAGCATAGTACGTGTGTAGTACGTAGTGGTGTATCGTACGCGTTCCCTTTGTTTCGGTAGATTGTTTCATTTACAATCTTCAGATTTATCTGTGTTGGTTTCTCTCTAAAGTTGACTGATGTTGTTACAGGAATACTTAATAACATAATTATCTGTGATTCAACGTCAGAAGCTACGAAAAAGCACTTCTGAGTCGAATTTAGCGCCACCGCCGGGTTACAACCAGGGCGGTCCCGCATTTAGCATGCATCCTAAAAATCAACCACAATCCCCGTATAACGGTCCTAAGCCTATGAGAAGCGTCAGCCACTTTGTATCTCGCCCATTAGGACCGGGAACCGGGTGGAACTGAGCAAGATAAGGGAATCCACCACATTCTAACTTTTTTAAAACGCGCGATGTTAACTTGAACGAATGTTCTAGTTACGACGAATTCTATTACCCAGATACTTATGGCTACTACTACTCGGAACCTAAGTATTGTGATGGCCATGACCATTACCCCTTATGAATATGAGCCCCCTGGATAGATTAACTTAATAAAAGACATGAACACGAGGGCTACTTATGACCACTCGCATATTTCTGCACCCAGTAGCCAAGATTTTCCCAAGGGATCGAAGACAAATAAACTAGGATAGAATTAAGTATGCAAACTCAAGGAAAACTTCCATACATTCGCATCGGCAACCCTCCACTGAATTTATTAATCGATACAAGCCCCAACCAGTCTTTTATTAGCCCGGAAGCTATCCCAAGTTACTTCGCAGAGATACCTCTAAATTACGATCCGTTCGCAGTCACTGATGTTCACGTCACGAGCAGGAACGATTATTCTATCTATTTGCCCTGTTTCCCTGAATTCAGAGATTCGGAAGTGATTAAATTGTTCATATATAGATTCCATGATCATTTCGACGGATTGATAGTTATGGATCTACTTACAAAATAGAAAGCCAAGTTAAATCTTAAAAAGTTCACTCTAATTACCGAATTCGCAACGGACTCAATACAAATTTATAATTCACGGAACTTGAACGTATACGAAGGAATTATGTTAGCGGATAGATCTAAATGAATAAGATTGCATATTAAGGCCCCGGGTGCTGAAGTATTAGTTCAACAACAGGTAATTTGTAATTGCGTGTTATTCGAATACATTACTACCGTAAAAAACAGCCGCGGTATAATAGAAGTCCTAAACCCATCAAAAACTGACATATACAATATTCTCACTAAACGATGCCACACCGACAATTATGTTTAATGTTGAGTGTTAAAGCACCGAACAAATATCGTCATGCGCTAAGAAGGTTATACCGCGCCTCTGTACCGAACACCTCAACGAGGAGGAAAAGGCGAATTTAGTATCGCTATATTTTAAGTATGCCGGCGTGTATATATAAGGCGAGGCGGTTAATCTTTACGAATAAAATAAAACAATATAAGAACACCCAATCTATGCACGTACTGGTTGGCTCCTTATAAATAAATTGAATACCTGCGCTCCAGATAATGAGATGTGTTTCTGGTCTGCATTTATCGAGTATAGAGCATGCAGACGCTTTACATGGGAACTTTTTGAATGTCATTGTAACTGTTACGGCCTATGCCCACGCCTACACGCGCCTTGACACGTAAGGACAGCCCGCGAGCCCCGAACTCGTCGACTCACCCCGACCACCCCGCACCGAAACATCACCCTCGCGCGCCTACGCACGCGCCGCGCGGACACTCGGACTTAAGCTAGCGCAATGTCGACTTGACGCCGGGAGGCCCTCAGGGCACGTGATGGGGAGCCGAAATTGCAGGCCCCCCACCACCAAGGGCAGGGACCTCCCGGTTGTGGGCACAGGTCCGAGGGTGGTAGCCGCCAGGCAGGAGGAAGTTGCAATGGACCAGTAATGGATCACACCATTTGCAACTTCCTCCAGGCGAACCTCAACCACTGCGCCGCTGCACAGGATCTCCTCGTGCAGTCAGTGGCGGAGTGGGGTATCGGGCTCGCGGTCGCCACGGAGCCCTACTTCGTTCCCTCCCAGCCGCAGTGGGCTGGGGATCGGAACGGCTCCGTGGCGATCGTGGCGGGTCGAGGTTCGTCCCTGGCGGCAAGAGAAAGAGGGGCCGGGTTCGTGACGGCCGTCTGGGGAGAGTACGCCATTGTGGGGGCGTACTTCTCCCCTAACAAACCCCTGCGGGAGTTCGAGGCGTACCTCGGCTCCCTGCAGGGAGCTGTCAGACGGCTGTCGCCGCTCCCCGTGGTCCTCATGGGGGATTTAAATGCCAAATCGAGGACCTGGGGAGCGGCAGTCACGGACCTGAGGGGCATGGCCGTTGAGGAGTGGGCAGCCGTGTTGGGGCTGTCCCTCCTCAACCAGGGGAGCGTTCCCACGTGCGTGCGATGGAACGGGGCGTCGGTGGTGGACGTCTCGTTCGCCACACCGTCCGTCGCACGCCGTGTCCGGGGGTGGAGAGTGCTGGAGGAGGTGGAGACCTTATCGGACCACCGATATATCAGGTTCGAGGTCTCCATCTCCCAAGCCGGAATTGGCACTCGCCCCCGGAGGGGCGCGAAGTTCCCCTGTTGGGCGATGAGCCGCCTCAACCGTGAATTAGCGGAAGAGGCGGCCATCGTCCAGGCCTGGGCCATGCCCCCCCCCCACAGGGGCTGATGTCGACGCGTCCGCAGCCCGCCTCCGTGCAGCCCTCACGGAGGTTTGCGACGCGTCGATGCCGCGGAGCGTACACCGCCCAGACAAACGGGCGGTGTACTGGTGGACGCCGGAGATCGCCGATCTCCGAGCGGCCTGCTCCGCGGCCCGGCGGCTGTTCGGGCGCAGCCGCCGGCGCCGGCATAGGGACCCGGAGGCGGAGGCCCGGCTGTATGGCAGCTATAGGGAGTGCAGGAAGACCCTGCAGGCTGCCATCAGCCGGGCGAAACAAGCAGCATGGGAGGAGCTGCTCCAGACGCTGGAGGGGGATCCTTGGGGGCGCCCGTACAGGATCGTACGAATGAAGTTACGATCCTGGGCGCCCCCGGCGACGGAGACCCTCCGGCCGGAGGTGGTAGCGAGGGTCGTGGGAGAACTGTTCCCCGACCCTCCGATGCTACCAGCTCCTCCCATGCCTCCGCCTCGGGAGGTAGTCGAGGAGGTGCTCGACGGTCCTCCCCCTCCGATAACGGAGGAGGAGATGGGGAGGGCTGTGGAGCGTCTCCTCAACCGGCGAAGAGCACCCGGCCCTGATGGGGTCCCGGGTCGGGTGCTCGGCCTCGCCTTGGGCCAATTAGGGGGGTGGCTTCGGGAGCTGTTCGACCGGTGTTTTTCGGTCGGGCAGTTCCCGAAGCCCTGGAAGCTTGGGCGGCTCTGCCTTATGGCAAAGGCAGGCCGCCCTCCGGACTGCGCGTCCGCGTATCGGCCCCTCGTCCTGCTGGACGACGCCGGGAAGGTGCTGGAGAGGATTATTTCCTCCCGGGTCGTCCAGCACCTAGAGGGCGTGGGGCCGAATCTGGCGGATGCGCAGTATGGCTTCCGGACAGGGCGTTCGACAGTGGACGCCCTGTGCCTCCTGAAGTCGCTGTCGACAGAGGCGACCTCCCAGGGGGACAGGGTTTTGGCGGTGTCACTCGACATCGCCAACGCCTTCAACACTCTGCCGCATGGGGTCATACGGGAGGCGCTCCGATATTTCGGAGTGCCCCCGTACCTGCGGCGGGTGTTGGAGGCGTACCTCGAGGGTAGGGAGGTCGCCTACGTCGACGGCGACGGCCGTATGGTCAAGCGGGCCACAAGGCGGGGGGTTCCACAGGGGTCGGCCTTGGGGCCGCTCCTGTGGAACATGGGCTACGACTGGGTGCTCCGCGGCGTGCTCCCATATGGGGCACGCCTCATATGTTACGCGGATGACACCCTAGTCGTAGCCCGGGGGGGGGGAGTGGAGGGAGGTGGAGCGCCTGGCCACGATGGCCACAACCCTCGTGGTCAGGCGCATCAGGAGGTTGGGCCTCAGGGTGGCCCTCGAAAAGACCGAGGCCCTACTTTTTCATGGGCCTCGGCGGGGGCCACCACCTGGGGCCCACATTGTGGTGGAGGGCGCCCGGATCAGGGTGGGGACCCAGATGAAATATCTGGGCCTCACCCTGGACGGGCGCTGGCGGTTCGAGCCCCACTTTGCGGGGCTCGGACCGCGAATTGCTGGGGCGGCGGCGGCACTCGGCCGGTTACTCCCCAACATAGGGGGGCCGGGCGCCGGGTGTCGCCAACTCTACATGGGAGTCGTGCGGGCGATGGCCGCCTACGGGGCACCGGTCTGGGCCGACGCCCTCGGTGCCGCCAACGTGCGTACGCTCCGCAATGCGCAGCGCACGGTGGCACTGAGGGCGATCCGGGCGTACCGGACGGTGTCCTCAGCGGCGGCCTTCACGCTCGCCGGCTCCCTACCCTGGGAGCTGGAGGCAGGAGTTCTCGCCGCCGTGTACCAATTCACGGCGGCGAGGAAACGAAGGGGGGAGCCTCCGGCTCCCAGGGATGTAGAGGCGGAGAGACGGCGTCTCAGAGGAGACGCCGTCGAAAGGTGGCAGCAGGACCTGGCGGACGAGCGGTATGGACGGTTTACCGTAGACGCCGTCCGCCCGGTCCTGCGGGAATGGATAGAGAGGGAGTGGGGCTCCCTGACGTTCCGACTGGTGCAGGTACTCACCGGACACGGTTGTTTCGGGTGGTACCTGCACCGGATCGCACGCAGGGAGCCGACCGCCGCCTGTCACGAGTGCGGCGCTGTCGAAGATACCGCGCAGCACACTCTGTCTGAGTGTGCTGCGTGGGGGGAGCAGCGCCGCATTCTGGCGGCGGCAGTAGGACCGGACTTATCGCTGCCGAGCGTGGTCTCGGCCATGCTCGGCAGCGAACAGGCGTGGCGAGCGATGTCCTCCTTCTGCGAGGACGTCATCTCGCAGAAGGAGGCGGCGGAGAGGGCCCGCGAGGCAGACCCGCTTAGTGGCCGTCTCCGCCAACGGAGGATTGGCAGGAGGAGGCGGCGCTTCGCCCAACTCCTCCTGCCACCGTAGCCGGACCTGAGGGGATGGGTCGGGGGGCCCATCTCTTCATTGCACAGGTCCGGCGGACGAGGGGGGGCAGCCGGCGTGTACCCGGTCTGTCCCTCTATAGGTAGGAGCCCGGCGGTCACCTTCCGCCGGGCGGACCGTGGGGGCGGCTCTACAAGGTTGATTAGCTTGAACGATCCCTTGCCGCCCCCACACAACGGTCTGTCGGTACACCGTGGGGTTTTAGTCCGTGCGAGTCGGACATATCCCACTCTCTCCCCCGGGAGGGTGGGTATCCATAAGGGATTTCCCCACGTTAAAAAAAAAAAAGCGCAATGTCGACTCGTTAATTATTTATTATACATGTCATATATAACAAGAACTTTTACTTATTAGTAACCAACAAGAACATAATATTATCAGAGCTATCGAAGCGCAAACAGTAACGAATAAGAAGATTTTTTTGTTGTTGAAGGAAAACAATAATTTAAATTTTAACGCACCACACCGCACTGTTTTATACATCATTACATATTTTAAATCAACGATTCAACGTTATACTCTTTTTATCGTTTCCGAGTGGAAGTATAAACGTATATTGCATCGCAGATATGTAAGATATCGCTCACTGGAGAACAGAAGTGAACGTACCGTACATTTCGCCGTTGCTTCGTACGAGGTACTGAGTTGCAGGTCAGTCCAAGATTGTATTTGGGCTTCTTGTTATTTTATTTAATTTTAGGCAAGGCCACCAACCGCTTCACCCTGTCTTTATTTTGTCACGCCCATTTTATTTTATTTTTTACCGCAATCTCCTGATGGGATCTATTTACACGGTCCGATCAGCCTCATGTTAGCAATTGTTTAATCAACAAAGTATTTTCGGCCGTACCTATTAAAATCGCTACAGATCACAAACCACTGGAGTGGTTAATGAGCCTTAAAGAACCAAACCAAACGACTAACGAGATGGTGTTTAACATTGAGCGAGTACAATTATAAAGTTATCTACAAAAAGGGCAAAAATAACACCAATGCCGACGCTCTATCCCGTAATGTGATCTGTAAGAAGGAGGTTAGTTCAAGTACTTTCGGACGCGGCTGACGGACCACCATCTATAGGAAATTCAGACATCTTGACAACACACAGCTAACGAGAACCCAATCCTCGAAGTTCCCATAAGCAACGACCCAATAGATAAATTCCATCGACAGCTGTTTGACCGCGTTAGGCGACATCAAGAATACTACTGCGACTACTAGACAAAAGAATCAAGATGTACTACTGCGACAAAACATTTCGATATACATATTCGAACATCCGATAAGTTACCTGAGTCCAACCTAGTAGAAGATTTAATCAATGCGATAAAAGAGTATGTCAACTAGAAAATTTAAGACGGTTGTCCTTATAAATCCAACTCGTGCCATGCACAGTCTAATTCCTATAATACAAAGATATTTAAAATATTAATTAATGAGTTTGATTATACCAATAAGAGAACATAAAAGAATATCTCAGATAGCAGGAAATCATTCGTCACTACCACAAAGGTAAAACCAGCCGTCGTGGTATTAAATAGAGCTATTTGGCCCTATCCGCAAGGTACTACTGACCCAAGATGAAGGAGCAAATAACTAAATTCGTTAACAATTGCAATATATGCGGTAAAGCCAAGTACTAGTTATAGGAACCCAATAAAACCTATGTTTAAAATAGTACCCCATACAACTAGGCCTTTCGAAATAATAGACATAAACAGTTTTACAGCACAGAACTAAAAATACGTGACGTTCATAAATGCCTTCACAAAGTATGGGCAAGCATACTTATTACGATATGGGACCGCAGTTAGTGGTACTACAAGTCTTACTAATATTCAGCACGCATCATGGCTTACCTTTCACCATCATCTCCAATCAAGGAACAAAATTCACTAATCAAATGTTCTCAGAATTTTGTAAAGTACCTACATAAAAAAAATCCACCTAGCGCTAACAGAACTATCGAACGTTTTCATTCTACAATATTGGAAGAACATCGTCGTATATTAAAAATAAACTTATGGGCGAACACGTTATAAATTTGAAGCCCTACGCTATATTAGGTTACAACAGTTGAATTTATACGTTTACAAAATTCAAGCCATACGATTTTATATTAAGACAGACCGACTTGACATATTACAACAGTATACGTAAACTCACAGAGTACGTACGCATAAAATGTACGATCTTATTAACCAGACGTCTCTTGGAAACATGACACACATTATGGAGCGACAAAATATAAACAGCGAATATTTATCAGTAACCCCTCGGCTACTCGATACAAACCCATCCCTGGATATACGCAGAATACAGTCCTAGCGATTACCCATACATATTTACACCTCTAAGAAAAAATGATCCGTAGCCAAAGCTAGAATATAACGTGCCCCTAAATCATCAACATTGTGACAGGCTACTCCTGACGCTGACTTTTAGACGTAGTATGGGCCCAGGCGATCCAACTTGAACGACTGGAAGATAGACCTAGACTTTTAACCTTCAAACCAGGACTTATACAACTAACGACACATTACTATACATTCACAATACATAGAACTAGCAGACATTGAGAACAATATTAAATTTGTACGAACCCAATGGACTAAGACAGACTAGATAACTACACCTATAACGTTATATGAATTTCAGATAGATAGTTTGAACACTAAATTGGACACGGTATCATCGCACCTTAAACGAGGAACCCACTTGTTTTAAGAGAGGTTTAATAAATAGTCTCGGATCTTTAGTTAAGAGCATTACGGGAAACCGAAATTAATTGTGGTAGCAAAGGTATGCATAATAAATTATAAATAAAAAGTTAAAACATTACAAACAAGATATTATAATGATGACATAGTACTGTTACAAACATTTACGAAGTATTCAAATAGAATTGAAAGAGCTAATAGCTTTTTATATAATTTTTTTTTTGACTGGCAACATTATCCTGACTAAACGTCAAAGTTGCTCTAAACTATAATTTTATTTAATTAAATACTTTTGTACGTTGTAAAAGTCTGTGTTCGGATACTAAATATATACATCTTAATGTGATAAATGTAGTGAATTTATAATATTTACACAAGATACGGAGACTTAAGTAATATACTCGGCCATAGTCAACGGCTTCACGGCGGCTCCATATTCAAAAATCCGGGGGAGTATTTCTATAACATTTTATATATGCATTTATATATCCAGTTTGAGACTCCACACTACACACACTCTACAAAGCTCACATTGTGAGCAACGTCAGTTACACCATAGGCATCGTACTTGTCTCGATTTGCTTGACAATTTGTGGAAGCAAATTTGAAGACTAAATCAATTTGCCTACATACAGTCATACATCCTTCTGTTTAAGACATTCTACACATATACAGAACTGTTTTATACATCATATTTAGATTACTCCTGGGTCTATTCTATTTTATTTTATTATCCTCTATCTTTACTTGTAATACAATTTTGATACATATAACATTATTTTTTCTTTTTAACTTCAGTCTTGCTACTTACCATTTTGTTTACTCCCATACCTTAGTATTTGTGCTTACATTGTAGGTGTTTGTGGAGTTACTGCAGTGAATAAAACCATGATGACTCGCAAGGCCACAACACAAGAAATGGAGAACAAATTAAGGATTACATTAGAAGAGCTTAAAACAACAAAAGAACTATGCAAACAGTTGTTGGATGAACGGGAGGATAGTGAGATTGAACTGAAAAAGATAATCGACAAGAACAGTAAACTAAAAAATGATTTGGCCGAATTACACATAGAACTAATGGACAGCCTTGCTCAGAGGGATGAACTGCAGGAGATAATCACATCCTTTAATCATTGCAGTGACACCCATGAGCATGCTCTTAGTCACATTACTAAATTAGAATACGAATTAAATAATTCCCATAAAGTAATTTCTGATCTTGAATTACAAGTAGATAGTCAGAAACTAGTAGAAACTGAAATACTGTATAATGAATTAATAGAAACTAGTCCTAAATGTATCTAATAAAACGCACGGATAGTAGTTAGAAACAGACTGACATTTTATTGTAACAAAAAGTATACACATGCTTAAACTAGGTGACGCTACTTGTAGCATTTTCAATATTTAGTTACAATGAGCAATACCACCACTTAACTAAATAATCTAAATTACTCAGATAATGCTACAACACCCATTTTATTCATAAAATAATAATGTTTAATTTTAGACAGACTTTTGGTCAATAAGTCAGCTGGCATTTCAGAACTTTTTAAGTATTCTAATTTAACAAATTTGTTACACACTGCTTCTCGTATAAAGTGGAATTTAACATCAATATGTTTGTTACGCCTATGATATACAGAGTTTTCGGTAAGTTTTAGAGCACTTTGGCTGTCATTATATATTAGAATAGGCATATTATTTTGTCTGTTAGTTAATTCAAATAATACATTTTTTAAGAAAATTGCCTCTTTGCTCGCTTCACATACAGCCATATATTCAGCCTCGGTGCTCGACAAGGCCACTGTCTGTTGCTTTCTACATTCATGAGATACTAAACAACCTGAGTATACAAAACAATATCCTGTATAAGATCTTCTATCTAAGTTATCGGACGCCCAATCTGCATCAGCGAAACCAATTAAATTTAAATTATTTTTAACATATTTTAAACCAAATGACTTTGTACAACTTAAATATTTTAAAACTCTTTTGGCATGTTTCCAATGTGTTTCTGTATTACAGTTATTAAACTGACTTAAATAACTAATACAGTAAGAGATGTCAGGTCTAGTCAAAACTGAGAGATACATTAAGCTCCCTATGAGCTGTTGATAAGGAAATTTGGAATTTAAATTTTCTCCCTTTTCCAATTTCAAATTAATTTCCATAGGAGTTTCTACATTTTTACAGTTTTCCAGACCAAATTTATACAATAATTTATCAATAAACCTCTCTTGACTAATACAAGTACAATCCTTTTGTATCTTAATATCCATGCCTAGACACTGTCTTAACTGACCTAGGTCTTTTAATTTAAATCTTTGGCTTAATTGACTTTTTAAATATTCTACTTCTTTATTACAGTTAAAAAATAAGAAAAAATCGTCAACAAATAAAGCCACAAATGTTTTAACTTTTTCAGATGATTTTACAAACAAACAATGTTCATACAATGACTTTTTATAGCCCAACTGTTGTAAACAATCATCGACCTGCTTGTACCAGGCCCTAGCCGACTGCTTTAGTCCGTATATGGCCTTTTTTAATTTTAAAATTTTATTCTGATTCACATCACATTTAAAATTCTGAGGTAACTGCATATAAACAGTCTCATCTAAGTGGCCATTTAAAAAGGCTGTGGTTACATCTAAATGGGATATGTTAAGATTTAATTTAACACTCAAAGCAAATAACAATTTTAAGGTTGAATATTTAAGTACTGGTGAAAAAGTTTCTTTATAGTCTATGCCTTCTCTTTGTGTAAAACCTTTTGCAACTAATCTTGCTCTATATCGCACTGTGTTATCAATATTTAATTTCTTTTTATACACCCACTTGCACTGCACCACTTTAGCATCGCTCGGTTTGTTCACTATCTCCCAAGCTTCATTTTCTTCAAAGGATTTGAGCTCTTCCTCCATGGCACTACACCACTGCTCTCGCTCAGGTCCACTCATTACCTCCTCATATGTGAAATTGTTCTCATCCAAGCCCTCATCAATTTTACATATATTACTATATCCATACCTGTCTGGTTGTTTTCTTTCTCTCTTTCCAATGTCAGCAATCTCTGGTTCTAGACTTTCAACTTCATCACACAGAGACTTGCTATCACAGAATTCTTCTGAACTAGAAGGGCTAGTGATCACATCCGGTATATAATTATCATCCTGTTCAGAGATTAAGCTATTTTCTTCTGAACTCAAAATGGTATCTTGATCTTGATCTTTTTCTTCATCATCAATGATTGGCTCAGTGTCTTCCACCACTGTTTGTATTATATCAGAGTTCTTTTTCTCCATAATGAGAACGTCTCTGCTGGTGGTAATACTCTTTGTCTTTGGATTATATAGCCTATAGCCCTTGGTATTCTCAGCATAACCAATCATGATATATTCTTCAGACTTTTTATCCCATTTAGCCCTCTTCGCTTTAGGAACGTGGACCATTGCACGACTTCCAAATATCCGAACGTGGCCGAGGTCTGGTTTTTTATTACTCCATAGTTCATATGGTGTTTTTGGTAGACCCGAAGCTGGCGTTCTATTCCTCAAATAGACGGCAGTATTTACCGCTTCTGCCCAAAATCTTTTATCAAGATTTGCTTCGAGCCTTGAGGAAGTAGACATAAGCCATTCTACTGAAGTCGTCAACAAAAATCACAAAATATCTCGCCTGACCCAGAGAGACCTGTTCCATCGGCCCACAAAGGTCCGCATGAACAATTTCAAGCACATTTTCACACCTTTTTCCTTTGTGTGAAAAAGGTAATCTTGACTGCTTACCCTCACAACATGTGATGCAGTTAGATTTATCAATTTCTGCTTTATCAATGTACGATATTCCCTCTACAGCGCCATTCCTCATAGCATTCAGGTCCTTGCTATTAATGTGTCCTAGTCTACGGTGCCATATCTCACTTGTCATTGTTGTAGCTGAGCACGCCACCAAACTTCCTGACTTTATATTCAATTTGTACACTCCATTCACCAAATTTGCTTTTCCGATCAGTACATTCTGTTTATTGCGTATATAGCAAACTTCTTCTTCAAAAATAACTTTGTTTCCGTTTCGAATAAGTTGACTTACTGATAACAAATTGGTTGATAGGTTAGGAACACATAATACATTCTTGACTGTAATGTCGAACTCTGAATTATCAACTATGGTTCTAATCATTGTATTTCCTGAGCATATAACTGGTACTGTTTCCTTGTTTGCAACTACTATGTCCTTTACTTTGTGGCCGAATGTGACATTTTCTAAACAACTCTTATCTGTGATCATATGCGAGCTTGCTCCGGAATCTATGTACCAATCAGATTTTTGAAAAGTACTATTCATAAATATCGCACTAAAAACATTTGTTTCACTTTTATTTTGATTATTCGGGCATTTATTCATATAATGACCGAGTTGTTTACATTTGTAACACCGTATTGTTTTGACAGATTTTGAAGACGCCATTTTCGATTTTTGTGTGTCCGCAATGTTGGCTTTCTTGCTACGATGTTGCCAACTTTTCGACAAAAAGGCGTTGTTCGTTCCATTGCTATCAACTTCCGAACTCATGTCTAATAATTTCGACTTGATAATGTCTGTACTGATGACCATGCCAGAATGTTCTATTGCCATTATCATAGGAGCGAATCTTTCTGTTAGCCCCGCCAATAGCAATGAACCAATCCATTCGTCAGTGATCTGGAAACCGGTACCTTTTAATTTCTGTGCAGTATCCACCATTTGTGTGACGTATGTCCCCATTGATTCGCAATCTTCCAATCGAATAGAAATTAGCTGACGAAGTAGGCTGATGCGACGCGTAAAACCAGAATCGTCATAAAGAGTTTTCAAGCGTTTCCAAACACCTTGAACTGTTTGCTCGTTTTTGATGTGAACATAAATAGATGAATCGATTGTCATGATGAGTTTTGCCTTTGCCTTTTTTTCATCGACGGAACTTGTATCAGTCGATTCCTGTTTATGAATATCCACGCCATCTAACATTAGAAAATTTTCCGCTGCAAACGCCCATTCATCATAGTTTTCTCGCCCTTTTAACTTAGGCACATTCACTATGTAACTTCCTGCCATTTTTCACTACGCCACGAGGTAACCGACAGTAAATCAGAATATAGGTCCACAAAGGAGCGATTTCCACCGTGATTTTATATTTTAATATAAAACGGTACACTGATAGTCCACGAAAAGTAAATAATCCGAAATAAAACTTTAACTTATCGCGAATTATTGTCTGGGCCCATAACCTAATAAAACGCACGGATAGTAGTTAGAAACAGACTGACATTTTATTGTAACAAAAAGTATACACATGCTTAAACTAGGTGACGCTACTTGTAGCATTTTCAATATTTAGTTACAATGAGCAATAGTATCCAGTGTCAAACAATGGCCAATATAAATTGTGTACGTTCAAACTCAGCCAGTCCGGTGATGAGAAGCCATAAAAAATTAAAAAAATATATTAGGATAAATAAAATAATTAAAAAGTGCATTAAAATATTAAATTTAGAAATAATAATAGATCCATAGCAAAGTTAGCACGTGAAAAGTCACTACTTAAAGAAAAAATTGAAAACTTGAAATTACAGTTCTTGGAAAATCAAGTTGTATACAGCAATGACATACAGCGCTTACAGGCTGACTTAGAAATAAAGACCGATTATATTAAATCTACTTTATTATCATTGAATTGTTCACAAAACCAGTTATCTGAACACATTGTGTCTGGAAATGTTTGTATAGAATCTGTTGCTGAAAATATGTTGACTCAGGTACCCAGCAGCAACTATGAAACTTCTGGTTGTGGTCACTCTGAGTCTTATTTTGATACACAACCTCTATCAACAAATACTACCCACTATACACCTTCCACATGTCATTTGCAGACAAATGTACCACAATATAAAATTAGAAATAATACTCAGAGCCATGGGGGTGCTAATGTCAATGTTGTTACCAAGACTATAGTTTATAGTGATAGGATTGGTAGGGGTATGGGTTCCATGTTGGCACAATCATTAAATGACAATATGATTAATTACTGTATGCCTGGTGCCACATATAAGCAAATAATTGATAAAATCTTGAACACAGACTTTGACAGTCAATGTAATATTGTAATTTTAATAGGGGACAGTTCCGATGTAAAAAAGTTTGATTCATATAAGACATCAGAGAAACTGTTAAAATTGAATGTGGGCAGCATAATGTTATGTGCTTTTCCATATTCAATTCCCTACCACAAAAAAATAACAATAACATTCATATGTTAAATACTTTATTATACAACTTGACATGTCGTCATAATGACAAATTTATATTTTTTGATGTTAATAAATTTATTAACAACTTTATAATAACGCGGGAAAATATGTTTCTTCCCAAAAAGTATAAGTGTGACATAGCCACATTGATAGCTTATAATGTAAATAGGTTAAGTGACTCAGCAGTATCATATAGTTCACCTAATGACACTGTGATAAAAAATTTAAACTAGTAGATAAGACAAAGGAGAAGTGTAATATTACAGTATATCACCAAAATATTAATCGCTTCTCCGGCAAAATTTTAGACATAGGCTTATTATTAAATAGAGAGAGACTAGATATATTATGTTTTACAGAAACATGGCTTAAACCGAACAAGATGCAATTCGATATACCCCATTTTTCGGTTGCCAGTGTATTTAACAGAACAATCGCTGTCGGTGGTGGTTGTATTATATTATTAAAAAATAATTTAAAATTTAAAGATAGAAAAGATATATGTAGTCTCTCAATAGATCGTATCTGTGAAGTGGCTTGTGCAGAGATGGATAAATTAATTATACTTTGTGTTTATAGACCTCCATCATCAAATATTTGTCAATTCCTACAAAAACTGGAGGAAATTCTTATGAGAATATTGAATAGTAATAAGCGGGTTTTGGTCTGTGGTGACTTTAATATAGATATCTTAAGTATGTCACCGGAGGTCACTAAGTTCACATCTTTATTCAAGTCGTTTAACCTGGATCCTCTTTTTAATGAGCCGACCAGATGTACGTTTCAAGCTGCATCTTGTATTGATAATATTTTTAGTAACTTCAAGACCATTGGCAGTAGTATTGTTACTGGGATCCGCTCTGATCACAAAGGACTCCTTGTTAAAATAAGTTGTGATAAACCTAGTGCTGACTGCAAGAAACAAACTAGACTTATATCGAAAAGTAAACTAGATCTTTTAAATCATCATATTGCACAATGTCTATCTTCCAAAACTTTTAATAATCAAGATCCAGATTGTTATTATGACAATTTATTTAGTATCATAAGCACTGAATTCAGTAAACATTGCCCAAGAAAGGTTATTAATGTAAAGGAAAAAACTAGTTTTAGTGAATGGGCAACAACAGGCATTAAGAAAAGTAGAGATCGACTGTATGATCTTTATTATAGGAGATCACTAACAAGTAGTGAATCCTTTCATGCTTATGTTAGAAATTATTCTAAAGTTTTTAAACGTGTTTGTATTGCTGCCAAAGCAAAGTTTTTGGGAAATAAAGTTCTCGAATCTAGAAATAAGACCAAAACTGTTTGGCATATTATAAATAAAGAATTAGGTAAAAATAAAATAAATGATAATTCACTTAAACTAAATGTCGACGGAGTACATATTTCCAAAAGTACAGAGGTAGTAACTGTTTTCCAAGATTATTTCACTAATATACATTTACAAATAACAAAAGATATAACATCATCAGCCCAGGATGCAGCAGCTCTTTTAAAAAATATGAGTGCACCTATAGAGACAAAATTTAAATTCTTATCTATTAGCGCAGGTGAAATAATAAGGACCTTCAAGCAATTAAATTTAAAACACACCGAAGACATATGGGGTATATCGGTAACAGTAGTACAGTCTTTAATTGTTACTATTTCACCACATTTGGCTAATATATTTATAGTATAGTATAAAGTACTTAAGTATAGCAAAAGGAACTTTCCCCAATTTAATGAAAATAAGCAAAGTAGTTCCTTTGTTTAAATCAGGCTGCAGAAGTAGTCTTGGAAACTATAGACCTATTTCTGTACTTCCGTCCTTAAGTAAAATTTTTGAAAAGATTATGCTCAACCAATTAGTAGACTATTTCAATATGCAAAAGTTTCTGGATGGTCGACAGTTTGGTTTCACGAAATTGAAATCCACTACTGACGCGGGTGCAACGCTTATAAGTTATATATTGAGGGTCTGGGAGGATTCGCATGATGCAATTGGTGTGTTCTGCGATCTGTCTAAGGCCTTTGATTGCGTTGACCATAGTACGCTTATTCTAAAATTAAAACATTATGGTATTTGTGGATCTTCTCTCGACCTTCCAGTCCCTTATTTAAAAGATCGTTGTCAGAAAGTTAGCATACAAGGGGTAACCTCTGCAGGATCCTTTGCGCGAATTGGTGTCCCACAGGGCTCTATTCTGGGACCGTTCTTGTTCTTAATATACATAAATGATCTGCCGCTAATGGTCAATAACTGTGCTGACATGGTGCTTTTTGCAGACGATACTTCAATTATATTTAAAGTAAAAAGGACAGATTCAGAGGTTGGGCACGTAAATAATACTTTAAACGAAATTTCTCATTGGTTTGCATTAAATAACTTAGTACTTAATACAGGTAAAACAAAATGTATGAGATTTATTTTGCCTAATGTGCCACAGATTGATAGTAGCATTAAGATCGAAGGGAATTTTGTAGGGTTAGTTGATAATACTGTATTTTTGAGTATCACACTAGATTCAAAATTACAATGGGGTCCTCAAATTAAACAATTGGCAAGCAAATTAAGTTCTGCTGCATTTGCAGTACGTAAGATTCGCCAGCTAACTGATATTGCCACTGCTAGGTTAGTCTACTTCGCCTACTTCCATAGCCTAATGTAGCAGGAATAGCCTTAGGCGTCCGGAGTGTGAAACCGTCGGAAAAACTGTGGAAAACACAGAAATTTTGAAAAATTGCCCGCCCACCACACCCTTATTTCCTTCCTGGGTAGGTGGTTTTTGATGTTTGACAAATTTTACTTTGAGTTTAGTGGGATTTAATGAGGGCAGCATCTAGAATAGGCTAATAGCGACATAAGATTATAGGAGACTGATAGTCAGTGACGGAAAAATACCAAATTACAGACCTAAAAGTATTATACTTTAGAAAAACTATAAATTTAAGGAAATTGACTAATTTTAAAAAGGGACATAGGGAAAATTTACACCCCTGGACAACTAATTGGACGTATACACAAGACTGACTTTAAGTTATAAACATAGATAGTCGCAAAGTAGTGATTAAGATAGAATTATACTTTATACAACTTTTACAATTTTACTTTTATACAAATTTTTGAATTATTATTTATTGACGACAGCGGGGACTAGGAGATTATTTACAGCATTAGATAATAAGAATAGTAACAAACTCTTAGATAAAATTAAATTTACGCTTCCCTTGCTATCCACACACAAAAATAAACATGAGTACCTCCGTAAACCAGAAGAGGAAAGGATCCTTAGCAAAGCAGATGAAGGAAGAAAGGAGACAGTGCCGGAAAGCCCTAGTAACATAAAATCAACAGCCACACAGCTCTATCAAGAGGCAAAATCACAATTAGAAAACACAAGCAACTTAAAAATTAGTATAAAAGAGTTAGTGATTAAAAATTTAGCAGCAAGGCGTAATGAATAGGGACGATATGGAAAAAGTCCTGTTATTGATGACTGAAAATATATTAGAAATAGCAGGTTTAAAAGACACAATAAAAGGCGCTAGAACAGGAATAGAAGAAATAAAGGAAAAAGTCCAGGAAGTAGGAAAAAATTTAGGAAAACATAGTAGGGAAAATAGTACAGAGATAATAAGACAGGAAAAAATAGAGATTATAGTCAAAAAGATACCATTACCGCCTCCAGAAGAAATGCACTCAGTTATGATAACATCAAAAATAGAATCTGATACTAGTGAAAACGTAATTGATAGCATAAGACAGGCTGTTAATGCAAAAGTAACGGGCTTAAGAGTAGACAAATTAAGAAGGGTCAAAAATCAAAAAGTGGTTGTGGGCTGCACCAAAAAAGAGTCTATACAAAAGATAGTCAAGAGAATAGAAGAGATGAGTCCAAACCTAAAGACGGAGGAAATCAAAAACAGAGATCCGCTCATAGAAATGAGGGACGTCTTAGCTGTACATAAAGACGAAGAGATCCTGGAGTATATGGAGACCCAAAATAAGCACCTTCTGCAAGGTATCACCGGAGAGGATTACAGAGCAGAGGTGATCTACAGGAGAAGGGCTAGAAATCAGCATACCTGCCATGCGGTACTACGGGTATCACCGAAAGTCTGGAAAGCCCTGACCGATGCAAGCCGATTACGGATAGATGCAGCCATTGTGGAGGCGAACACCATGCCTCGGAGTGCGAAAGAAGGCTAGAAAGGAAAACACCTGAATGTATAAACTGTAAGAGCGAAAATTTAGACCACCCTTACCACAATGCCTTCGACGAGAAATGTCCGGTCAGAGGGAGGTGGGACCGTATTGCAAGGTCCAACATGGCGTACTGCTAACAGTTAAAATTCATACAATAGATCAGGATGTCACTAATTTAACAAAAGAGATATATCACCCAAAAATAAGTCAAAATAGAACAAAAACCAAATCCGGAAGTTGGAGGACGTCCCAAACTATAGAGCGAGGAAGATGGACAACGTCACCAGTCACTTGCAAAACGAACCCATGCTCAAACCAAAAATAAATTGCGAAACCGATTTTCGTGAAGAAGAAAGAGAGCAATACGAACCTTGGCAGTAGAGATGTAAGAAGAAAAACAGGAACTACATACTCCACATAGCAGGGTTCAAAACAAGCAATAAATCATCCAATGCATTTTGAGCGTCACCAACAACGCAGGAACCAAAGCAATAATATGATTCCCACAATAATAAAGTTATAATATTATAACAAAGATCAAGATCAAGGAAGCAGAAAAGAAACAACAAAATAAAAATAGAAACAAAATGTAGCAAAACACAACAGTAAATGAAAATTCAAATCAATAAAATATCTAAATTATAACCTTCAACTCTATTAAAATCTAAACTTAATCTGAATTAAATTTTACAAACAACAACATTAAATTTTATTAAAATCTTAAAAATTAATAGTAAAAAGCAGAGAAATAAACCTAAAACAGCAAGTACACTACGAAACAAAAACTAAGACCATGAACGGAACTCGCAGAAGGCATAGTGGAAAAACTCAAAAGGCACAAGGAACAAACAAATAACAACAGCAAAGGAAGGAAAGTATACACACAAAATAGAAAGCAAGAAGAAAAGACAGCAAAAGACATAAGACAGAAAACGAAGTGGGTAAAGCAGAAAAGAAGGGAATAGAAAGTAAAAGGACAAACCAAAATAAGAACGAAGTGACCAGAAAACTGAAAATTAAGGAAAATAGATTAAAAGCAGAAGTAACAAAACCGAGAATAGAGTTTAAAAATCAATTTGACAAAATTTTGGAAATACAAAGTAGGAAAACATAAAACGTAAAGAATGACGAAATTATACATACAAAATGGATTATAAATGGAAATCTCCTTGGAATAACAAAGTCTCTGCCTGCCACAGCAGAGGAGCCCCGCCGACTGGAAGACAATATCCCAGTCATATAAAAAATTAAAAAAATATTAAAATAAAAAAAAATGTCTTATGGCATTCTGTTGTGGGGGACAGCAGCTGAGGTAGACACCATATTTTTATTACAAAAACGAGCAGTTCGAGCAATCTACAATATGAGACCTCGCGAATCCTTAAAGACCAAGTTCAAGGAGTACGGTATCTTAACTCTGCCCTCCCAATACATTCTTGACAATTTAATGTATGTCCGTAAGAACCTAGAAAAGCTAGATTTCGTAAAATACCGGCCCAATCTAAATACTAGAAACTGTGACAAACTGGTTGTCCCACGTTTTAGACTTAGTAAAATCAGTAACAGTTTTTTGGGAAATAGTGTTAGATTTTACAACAAAGTCCCAAAGGATATTACCGATTTGCCGGATTGTGAATTTAAGCGCCATGTCATGCGGGTTTTGGTGTCAAAAGGCTATTATAGAGTGGATCAATATGTGAACGATGGTGATGTCTGGAATTGACTCATCTCTGTGCATCCATTAAAAACGTTTGTGAAATTTACTATTATATAGAATATATTATTATTCTAAATATTATATATATTTGTTAAAAAGATAAACCAGATCGAGTTTCTTGCCGGTTCTTCTCGATGACTGGGTTGTATTCCGAACCGGTGGTAGTTTTGACGTTCATAAGTGCCTTCTTAGGGCCTAAATTGAATAAAGTGTTTTTGAATTTGAATAATAAAACATAGCAATTTAAAGAAAAGGTTTTTAGAATTAAGTAATTCTTTCAACTCTAAAGAAGAAGATGACATTGCTAATAATAAAAATTCGACCGTTGATTCACCAGATCTTGACCTGATATCAAAAATAAAATAAAATTACCATAGTTTAATGAATTTGCAATATTTACTTATGTATTATTGTCTAATTGAAGTTGATATAGTGTAAACAAAGACGTTTTATTAGACATTCAATTTAAATCCGTATTATGCTTTCTTTGCTAAATTCAGCTCAAACATACAAATATTTTTATTTCTATTTATAAAGATACTTAGAATTATACATAGGTACTTAGTCTTGACACACCCGGGATTTGTAGTTTTTCTATATCAACTGTGTAACTTTATTTATGAATTGTGTATGAAATGAGAATTGATAATTATGGTGAAAATTAGTTTTATTGTTGAAAATTCAATTATGCCACTGAAACCAAGATCTACAGCCCAACCAAAATGTAAAAAAATATCAGTCCTTGTCATATGCAATCATTTTATTATTTGGTGATCGTCGACAAACGGTACGATAAACATTAGACCACGGTTAGTAGTCGCTAATGAACTTAAAGCAAATACGAAAAATTATGGTACTTTGAAAACCAATATGCGTGTACAAATACAAAATTATACATCCGTTGAATGTTTCGCAAAACAATTGCTGAAGATTGGAAATGAGAGAATGGCAATTGATAAATCCACCCAACGTATCACATTGCCAATCAACTATTATAAAATAACAGCAAGCACAGACGAATGGATTCAAAAAGTTCGCACAGAACTACATAAGTCATCAGTCGTTTAGATAACGTGCTATATTAACAGCTAAAAACAGCAATGCTAACGCCATAAATTACAGCGTTCTAAACGAAATATCAGGCAAGACCAAAACTTATAAACCCATCAATACTGTAATTAATAAAGACGAAGTAGTAAATTATACAACTGATTTCTTAAATTCACTTAAGTGATTTGATTTGCCGCAAGTATTAGTATTAAAAATTGGAATGACTATCATTCTTCTCCGAAATATCAATCAACCACTACATTGCAATGGTACCAGCCGTACTATGAGAAAGAGGATGAAAAATATCATTGACGCAACAACTTTAAGCGGAAAATTTAAGGTAGATGTAGCACTGCACATACCAATAGTTCCTACAGATATTCCATTTAAGTTCAAACGCTTGCAGTTTCTGGTACGACTCGCGTTTGCAATGACTATCAACAAGCTGCAAAGGCAATCACTACAAATATGTGGATTTAGTGACGGTTGACTCGAGTAACTAACTCGAGTTAATTCGAATTGGGCTTAACTCGAACCAACTCGAGTTTAATTCTCAGACTCGAGTTCCAAAACCGAACGGGACCGACATGGAGCGAAGTTTGCTGATCATTTGAAATTATATTCATTCATAACAAACAAGTTTCACATTATGACTATGTAGATTTGAGGTTAACTTTAAAGTGCCGGTTATTGTTATAGATTTTCGTATTCTACGTTCTATTTTTGAAAAATGCTAGGTCCTAAAAGAAAATCTTTGGTTTGGGATGTATTTGAATCGTCAGTGAGTGGACGTGTTACATATAAACACTGTTCATTTTCATTTAAATGTAATGGACATACGACCACATTATTTAACCACATTAAAATAAGCATCCAAGTGTTGCCGTCGAAGAAAGAAACATAAGTCCAACTTCATCATCAACAAATGAAAGTAATATGAGTGCTTCGGTCGATTCATCGCAGTCACTGGTATCCACAACCAAACCGAAAGTTGAGCCTCCTCAAAAAAAAGTTAAGGCACACCCAAACCCGTTATACTGTGCCAAAAAAAAAATAACGCAAAATTCTGGTGATAACGCTTTAATTAATTTGATAGTGAAAGATTTGCAGCCATTTCAGATAGTGGAAAATTCAGGTTTCCAAGAATACTTTGCGAAATATGCTTTCGGCATTGAATGCTGATTATCAACCACCGAATAGCAAAAAAAATAGCTTTAATGCTAGATGGAAAATATAAATTGGTGTCCCAATCTTTAAGAAAGGAGTTAGAAGATACATCTTATTTAGCGCTAACATCTGATATTTGGACATCAGACAGTAATAAAAGCTTTATAAGTCTGACGGTACATTACATATATCAATATAAATTGAAATCTGTAGTTATTTCGGCTTCAGAAATACAAGTACACCACACGGCTGAGAATATTGCATTGGCTATCCAAGAGGTAATGGACCAGTGTTACATACATATTTACTACAAGGTGTACTAAATTAAATTTTATTTTTTGTTAATCTTGAGTATTATACGTTTACATTATTGTCTTATAATAATTTTATTACATTCAAGTATGTATAATACTGTAAGCTGACTTGTAGTTCGGTAAAGCTGTTAAGACCTTGCTAGGTCAATAGCGTAGTCAGCTCGAGAAAAAAAAAACTGTATGCTGACTTTTGGAATGTGCTTTATTAGCACCTATATTTTAGAATTATCATGTATCGTTTATTAATGGTGTAACATGTGTTAATTTATTTTATCAAATGTTTAATACAAACCGCTATCTATTTTTAGGAAAGATAGAGTATAGTATTAAGAAGTGGTAATTAAATTAAATGAAACAATATGTAAGATGTATTTCTTATTCACACAAAGTTATTAAATTAAGAAATTGTTTCATTACTTTAGGAACTGTAGTGTATTAAAGTTAAAGATGTACTGTAATATGTATATTGTAATTGGTATGTTTTTCTTTATATTGTAACATTGTTGCTAAAACATGTTTCCACTTGTTTTAGGCGGAAGAGATAGTTGTGCTGACAATGACTCAGCATATTGGCAATCTAAAAGGAAGAGATGTGACACAGAATTTAAAATTGATGGAACTCAAGAGATAGAAACGGAACCACTGCCAAGCACATCGCAACAAAATACTTATCAAATAGAAAAACACTTCTTTTGAATATTTGAAAATAAAACTATTGAGAGAAGAATTGAATAATAAAAATTAGAAATTTTAGAATTAATAAAAAAATTTTACAAAAAAAATAAACCGCCTTCGATGTGAAAAACTAATAAGGTACTAAAAAGCGAAAAATAACTTAATTATTAAATTAACCAAATTAAATACAAAATATTGATATTCGCGCTACCTAATAATATATTTGAAGTCGATGCCAACCTACATTTCAAATTTGTTGCCGGTAATAAAATATGTAGGTATACTATACAGATATACATCATGGGACACGAGAGTGGACCAAAACTTTGTATATAGATGATATGAATTTAGGTTGGCATCGACTTAGTATACGTATACGTAGAAAATAGAAAGGATTTAATTCGTAATGGACAGTATAGTGAGAGTTACAGGTTTTATGATGAGGTATTGCCTGATAAAGCCACTGTGGATGAGAATGAAGTTTCTAACATAAACAACAATATAGTAGACACTACATCAGACTCACATATAAACAGTTATAGAACTGGAGCAAGCAGAGAGGTTAGAAGACCTGCGTATTTGTTAGATTATTGTTAATTTAATATTAGTTAAGAAGTTCAGTATATTTGTTTATTTTCTTGAGTTATAATATGTATTGTTATTGTTTTAAAAGAGAGATGTTGTGGATAGTAAAACCTCAGACTAGCCATAAACAATATGGAGGCTGTCATGAGTGATTTAGAATAATAATGAATGTGGATATATGCATGAAGTTGAAATATTAAATAAACTGATTACTGGACAATGCTTTATTATTACATACATAACACCCTCCATCGAAAAGGTACTGACGATTTTATTGCTGCAAAACCAGATGACTACCACGATAACATGAATTACAAAAATTATTAAAAGTTAGTACGTCAGTAACAGTAGTTACGAATAGTTACTCTCTGATTATTAACATTTCCAAAATCAGCAAAGTAAACACATTGTGTCAATTAATGTGTTGATGAGGTCAGTTACAAGGAAGGTGGAGCAAATTAAATAATTCAGGAACCATTGCGCTATGTGATTATGATCACTCATGGTCCCTCCCTATATAGTATGCGATCACCAATTATTGATATTGCACGGGGACCAATTTCCATGCCACCTCTGTGCCCGGTAGTAGCTCATTATTTGCTTATCTATTGCATCAGAAACAGAACAGACTAAATCAGTTGCACGCGAATATTAATGTTATTACTGAAATAAAAGATTAGTTCGTAATGATGAAATAGGCAAGGCCATAGAGTTGACGTTAAATTTAAATGACTGCTGTGTCAGGTGCTTCTTTTAACCAAATAATAGAAAATTACCATAGCAATGGTTGCTTAGTGTATAGATGGATGTTGGTGGCTATGTGAGAATATGTGATTATGGCTGAATAAAAATTTTGAATAAGATTTATCTAAAAAATCTTAGTAAGCGTCTACGTCCCAAAAGGAGTAACTATGGTAAATTTCAAGTCAATCGGACGTATACTTTTGGAGATATCGTAACGAGTCAGTTAGTGGTATTTTACTTATCTATATATATAAAAATCAATGCCACTTTTCGTTGTAATTTTATAACTCAAGAACGGGCTCACCTATCCAAACCAAATGTTTAGGCTTTGTTCAGACTATTTAGTAGATGGTTTATGTGAAGTTTGCAGAAAATCGGTCGAGCGGTTCTTCATTTATCACATTTTTTGTAACAAATGAATTCAATAAATGGCGGATCATTTTGATAATGGGGCTTTTGCTGTCAAATTGAAACTTTTTTCAGTGTTGATAGTACAAGCATGTTATTATGTCATTCATGCGGTCATTTCATTTTGGACGTGATTCGATTAAAGCAAATTGGCAGGGATAATTATTGCTTTGTGTTTATATTTTTAAACATATTGTTGAGTGCATTCATACAAACGGTGAGTCTTGAATTGTTCAAATGTACTATGTATAAGTGTGCGTGTACTTTTCTTAGTTTTTTAGCGAGCCGTCGATGTTTCATATCGTTTACAGGCTTTATTTGAATTAAATTGTCAAACGCATTTACACAAACGGTAAGTTTTGAACTGTTGAAGAGAATTACATGTATGTACGTGTGCTTCTTTATTTGAAAAAACATATTGTGTGCATACGGGTGTTTTATTATTTTGTAACAGATGGAAGCATTATTGAAAACATTTTTATATACATTGACGTATGCAGTCATATATATTTCCATACACACATATACGCACATGTATAAATACTGATACACCACTATTAATGTAGCAAGTTGTTTTTAATTTTATTCATTCTTTTTTATATGAAGGAAAAATGCTACTTATGCAACTTGTATAGTTGTAAACATACTTTGCAAGTAAGTAAATAAAGGGAGCGATATGGCTGTTTTCGATGTTGCTGGTGATAATAGTAATTATGAAATTACTCAGTATCAAATGAGGCGCTATATTAGTAGTAATGAAGCTGTCTAAAGGATTATGTCGTTTCCAATGCACGAAAGACATCCTGTGATTGTTCACTTGGCTGTGCATCTTGAGAATGGCCAACGTGTTTATTTTAATGAAGCAAATGTATTGGAAAGAGCAGCACAACCACCAGCGACTAAGTTGACCGCTTTTTTCAAATTATGCGAAACTGATACATTTGCGATAAATTCGTTATACTCTGAAGTGCCTCAGTATTACACATGGAATGTGTCTTCGAAAAAATTTCAAAGACGTAAACAAGGAACAGCAGTCGATGGGCATCCAGGCATTTTCCAAACAGATGCAATTGGGAGAGTATATACAGTACATCCAAACAATGCTGAGTGTTTTTATTTGCGATTGTTATTAGTTAATGTCAATGGCCCAAAATCATTTCAAGAATTGAGAACAGTCAGCGGTCATTTGTGCCAAACATATCGTGAAGCATGTCAACTCTTGCATTTGTTGGAGGATGATGCACATTGGGATTCAACACTTCATGATGCATCTGCTTCAGCTCATCCACAACAAATACGAATGCTATTTGCCATTATATTATCAACATGTATGCCATCAAATCCACTTGAATTATGGAACAAATATAAACATTATATGGCAGAAGATATTTTAATTCGTATGCGTCATCATGCAAGAAATCCTGATTTATTGATTACCTTGGAAATGTACAACGAAGCTTTGAAAATAATTGAAGATATGTGTCTAACAATTGCAAATAAAGCATTAGTACAATTGGGTATGACCTCACCAAATCGTGAGATGCATGATTTGTTTGATCGTGAATTGCAACGTGAGCAGGAATTCAATTCTAATGATTTGCGTTTATTTGTACAATCGAATATAACCAAATTGAATATTCAGCAAAAACATGTATATGACACAATCATGCAAGCCGTTTCCAATAAAACAGGTGGATTATATTTCTTGGATGCACCTGGTGGTACAGGCAAAACGTTCGTTTTATCATTGATTTTAGCGACTATTCGATCGGAACAGAAAATTGCATTGGCACTTGCATCTTCGGGATTTGCTGCTACATTATTAGAAGGTGGTCGGACCGCACACTCTGCATTAAAATTGCCATTGAATGTACAGGTGATTGAAACTCCAACTTGCAATATTTCGAGAAATTCTGCTATGGCAAAAGTTCTGCGATTAACGTCAATTATTTTATGGGATGAGTGTACAATGGCGAATAAATAATCACTAGAAGCATTTAATCGAACAATGCAAGATTTACGTGGTAAAACGTGGCAAACTCAAAATGGAAAAAAAAATATTGTTTATCCAAATGTTTTGGATTAAGTTTTAAAATAGCTAGCAATTAATTTTTTTTTTTTGTTTGAATATGAATTTGATGTTCTAATTAATTTTTTTTATTATTTCACTTTATACGTAGCGAAGCACGTAAAGGGCCGCTAGTATGTTTATATTTTTTCTCTTTTTGACAGGTTTGCTTCAGTGATGAAAGCACATTTGAAATTTTGTAAAACAAAGCTCAATTTGTGCGTCGTCGTACTGGCGAAAAGTTTCATCCTGACTGTGTCGTCCAGACTGTTAAACACCCTACAAAAATCATGATTTGGTCAGTCATCAGCAGCAAGGGTATTGGACGTCTGTACGTGGTAAAAGGTACAATGAAGCAAGACCAGTACAAAGACGTCTTGCAAAATCGGTTGCTTCCGCAGCTCATAGAATGGTTTCCAAATGGGGAACCATTTATTTTTATGCAAGATGGAGCTCCCTGCCACACAGCACGGCCTGTTAAAGCTTTTCTAGAATAAAAAAGTATCCCTCTGATGGATTGGCCGGGTAATAGCCCCGATATGAACCCAATAGAAAACGTGTGGGAACTCATGAAAAGAGAAATGGCTAAAGTGGTAATTACAAACGAAACTCAGCTCTTAGAAAAGATCATTCATGTTTGGAATCATCATCCTCAAATGCAGAACACAGTACAGTCTTGCATTGATAGCATGCCACGCAGAATTAAAGCTCTCATAGAAGCCAAAGGTGGATCAACAAAATATTAACTTTTTATTACATTTTCTTCATTTTTGTTCGAGAGTTAATGAATACATATTTTTTGTATAATGACGATGTTTTATTAGTTTTACAGATACTGACGTTATTAATAATATAGTAAGTATACATTGTATCTTATAAAAAACAATACATCTGTACAGTATCACCTGAAAATTAACGTTTTCTATAAAATCTTATGGTGCGTCTAATAATACGGCCAGGGACTACAGGGGATATATAGGTGTATATATATATATATATATATATATAGGTATATATAGATTTTTTTATACTATTTCGCATGTTGTCATAATGACATTTTTTTATTTTTTGATATTAATAATTATAATAATAAAAAATACCTTGACTTGAGAAAATTTATTTTTTCTCAAAAGCATAAAGAAGTCACGTTACGTCGGTAGCTGTTTATACAAATAACTTAGATGATTTCGTAGTATCATGCCGTATCAAGAAATGGTAATGCGATTACTTTTTTAAACAAATAAGACATAGGCGCAGCATTACATCCAACTATACTACCAAAATATTAAATATAGATTTATTATTACATAGAATGGAACTATTCTTATATAGAATTTAGTTTTATTATAAGTTAGTTATTTAGTATAAGTTTTATGCAAAAACTAACTTGTTCAAACGTTTGTTTACGTTGCGACAATTATGTTTCGTTTTTCGTCATTTTTTTTCATTTGTATTCAAGTAAGGCACATCATACTGAACTTTGGTTAATGTGCTCTCATTTTTTGGGTAATGTGCCCTCCCTAAACGTTTATGCTTTATTTTAATTTTTTGGTAGTATAATTACATTATGATGTTTCAGTAAATGGGGAAGAATAAAGCATTACACCCAACGAAATGGACGGAAGAAAATATGAAAAAAACGATGGAGAATGTAACAAGTACAAAGATAGGAGTGAATGCGGCGAGTCGTTTTTATGGAATACCGTCAGGAACACTTCAAAGACACATACTCAAGGGACGGAAGTATAAGCAGAGCATTGGTAGACTTTCTGAATTAGGACCTGAGAATGCTCTTAATATTGTAACTCACATTAAAAGTCTTGGAGTCTATCGGATTTCCTTTGGACCAATCAAGACTAGTCTATTGTCTACGACTTTGCTGAAAAACGTGGTCTGCCACAACGATTCAATAAAGAAAAGCAGCAAGCAGGGTGGAATTGGTTTCAAGTGTTTATGAAGCGACATCTAGATTTAAGTAAATTGAAAGCGGAAAGCTTACCTCTGTCAAGAGGTAGTGGTATGAATCGACCGGATGTCGAAAAATACTGAAGTTTTATTGAAATTACTGACTGAAAACGATTTGATTTGTAAACCAGAAAGGGTTTACAAGATGGACGAAAGTGGAATTCAAGTTAATAACAAAAATGGACGACAAGCAAAAGAGCAACATGTTTAAATACTATAGTATTATTTATTATTATAACTAACACTGAAAAGGGAGAAAATATTTGTTTGATGGCATGTTGTAACGCTCTTCCACTTGTTTTGATACTGAAAGGAAAATATAAGAAACCTGAACTTTCTGAGGGTTTATCGCCTGGATCAGATGTTTACATGAATCAAAAGTCATCTTACATCAATGCTGAACCATTCTATACTTGAATGAAAGATCATTTTATTTCTCAAAACCCGGAATATAAGAGTTTCCTGGTTTTAGATGGCCAATCATCTGACTCCAACTCTTAAGAAATGCTACAATTAGCTGCGGCGTATGACGTGATTATTCTTTGTTTACCTAGCCATACTAAAGCTCTGCAGTCATTAGACTAATCTCTGAAACATTTGAATCAATTTTAATGAAACCGACTTTTTATAGTATTATTTGAGTTACAATATCATTGCGTTGTTCCCTATAAGATGAGCAGTAATCATATACTCGTATTTAAACATAAAGGGTAAGAACATTAAAAGCCTCATAGTTTTACTCTTTTTCTCACATGACGAACCTTATGAGCGTGACAGAGACTGGCGTTATGTTGTATTGGAATGTCAGCTATACAGTGTGAGCATTACAGTACAGAAATGCTAATTCACACATGACAATATCTATATGGGAAGAAAAGACCAAAAGTGGGAAAGGTGAATTAGGATAAAACATTTCGCCATCAGTATTATATGGGAAGAAACTAGAAAACTCCGGTTTACAAGCACAACAGAGGACAAGCATTAGGAGACAATTAAAGTGCAGAATGTCAAAGAAAATTTATTGAAAAGCGAACGCAACACTGTAGATGTATGTAGTTCCGGATGGTAATAGTTCCAGGACTTACGTTCCCTTTTGGAAAGACGTCGGTTCAATCCGAGGTGTCAAATGAAATAGTTCCACATATCCTGTCAACTAAGGTACGATAAGAACGCATGTCCGAACATGTTCCAAACCGACCGCAGAGCCGATAGACAAAGACCGAGTCGTCCCGAACCCGAACTGAGCAAATACAAATGTAAGTAGTTGAATTAAAACGTTCCGTATTCTGTTATGCAATTATGATGCATAATGCTTTGCGTTGACACATTGATTTATTAATTACTTATTTTTAGTTTCACGTTCGCTAATGACTTTGACTCCTGCTAAGTACTCCATTTCATTAAAACAAATATTATCTAATCATCATTTTACTTCCTCGTTGTGACATGGTATTTAGTCCGCGCGTTGATAACTTTTTTTGGAATACCTACTTTTTAATTGATATGTAGGTACACTGTAATTCTGTAAATAGTTTAATATATTATGTATACAGTTACTTAGGACAACGTAGTAAATTAATAACTTTAAAATATGGCATCGCAACGTTAAACTAATGCTCTTTGGAATCAATTTGTAAAGACTTTAAAAAAGGGAAATGTAATTATTGTTTAGAAATGATTTCATTTACGTCAGGTAGTTCTTACTTCAGGTAGTAGGTACTTTAAAACGAAAACATCCCATCTTTTCAGCTGTATCACTGGAACAACAACCGATTGACACCAATGCCGAAATTGTTAATCTTCCTACAGAATCCGAGCAATATGTCTATTGTATTGCCGTCAGCAGCAACATCACCACGGAATATAGTACATGCAGTTCAAAGAGCCGTACAGTCTAGAATCGATGGGTTCACGCAAGGACCCTTACCACAAAGCAGAAAATTAGAATTAAATCTACAGTTACACTATGATTGCTAAAGAGTACCATCCATTCAATATTATAAATGACCCGGAACTATAAAAACTTGTAGCACTTTTAAATCCATCACAGTTTGCCAATAAGAAAACCCTTTCATAAAGTCTATTACCAAAGGAATATATGCAGGTGAAAGAGCAAGTTAAAAGCGAAATTTTAAAGGCAGTTGGACACACAGTTGGACATCCAATAATAATGAAAGATTTATAGCCATCAACGTACATTATATAGACCCACATGTCGGTAAATTGTGTAATTTTACTTGGCTATAGACAATATAATGAAACCCATATAGCCATATTTGCCAATTTTTGAAGGACGAACTTAACAAGTGGCCTCTTCATAATAAAGTGAAAGATATAGTAAGCGACAACGAGGCAATTATACTTGTGGCGGTACAACTAGGCGCATGACGATCAGTGAGTTGTTATTACATGGTAGTCCGTGTAGGTAAAATCAAAGAGGGTCTTATAGCTATACAGGCGATGATAGTTGGAGCATATCTAACTTTATTTAAAGAATATTGGACGGTAATTAAAAAGCCTATACCACTTTTAAAGATTTTCTACCAAGTTACTGTTGACATATCGACTGAAAAGTAGGTAAGTATTTCAAAGGTAATTATTGTTTATGGTGGGTTGTTTAAGTCACAAATAACACCCCTCTTGACATAAGCTGAAACTACACAAGACGGTAGTTCCATGCTTACATTATTCTGAACAATTGAAAGATAATTTCAGTCCTTTCATTCAATAAAAAGCAATATCCTATATGCAGAAAGCACCATCTTTAAAAAAGAAGAGGATGATCGGAGGATGTGAACACCAGCACCTGAGACAACATAGTGTACGAGTATAACTCAGTCCTTATCTAAACTATCAACATCTAAAGGCTCGTCCATATGGAATGACTTTGACCAGGAAATAGCACGCCTAGTTCGAGAAAATACCATTATAAGCGGGGAGAATGGAACTAGACAAATAAATTCAAATGCCTATCATCAACAGGTTGGAAGATGCCCTTCTTTGGTGGTTCACCAGAAAATCGGCCTATCCCTTACTGTTCAGTATATGACAAATAGGCTTAACATTGTTACCACATAAGTGCCATGTGAGTGTATTTTTTTTCTAAGGGAAGACTCATTTTATCAAGCAGAAGAAGGTGGCTTAAGGCGTCAAAAAAGTCGATGTCGCTTTTTATTGGCAATAATTTATAAGGAAAATAAAAGAAGAAATCTTGTATATACTGCATAATTAGAGATGGGATTTTACCCGGAAAAAATCCCAATGTGGGAAAAAATAGGGAAAAAACCCGGAGAAAATTACCGTATGGAATAATATTCGGGTTTTTTCATATTTAGCATATATAACATGTAGGTAATGTGTACATACATGTATATATCAAATAGTACGTACTATTACTACTAGTTAACGCTAATATAACTTTCTAATCGTGAAATAATTCAATAAATACGTTATATATACTCCATGCTATCTAATTAAATAAAATGAAATTAAATAAAAGCCTGTCTGTTTGTGTGTGTTCATCCCCTCTTAGCGACAAGTAACCCGAAACTACGTACGCGGGTAGAAGGGGGGGGGGGGGGAAGCAGGCAGTAGCAGTGGCGTACGCGTTGGTGACCAATCTATCTCACACTTTGTTTTGACTTCGTACACATTGCATTAGCTGTTCACGAAGATGCCCACTATTTCAGACGAAATAAAATCAAATTTATTGGATTTAAATTTCTGGACCATGGTAGAAAATTATATAAAACTACTGGAACCTATAACAGATAAAATTTTCAAACTTGAAGGCAATGGAATACTTATAAATGAAGTTTATATGGCCTTCAAAGATATTAAGTCTACATTTAATTTTGCATTTCCGGATATATCCATTCTAAATGAGCATCATAAACAAGATATTACCAATGCTGTAATTAGGCGAACAAATAATTGTTTGAAACCCATTCATTATGCTGCATATTTATTAGATCCAAGATCGCAAGGCATTGAATTAGAAGAAGAACACGAATTGGATGCCATGGAGTTTATACACGACGTGAGCCAATCGCTCAATATTAACGTTGGTGTTGATTTAGCCAATTATAGAGCTAAACAGGGTTTATGGAGCAGACCATTTATATGGAAGCATGTCGCCGAAATGGACCTGGTAGTTTGGTGGAGAGGACTCTGCAGGTCCAAATTGCTGGGTAGGGTTGCAGAACTTATTCTAACTGCTCCCTGTACTTCAGCAGCCGCTGAACAATCTTTTAGCACGTATGCGCATATACATAGTCACAAACGAAATAGATTGACTACAGACAGGGCAGCAAAAATAGTTTTTATATCGTATAATTGGAACCTGTTACACAAACATAAAGACGATGACAATGACGATGATGACGAGCCGTTATCTACACCAAGGCAATTGTGAAGTCCGTTGGGTAGCCCCATAAATGAAGAACGACCTTCAACATCTCGTGGAAATGCTCAAGAAATAGAATTTTGCAGTATTAATAATATATTTAATGATCATGACAGTATCGAGAATGACTAACAATTTTCAATTGTAAAAAACACCTTTGTAACTTTTGTAAAGTGTAATAAATAATTGTTAGTATCTCTCGTTGTTTTATCTATGTTTTGGTTAAAGATTCTTAATTTTTCTACAGACGTTCTTTCTGCAATTAAGTAACATTCCATGAGAATGCGCAGAAAAAATCTTATGATAAAACAAGAAGACGTCTTTTTGTTGTTATAATAAACTGCTGGTTTTAATTTTAGTTCCTGAATCAGGCTACACATTTTGACGTTTCGAACAACAGGCAACAGCTAGTGCTCTATATACGCTGGCGCAAAGTATGTACGCATCGCCAAGTAACTATTTTTCGCTGCATTTGTTCTAAAAATAAAAATAAAATGTTAATTTTTTTAAGATCGTGATAATTACGTTAAATAATTAAAATACCCGTCTACTGGGTTTTTTTCCCACATAAATACCCATTGGGATTTTTCCCACTGCCCATCTCTATGCATAATACTTGTAAATATTTCAAGAACTACAGATACTGTATATATTTGTAAACAAGTATATTAGAGAAAATATTGTAAATAGAATTAGTTGATTTATAAAAACACCAGCCAAGAGCTATCATTCTTTATAAAATTATTAATATTAATGTAATGCAACTTGTTCGATTGCCCTAGAAAATTTGATTTTAACTATGGTCTCTTCTATATTGGCTGATAGTCCTAAGCCTGCAGAGTATGAAGGTAAATCAATTGACGATTTGAGCTTTAAGAATGTATATATTGCCTACTTGGCAATGTATTCCAACTAAACCGGATTTTGTCTG
The DNA here is from genome assembly GCA_036509395.1 of Antheraea yamamai. NCBI lineage: Eukaryota > Metazoa > Arthropoda > Insecta > Lepidoptera > Saturniidae > Antheraea > Antheraea yamamai. The sequence continues at coordinate 2,721,207 of AP028437.1, read as the reverse complement.
GGAGACCCATGCACTCACAAAAAAAACTTAAACCTGTAGGGACTGAACTGTAGGGACCTATACAGGCACTGATTGCAAAACATGAACCGAAATCATGCATCTTGTGGAACTAGATAGTTCCATGAACATGTTTCCCAGGTATGGTTTAATCCGATCCAGCATAGGATTTACGTATGTTTACAATACTGGTACCATGACAGCATATAAAACACAATGGCAGACGAAATTCACAGAGAAAGCATAGAAAGGTATACATATCTATTGGCATTGATAGCACGCATCAAAATCACTTAAAACCTATTTCAGTTTATCATAAACATACAATGTCTTTAATATCCAACAATGGTTCTCCATTACAATCATCTGAATTTAAATCATTTATTCTATTTAGTGAACAGCAGGAATAGTTTTCATAAAATACTACCTCATGTTGTTGCATAGAGGTTTACTATCAATAATTGGATATGAATAGCCGATAATGCCCAAAATAACAGCTTAACAAACTTTGATTAAATATGTACAATTTAAAAGACAAGTCTTGGAATTAATTGGGCCAGGAACTTTTTGAATAAACAAAGAAACATGCTTTCTAACAGATTTTTTGTTAATATAGCAACAAATAGCAGAATAATCACTAAAAACAACATTGAATTCCTTTTTTGATAACAGAAGACCATATTCCGGTGACAGTCCAAGTAATATTATCGACTTCAATAATATGAACTTGAGTGACTTCAAGTTCAATCTGAAACTTAGAATGAGATAATGATAAATATAAAAAACCCCACTGTGCGAGTCTTTGAAGACCAAGTACTCTTTTATAAAAAGACAATCTTTCATGATGGCAGCCACAGTTCTAGACCCAAGGTTTAAATCAAAGTACCTCAGTACAATTTTCGAAAGGGATACACCATCAGTTTGAACATGACATGTTGAAATTGTCATCAATTTTTCAACAATATGAGCTAATTTATTTTAGGTTCAGATATTTCAAGTCACACCTTTTAAGGAACTGTCACTAAAGGCTTAATTTTGTTAACTCCCATTTCTTCAACACATTTTTTTCTTATGGGAAATTTATAGACAAACATGAGAAATTGCTATCAAAAAATGTGGTGAAGTCACCATTCGTTGTAATGGTTGATTGGGAATTCAGTTGGAAAGGATTTTTAAACTTCTTGAAAATAAAAATATGGTCTAAAAATCAAGCTGGTCCTAGCAGCAACAATGTTCTAGTTATTTCTTCTATGTAATACGCCTAATTGAGAATGATATCGCCTTAAAATTATGAAATCCATAACTTCTCAGGAAACCATTAGCATATTAAAAGAATTTTTTTCTAGGTTAGGTATTCCAGTCAGTATCACATCAGATAATGGGCGGCAATTTATAAGCGAGGAGTTCAAGTCCTTCTGTTCGGAATTCGGCATTAGACTATATAATTCTATACCATACTGGCCGCAGCAAAATGGGGAGGTCGAAAGACAAAATCGCGAAATAATAAAACGCTTAAAAATTAGCCAGTGCCAAAAGTCCGATTGGAAGGACGATCTGCTGCGCTATCTCATGATGTATAATAGCACTCCACATAACACCACCGGAAAGTCACGTTCAGAGTTATTTTTCAACAGGCAATTCAGAGATAAGATACCTTCAATTGTAGATGTTGAAACTAGACGCACCGATTTAGAAGTATACGATAAGGACAAAATGATGAAAGAAAAGAGCAAGATAATCGAAGATAGAAAGAGAAAAACAGTAGATAATAAAATTAGTGTAGGTGAAAAGGTTTATGTCAAAAATATGATTAAAGAGAACAAACTGACAACTAATTTCAACTCTACACCACACACAGTCATTAGCGCTAAAGGAGGTGACATTAAGGTACAAAATGATGAAACAGGTCAGGAAATTCGAAGAAATGTAATTCACCTCAAGAAAATAGAGGGACAATGGAGAACCTATAATGAAAACGATAATGAGATACAAATGAACACTGATGAAGATTAAAATTTATTTATTAAGGCCATTACATGAAGATTAATAATAATATTATATTATGAATCAAATTTTTATTATTTGTTAGAGACTAAGTATTATTACAATCACTGTTTAATATAACTGATGCTTACTCAAAGCATACAATGTGATTCAATTTAAATTTATTGATAAAGGGAGAGATGTGATGTATTTGATATTATAAATAAATATGTGCGCCTGTGACAACCGCTCCCCGCATTACGTGGATAGACATCGGCGTGAACGGAAGTGCCGCGCACGCACTAAGTAATAAATTTCGGTGTTTTATTTAATATACCACAAGTAACAAAGGTGATACATAACAATGAGAAATTGCTATCACAATATGGGGTGAAGTCACCATTCGTAGTAAAGGTTGATTGGGAATTCAGTTGGAAAGGATTTTTAAACTTCTTGAAAATAAAAATATGGTCTAAAAAATCAAACTGGTCCTAGCAGCAACAATGTTCTAGTTATTTCTTCTATATAATACGCCTAATTGAAAATGATATCGCCTTAAAAAATGTTATTTAATTATAACAAAAGAACAAGATGTATTTCATTCTCCGAGTGTGCTCTTTGTGTCAAATATATTTATGAGTAGTGGAGGCATTTGAATATTGGAATTAACACTTTTGTATAAACTTAGTGTTTTACAATAAATACACTTGACATTATATGACAATTTGGTTTTAAAAAGATGGTGAAACCGTTTACAACTTCCCATATCCACGATATATATTATAATTTCCATCTCTTTAATTTGAATTTACACTTGTGCACATTTAAGATTAAACTATATTTAAAAAACATCACTATTTTTACATGATTTCAAATAATATAAGCTTATGAAATATGAACAGGTGTTACGACTAGAGATGTGGAACATTGCGCTCGTTGTCTGTGGCAGATAGTGTCATAAACGAAGTCGAAACCGATTAAAAAATTAAATTCGAAAACGAAGATAATTAATTTGTGTTCAGACCGAGTTATTGTATGTTTCCTACAAATATACATATAAGCAAACTTAGATACACATTGATTAAGAAATAGATAATTGGATTAAAGTTTGATTTTGTTAATTTTAATAAATAATGACAAGACATGTAAAATTAAAGGGTTATTATTCACTTTTGCCATACTTCTAATAATCTAGTTATAGTATATAGTCTATAATAGTGTAAGGAACCAGATTGAACAGCATTCTTTGCGCAAAAATTCACTGATTCATTCCCAGAGATACCGCAATGGCCTGAAATCCAAGCAGCGTTCTGGCCATAAGGTTTTATTTTGACAGATGGCCGAGTTGACAGCTATGTGTAAAACAAATGACGGAATACGTTTTCGTGCGAAAATCAAAACGAATGAACTATAATCGATTCTGTGGGGACTAATTGAAAGAAAAACATGGTTGATTCATTTTAATTTGTTATTGTGTTTTAGTGTTTTAGTGTATTGTTATTTTGTTTTCTATAGTGCATTGAAGTAACAAAGACAAAAATTCGTTGAAATACATAATTTTTGGACATGCCATCTTACCATAAACATACATAACACATATAATACCTGAATGAGCACAGTCAAGTATATTCATGCCCGATATTATTCATTCTTTTTCTCACTCGATAAGTGAACAATGAGCCAACGCAGTTTGCATTCTGTTTGTGCTAAGTACCTGTGAGCGCGGCTTACAGATGGCGCGCATTACGTTGCTCACTCGGCATGTTTTCATTTCGTCGTTGTTTCGCTATGACGCAATTTTGAATTAGCGCAATGAGCCGGCGCAGTTGCTGCGCTTGAGTTAGCGCAAGGATTTTCACTGAGTTACCCATCTCTAGTTACGACTCATCTTTGATGAAACAACGTACTATACAAAACCACAGTATTGCCAGACACGTCACATGATCCACCAGATCACAGGTATAATATGTATATAAAAGTAGGGAAGAGAATTTACCGGTAAAATACACATTTTACTTATTTTACCAACGTGCAGTCGGTAATTTATCGGATAATTAACCAAAGTTTTTTTTTTGCCTCATGGTGGGGTTGATACGTAATTGAGAATATGTATAGTACAGGCTAATAAGAATTTACCTTATATACACTATAAATATATTAATTAAAAATATTTTTTTTATTTAAATATAATTATTAAAAATTAATTATTATGTTAATTAATATTAATAATAATTAATTATGAAGCTCTTCAAATACCCAGCTTATGTGTTTAAATTCAACAAAATATTACCAAAAAAATTTTTGTGCCGCTTGGGTAGTTAATTATCTTTTCAAAATATATTTTACCGGTTAAATAGCCAAATATTTAACTAGCCAGTAATTGGATATTTGTCCGCTCGAAACACTATATAAAAGTCACAATCTCTAAAAAGGGCATTGTAATAAAATGGTACTTATCTAAGAAAATAAATTTTGAATATTACCTAGATTAAATTCATATATTTACCTATTGTCCCTTATAAATTTAAATACAAGTTCCTTTACATTGACCATTGATCAGAAAAAATTTGTGCGTGTACTAGTGTACACACGTAAGAAGTGAAACTTGTTTAAGGCCTTATTTTTCGCAAAATGATCTATATGCAACTTTCCAGAAATTGGTTAAAAAAAAAAAAAAAAAAACCCTTTCTTTCTTTATGGCAAACAATTTCATTAATATATTAAAAAATAAAGTTAAATTAGATAAAGTTTAAACAAAAGGATTTTATTATCATAGACATGAATACAAAAAAGATGGCGCGTAACGGAAAAATGTGACGGTAAATTTTTTCCAACGCCGATAAAGAAGTTTCACTTCAAAAAAAAAAAAAAAACCCTTTCTTTCTTTATGGCAAACAATTTCATTAATATATTAAAAAATAAAGTTAAATTAGATAAAGTTTAAACAAAAGGATTTTATTAACATAGACATGAATACAAAAAAGATGGCGCGTAACGGAAAAATGTGACGGTAAATTTTTTCCAACGCCGATAAAGAAGTTTCACTTCAAAAATAAATATAAGGTACATTTGTTCATCCTCTATAGAAACAACTCAAATGTATATGTTACAAATTAAATACAATTTTAATAATATACGTACACATACCATGATTCACGACAGACTGTAAGCATAAGACATATTTGGAAATATCAATATCGGCGTTCAATGATTTTTGAAACTATTGAATATCTTTAAGTAATATAGATAAAAGCCGTTCTTAAAATGTTTATAACTAAACGTTATTGAAGTAAATGCATATTCTCTTTACCACGTACCTATTTCCTACGTTATGAATTGAGTTTTATTTCTACTGAATATATATCCTGTATTAAAACAAACGATATTGTTCCTTCCTACTTTGTCAGGTTTAGAATTGTTAGCTAAAAGTATATTAAAAGCAAATACACTATAGGTAACTACACAATACACTAAAAGCATAAGTTCAAAAATGAAAAATGCTGAAAAGTTGACGTCAGTTTTGACGACTCTCACTTTAACGATTTTTGTTATTTTTCTACTGGCAACACTATTGTGTGAATTTGCAGTGTCAAGAGAGAGAATATTAAAAAAATATTTCATTCTCTTTAGTCGATGATGTGGTATTGCGATTACAAAGGTGTTGTAATCGGTTGTACATATTTCTCTAGTAGGGATGTACGTGAAATAAATATCGATTATTCGAAAATTTTCTAATATATATGTTCTATATACGAAAACCTCGATATGTTTGATATATTGTAAATAGTTCACTTTTAATTATTTGACAGTAAGACCAGTAAAAAACTAAACCAACTAGATTCTAAAAAAAACAAAAATACAATCAGTACTAGGAACTGAAAGGACTTTATTTTTTACAATTTTCACAATGTCTTATTTGTATATCCCATAAACAATATGATTCGCATTTTAGCTCATATTTTGCTTATTTGTTGAAATAAAAAAAACCTGTTCAAGTGATGCAGATTTGGCCACTATAATAAAACATTTATATGCAATATTGTACAGCTTTCGGTAATGTCAATTAAAAATGTGGCTTTGGCGCAAACATTATTACATTGTGAGATTAGTTGGAACTTAGTAGGATGCGTTTTTTAAGTGTCGTCTAAACCGCAATCAGTGTATTGTCGTTCGTGGCTGCCTACAACAGTATGACCGCACCGCTCCACAAATTAAGTAAACCCGGGTGCCTTACCTCTGAAATAGGAATAGCTATATTCGACTTTTGGTGGGTACTTTATAATTCCGTTAGTTATTATACTTTAAAAAGTGCTTATGCGCCTCGGTCCTTATGACCATCGTACTTAAAAACCAATTGTTCAAACCACACATGAGACTGTTTACACACGTTACGTTTTCCTCACCAAATATCTTAAAAAATGTCATGAAATCGTCTAAACGATGACCCCAAAATAAATAACTTATCTGATTGACGCTCCTTAACTCAGTGCTCTATATAGGGGTGGGTTTCTCGCATATTTATCCGGTCACCAAAATTTAGGGGCGGCACTTTAGCTATCAGCCAGGAATTCAAAGTCTGAATGGAAAATCTAATTTTAATTAATGTCGAACATAAAATTAGTTTAAAATTTTAGCAATTTTCTCATCTATGACCATGTGCTTTGTTTCTCTAAGTATAGCTAAGATAATCGATATCGAACTAATTGATATATCATTGTAATATTATAAATTAAGCAAAAATTTTTTTTAAATATTGATATATATGGAATAGCTCTATGCCATCACACTATTTTTGTTTATGGTCTTATGGTATACACTATATAGCTTGAAATTTGAAATTGTGATATGTAATAATATTTGGAGTGTTATTTTATGGATTTATATGTATCTAACTGCTATTTTTCGATGGTGATTTTTGTGTAAATTAAACTTTACTCAACATGTTTTTACAATTGTTCATGTAAGTAATTTTTTTTTAATTTGTCTACTACTTCAATATAAAGGAATGGTAAAAATCATTCTTATCAAGATATTTCTTGTGACAGCTTAATGTTTTGGTAACTTGTATTTGTTGTTGATAATTAGCTATCAAATACCTAAATAATCTATATTGCTAGATACACCTTGTTTCTGAAAAAGATTATCAGTTTATGATAAAAAATAATGCCGAATTTTACAGGTTAAATACATATGACTTCTCAGACACGTACATATAAGATATTGCTGTATAGTTTTTTTTTAATATAGATAGTTATTTATAATATGTTAATAATATCTTCTTAAAAAAAACATTACTATTAGTTGTCAACAAAACCTCTTCCCCATAGAGTAATATTAGTAGTATAGTAATAGCAATACAGAAAGAACTTATATTATAAATAATCTTGTATAACAAGCCCAGAAGATGTTTTAAGAGCATTGCTTACTTTTGCTGACCAGGGGGAGGGAGCGTTCCAAAATTACAAAAATTCTGCTTACTAATATGTGAACAGCCTCTATTTCGCATTTCTCAAAAACCAATTAAGTTACAAATCTATGATTCTCACAATCTTATTATTCTGTGTGTAGGGATAACCTCTTATAATAATAATAATAATAAGCCTTTTATTCTGAACTTTTATACATTGTTTTTTTTGTTTTTTCTTATTATAATATATCACGTAGTTCAGTGTGCCTCTTGGCATAGGCCTCCTCTAACATTTTCCATTGGGTTCTGTCTTGTGCTACCCTTCTCCAGTGATGACCAGCTGTAAGTTTTATGTCATCTTCCCATCTTGTTAGTTGACGTCCTCTGTTTCGCTTGCCATCTCTGGGGTACCAGTCTGTGACCATTTTGCTCCATTTACTTTGGCGATCTCTGATCATGTGGCCTGTCCATCTCCACTTCTGTTGGTCTATTCTATTGATCACATCGACTAGTTTAGTTTTTTGTCTTATCGAGCTGCTCTTTACTTTGTCTAGCTTCTTTAATCCTGTTAGGCTTCTCTCCATGGCTCTTTGGCAACGTTGTAGCTTTTCTCTATGAAGTTTCGTGAGTGACCAAGTTTCGCATCCATAGGTGATGACTGGAAGGATACTTGTGTCAAAGACTTTCTTTTTTATTTGCATGCATAGATCTTTGGATTTCAAAATTTCTTTTAGAGCCCAATACTTCTTCCATCCGTTTGCTATTCTTCTATCGATTTCTTTAGTAGTTTGGTCTTTGTGGGATATTATTTGTCCTAGGTAGCTATATTCAGACACATATTCTAAAGGCTCGTTATCAATTTTTATGATAATAGGTTTGGCGTTTGTAAGTAATTTTGTTTTGTCTTTGTTCATGGATAGTCCTGCCTTCATGCTTTCGTTCTTGAGTGATGTTATCATTTTTTTAAGGTGGGTCGGATTTTCTTCGAACAAGACTATATCATCTGCAAATCTTAGGTGGTTTAGTTTTACTCCTTGCACATCTATACCGAAGTTATTCCAGTCTAGTCTTCGGAAAATGCTCTCCAGGGCGGACGAAAACAATTTCGGTGATAGAGGATCACCCTGTCTTACTCCTCTTTCGACCTTGAATTTTTTCCCTAGAGATTCAAGTTGAATCCTTGCTTCGCTGTTAGAATAGATGTTCTTTATAATGTTGATATAATTTGAGGATATCCCATGCTGTTCAAGGCTCGCCCATAAGGTTTTGTGGTTTATGCTGTCAAAGGCTTTGGAGTAATCAATAAATGCCATGTATAAGTTCTTGTTGTACTCATTATATTTTTCTATTATTTGTTTCACTGTATGTATGTGATCCAAAGTGGAATATTTTTGTCTGAAGCCAGCTTGCTCTTGTGGTTGGTTTTCATCCAGTTTTTTACTTATCCTTTGTAGAATAACTTTGGAGAATATCTTGTATATATTTGACATCAGACTTATCGGTCTATAGTTCTCTATGTCTTCTTTTTTTCCTTTCTTAAAAATGAGGATAATGTGTGATATTTTCCACTGTGTGGGGATTAACCCAGTTCTTAGAATTTCATTGAATATTGAAGTGAGTATGGGTAGAAGTTCATCAAGAGTGCCTTTTAAAATTTCGTTCGTAACTTTGTCAGGGCCTGGAGCTTTCTCCATTTTCTGACTAATTATAGCCTTTTCTATTTCTCTAGGTAGTATTTCTGGCTCTAGTACCAAATTGTTTTGTCTTTCACTGATGTATCTTTTTTGTTTGTGTTCTTGCTTAGTACCCGGGTTTGAATAAAGGTTCTGGTAAAATTTAGTGGCTATCATGCTTATATCCTTCCTGTTTGAAGAAGTACTCTCTTTTTTATTGAGCTTTGGTATCCATTCTTTGTTTATTTCTTTCAACTCCTTAAACGCTTTTTTTATTCCCCCCGTTTTTGTTATATGCCTTTCTATCGTTTGTATCCTCTTAGTCTTTCTGTCTTTTCTGATATTCTCTCGTATTTCCTTACTAATTTCCGTAATAGCTTTAATGTATTCCTTTTTAGGATGTTTTGAGAACAATTTTTTTCTTTTTTCTATTAGTTTTAGTGTTGTGTCGCTTAGTCTATATTTCTTTACTTGGCTGTTTTCAGTTTTATTTTGAGTTAGTAGCTTTTCTAATTTTCCATATTTCTCTAAGACATCAGTGTTATTGTTAGTTGTTATTAATTCCTCAGCTGATTCTTCTAGAGTTTGGGCAATTTTCTTTAACATTTCTTTGCTGTGATGTTCTATTTTGTATGTGTCCAAATATTTCCTTGATTTCTTTGGTGGTTCTGTTTTCAAGGTACATCTTACCATACGATGGTTCGTGTTAAAATTAAATTTAGATAGGACTGACGTATCCGTGAAGGCTTTCGGGTAGTTTGTTGTAATGTAGTCAATTTCATTTTTGGTGTTACCATCAGGTGAAATCCATGTCCATTTATTCTTCTTGCTCTTCATATACATACTGTTTAGAAGCGTTAAGTTATGTTCTAATAGAAATTCGATCAGTAATTCCCCGTTTGGACTCCTTTTTCCTTGTCCAAAATTTCCCAGGACATATTCTTCCTTGTTTTGTTTAACTCCAACTTGAGCATTAAAATCTCCCATTAATATGATATGGTTCTCTGAATACTTAGCTAACGTTTGCCTTAGATTTTCGTAGAAAAGTTTGGTTTCTGTTTTTTTCGCTTGCTCTGTTGGAGCATATGTTTGTATAATCGACCATGTTTTTTTGTATATGGGTATATCAATGTTAAGAATGGCAATTCGATCAGAAATTCCAATAAGTTCTTGTATATATTGTTTAATTGATCGTTTGATTAGGAATCCTACTCCTCTCTGGCCTGGTATTTCTCCCTTATAGAAAAGTATGTAACCATTATGTTCTTCTATTTTTTCTCCTAATCTTCGGAGTTCGCTAATGCCCAAGATGTCCCATTTTATTTCTTCCAGAGCTTTTTCTAATTCTTGCAGACTTTCATTCGTTCTTAGAGTTCTTGTGTTTAGAGTTGCAATCTTAAGTGTTTTGTTTCTTTTTGTTAGAGGGTAATGGTCTGTATCTCCCGCGGAGACCAACCGTAGTGGGAGATGTTTTGTTGTTTGATTTTGTTTATGCATTTTAGTTAAAGGTGTTTGTTTCCGGTTTTCCAGAGCAGTTATTCGTTTTTTGAAGTATTTAGATGGGGGTCAGATCTTGCTCGCTCGACATAATTCAGTATATTTGGTCTAGTGATCTCTTTTGTATAAGTTTTGGTTATTGATTGGGGTGGATTACTCAAAATTTTGTTTGTATTTATTTTTTTCTGTGTGGATGATTTAGGGGAGACCGATATTTCTCTTTTTCTTTTTTCTCTGTTATTGTCCTTTGGTCTTATCACTATCAGTTTGTCGTACTTTATGTAAGCAGTATTTCCTTTTTTCCTTTCCTCTTCTACTTGTGGTTGTAGTTGCTTTCGTTTGTTTAAAATTTCTTTAGGGTAGTCCTCCTTCATGTTGACCCCTAATGGGAGGTTTGACTTGTTTTTAAGTATAAGATGTTTTTTCCATTGTGTCGTGATGGAGACTACGATCGGACGATTTCTATCTTCGGAATATCTGCCGATTCTATATATATTACTAATTTCTTGACTATCCAAGTGCACACCCATATCAATTATGATATCTTTGATGTAATCCACTAATTCTCCTTCAGATTTGCCCTGTTCTTTTACTCCAAAAAATACTAGATTACTCTTTCTTCTTTCTTTCTCTGTTGTCTTAAGTTTCTGTTCGAGTTCTGATACCTTACGTTTGAGGTTATTATTTTCTTCCATAATTATGCTCATCTTCTCATGTAAAACTTCCATTACGTTTCTAGTTACAGATTGCGTTATAATTTCGACTTGTTTCTGTAATTTCTCATCAAGTTTATGTAGAAATAATTCCATGTTTTTATCCATTTTTTTAAATATTAATTCGTTTCTATGGTAAATTTTAAACTTTTTTGTGGTAACCTCGATTTTTGTTTTTTGTGGAGGCAACACTGATCATACAAATGTCACTGTCCCCAAATTGACGTGAGGATGGTACTATACATACAGATCTGTATCTGTATTCTATTATCTTTGACAGTGGTTTGAATTTTAGGTTGTAATGCGTTTTAGGTTATAACACTATTTATGAGTTTTTCAAATTAATTTTTAGCACTTTCACTGAGATCACTTCACGAATACAGTTATTGACAATATCTATAACAGTTTTAAGCTTCTTAGCATAAGATGATCACGATTAACACAATTATTTCGATTATTTTCGGCAGAGGTTTATGACGTACGT
>AP028437.1:2649549-2709046 GCA_036509395.1 Antheraea yamamai | reverse complement strand
AGGGATAACCTCTTAGTACTGTTTAAATGTATTTCTGGAACTGCTTTACCATACTTATGTTCCTATGATTTTTACGTCATATAATAAATATAAACTAGAAAAGACAGCTATTTATATATAATATTTAATGGTTATGACATTAGTATCGACTATTTTGATAATGAAAATTTTATTTATAGACTTCTGGTGATTCTACCTCTGCTTTTCATTGTGCTCCTGATAGCTTGCACCTTCATCTTAATCCCGTTCGCATTTATTTTTGCCTCATGGTATATGAGAGTAAAGGAGCGTAAGCTGGAACGACGGAAGAAAGATGGTGCTAATATAGCGTTCTTCCATCCTTACTGCAATGCAGGCGGTGGAGGCGAGAGGGTCCTCTGGGTAGCCATAAAAGCTTTGCTTACTAGGTAAATAAATTCAAAATTAAGCAATATCTTTTTTTAGTTGATAAATCCTTCAATGGTATTCTCACTTACTCTTATCACGGATAAGAAATGTTTATGAACCTTGTTAATTATATGACAACATTTATCTTGCAATTTTAATATCAGAATTTACTAAAATAATTGCATTTTCAAAATCACTATTATTCTTCTTAATTAGAAACTATGCACATAAAACAATATATACTGCGTTTTAGGTCTTCCTTTTTTGTTAACATTGTAATATAGAATTATGATAGATTAAATTAATCGATGTGACCTCAGGAAGCAGGAAGTTTATTACTCGTAATATATGGATGTCCTATGGAATAAACACCTTGTATTTATTGTGGTAAATATTTTCGCACCCTTCCATATCTTAATTAGGTCGTCCCCTCAACTGCTCTAGCAGAGTTTCTTAGATGGTGCGTCACAAGCATGTCGACACCTTTCCTGGACTTCCTATCTGTGCTCTTTGGACTTGGAGCTTGGTGATTGTTTGACCAAGTGTGCACAGTATTTTCAAGGAACTTGCATGATCTTATCAATGTCTACTCTCACAAGCAAAAGAGCTGGACAATACCTAAGTAAATTGGACGGTAGGAAAATTTCAAGTTTCCTACCGCCCAATCTATTTCATTTTATTTTCTAATTCCATAAAACTAGCGGAATTGTGTACTACGCATAAGTCTCCATCACTATAAGAAGCAGAAGACAGATTATATTTTATTTCGATTTTTTATCATACTTTTAATATTTTCATTACAGATATCCTGACACAAATATTTACATATACACAGTAGAAACAGCTGAACCTCAAACAATACTGGACAAAGCTCAGAATCAATTCAATATAAAAGTAGATTCGAATAAGATCCATTTTGTTAGGCTTGGCCTGAAGAAGCTTATAGAGGCTAACACTTATCCTTACTTTACGCTTTTGATGCAGAGCCTCGGATCGATGGTGCTTGGCATGGAGGCTTTCATTAAACTTAATCCTGGTAAGTATTCAATATGAAGGTTCTTTATTGGAATTTCGAAAATGTGCTGTGTTGGATATTGTTTGCCTTAAATTAATTCAGACTAGCTTCCTATTCGCAACAACTGTAAAAAAACTGTTTTCTAGTTCCCCTTTGTCTGGCTACATAACCTAAAATATCTTATAAATTTTTCTCTATTTCCAGATGTTTATATAGACACAACTGGATGTGCATTCACATATCCAATATTTAGGTATCTTGCACAGTGTCCAGTTGGTTGTTATGTCCACTATCCGACCATAACAGCTGCTATGATGAAAAGGGTCAAACATCGGATTGTCTCCTACAACAACTCAAGTCTGATAGCCCGGAACCCTCTATTCACATGGATAAAACTATTCTATTATAGAATATTTGGATGGGTGAGATGTTTTTTTGATTCTTTGTTCTTTTTCCAAAGTTTCTAGTATTTATGGGTAACTTTGTTTATAGTACCATGACATATTGTAGACATTGTGCACATCATTTTCAATATGTTTTATAAAACAAAGTCCTCGCCGCGTTTGTCTGTCTGTTCGCGGTAAACTGAAAAATGATTGAAAAGATTTTCATTAATAGTTAAAATTAGAATTCACGAGAAAGATTTAGATATATAATTTGTGAAGATTTTTTGTAAATTAAATTGAAATATAACAATAATTGTTGGAAATGTCGGAAAAAGCCAAGCCGCCTAGGAGCTTTCGTCGAAACCGCGGTCTAATCCCTTTGAAATATAACAAAACAATTATGATAATAAAGGACGCAGGCGAAGTCGCAGGTATCAGCTAGTTTAATATAAAATGGATTAACAAGACGCAATATAACTAGATCAACTTAATGGATATCATAGATAGTAAAATCATTATATTAGTAATATAGTCAATCACAGTTTTTATCAAAATAAGATAGTGTCCGAGTAATTATCATTACATAGTATAAAACAAAGTCCCCTAACGCGTCTGCCTGTCTGTCTGTTCGCAATAAACTCAAAAACTAGTGAACGGATTTTCATGCGGTTTTCACCAGTGGATAAAGTGATTTATGAGGAAGGTTTTGGTATATAATTTGTCAAGGATCTTTTTATAATCAGGGCAGGACAACTGCCGTACCCGCTAGTAGAAATACATAGTAACAGATAATAAAATAATTTTGGAGTTAAGAATTTTAAAGAACTAATTATATTCTAGCTAATCCCAATAACCTAAAATAGAGTTTATTTTTTATCAAAAATGATTAGATTATATAGATATACCAGCGGGACCGGCGGACTTTGTCCTGCCTTGTTAAAAAACTACTACTACTACCGGGTCCAATTGTGTATCTAAACCATTCTCGGATCCACACACACAAAATTTCATCAAAATCGGTCCAGCCATTAAGGAGGAGTTCAGTGACATACACACATACAGGAGAAATTTATATATAAAGATTAGGATTATTTATCAAAAAAGAATCGACAGTAGGAACATAATAAATTAGCTATAAAGTACATGCAAATTGTTAAAAGTAATTATGCCACTAATTATAGTCGACTACAGCATTTTTCATACAATAACATACGGGTTAATTATTAGAGATGTGCTGATTGTGACTTTAGCCGACTAGCCGATTAGTCGTTGGTGAAAAGGCCGACTAGTCGGCCGAGTCCATCGCTTTTCGGGGGTTTCCATAACACTTGGTTTACAGCTGCTTTGCGCGTAAGTCGTAACCGCCGCCTGCGAACCTGTCGGAACCTGTTATTTACTTCGCATTGTTTTTCATTTTTGCTTTTGATCAGGTCAAAGAGGTTATTTTGTGCAAAAAAAAATTGTTGTGTAAAGATAATGATGTTACTGTTCATTAAAGTGAACTCAATTAAAATTTAAACATGTCAAAAAGAAAGTCTCGTGTATGGATTTTTTTTTATATTACTATCTTTTTCTTTGCTTTTATGAAGCGGTTAATGCTTAGGATTTTTCGACATATTTTTTTACTGTGCATAATGCAAACTTATTTCAATATAACTTATTTTGTTTATTTTTTTTTTAATTCTTTTATTTAAATAAAAGGAAATTATTATAAATATTTATTTATGATAAACAGATATCAAGATGTCATTTGTATGTTAATTAAATACTAATTTTATCTCATAAATGTCATAGACATGTTTTTTTACAAGCAAGTAATCTTAGAAACTGTTATCAAAGAAAAGGTTGCTTTGCTTTACATTTAATAATATGTAAGACTAATTATAAAATAAAAATATTAATAAATAGTCAATGTTTTTATTGAATGTAGTTCCCTCTACATACTTTTTACTGGGAAATACATGAAAAATAAGAAGCCGAATAGTCGGTGCTTTTAGCCGACTAATCGTTGACTGCGATAATAGCCGGATAGTCGGCTTTACCAACTAGTCGGCACATCTATATTAAATATACAATACGGAAAATAATAATAATATAGAAGATATAATTATGAAAGGTAAAAAAAAAAACAAGAAGATATAGTTCTAATATAATATTAATTTAAAGAGTTATATAAATTATGGAAAAAAAGGTCATGAAGGTATTAATTTCCTAACTGTAAAAAACATATTGCAAATAAGCAGTGCAATGAACTGAGGATGTGTGACTGGTCAACTCATGGCCAAAGGAAGCACTCCAATTAACATGGCAATAAAAATTGTAAGTTGGGGTAGCCATAAGCGAATAAAGCTAATATGTTTTCAGCTGTATGGTGTGGTTGGGAGGTGTGCTGACGTCATAATGGCAAATGGTACGTGGACAGAAGACCATATCAACGAATTATGGGTATCATCCTTCAACACTTATAGAGTTTATCCGCCTTGCGAGGTTAGTGTTATGTTATAGTAATCGTTGTCAGTTATTCCGCTGTTGAGTAATTTGCTGTTGAGTAATATATTGCAATTTGTGACACTAATGAAATATTTGAAGTCAAATGTTTACACAGATTGGCTATTATATAAGACTGGTTTCCTCACACATTGCAATAATACCGGTCGACAATTGGCACTGTCAATAAAAATAAGGGATAACCAACAGTAAAATAATGATGTCGTCAGCAATAGGCGTCCCTTTGCTAAGATTAATGTATCAAATTAGTATTTATTTGATAAAAAAAAAATTACTTCTAATTCAAAGAATCTATCTGAAACTTGACATTCAGAACAGCTTGTTATGACAGTTACAGTACACGTCACAATTCTGCAGTGTTATATTTTGTATTTGTGTAGATTCGTATTAGAATACCTTGATCCTAATCTAAAGATGGTATACTATAAATTTCGGGAGAAATTGGCTCTCAAGTGCAGCTGCGGGAACACCTATAGATGCTAGCTGATAGGTTTTGAACTTGAGCGTGTAGTAGATTACTTGATATTTCTACCAGCATGATGCTATCCTTAACCAAGCGAGAGCCTTTTATAGGGATTCAATTTTTTTTCATACATAGGCTTTTGTCCACAATTTCACCTGATGTTAGATAGCGGTATAATTTTAGACCATAAACACTCTAAACATAGAGGCACTGGCTCTTAAGTGCAGCTACCGGAGCACACCTATAAGTGCTTGGTGATTGATTTTCAACTCGAAGGTGGTAAATACTATGACGGGGATTAGAATCTACTACTAACATGATGTCTTCCTTCACCAAATCCGCCTGGTCTTTGTGGGGATTCAAATTCTTTTTGCACTTGATTTTCAATGCGGATATGGGCTAAGATGGTAAATACTTGAAACCTAGAGCACTGGCTATTAAGTGCAGATGCTGGGGTACACCTATAATAGGTGCTTGGTGACAGATTTTCAATTTGAAGGTGGTCGATACTCAGGCGGGTTTAAGAACTTCTACTAGCAGGATTTTCTTCACCAAAACCTCCAGCTGGTTGTGGGGATTCTAGTGCTTTTAGTACATGATGACCAATGACGATATGGGCTAAGATGGTAAATATTTTGAACCTAGAGTCTCTGGCTCTTAAATGCAGTTGCTCAGCACACTTATAAGTGCTTGGAGATCGATTTTAAACTTGAAGATGGTAGCTAACTAGGTGGGCTTAGAAATTCCCACTAGTGTGATGTTTTCCATCACCAAATCTTCCGGTCTCATTGTGCGGAATTGAAACTCGTTACCATTGAACCAATATGGTGTCATTTCTCAGGTGTCCGAGTTAAAACAGCTCCGTTCACTGGTGAAGGATTCTGATCCGATCAGGATCCTGTCAGTGGCTCAGTTCAGGCCAGAGAAGGATCATCCTCTGATGCTGCAGGCGATGTACGAACTCCGCAACCTTCTAGTCAAGAACGAAATACTTTGGAATAAGGTGAGCTATTTCATTATCCCATTATTCAGTTAAGTAAATAAATTAATACTTGGTTAAGTTGGCGGGAAAGGTTAATACTACCACTAGTGTTTAGATTTCTATGAAATTTTTTAGTGTACTTCTAAGACACTTAATGCTTAAATAAAAAAATATCATCTTGCCCTCATTTACGATATATTTTTTATTAAATTTTTAAGAATATACATTTTTTACGAAAATACAAGAATTATTAATATTATCATCATGTTATATTAAAAAGCACCTGACACTTTTTCAAATACAATCATATTAATTATAGCATGAACACTCCGTATTTAAAAGTTTATTCTGCTATTCAGTTCAGTTACCTATATAATCAGATTTTTAAGTTCTTTTTTACTCTTATATATGTTTTCTTTCTAGTCATTACATTAACTTAAATTTCATATTACAGGTTCCACTGTAAATTATTTCGTCATCTAATTATTTCATCTAATCCATGACTATTACATGGCACTGTAATTAATTAATAATTAATTTTTTTTTATTTATTTGTAAAATTAGTGGGATAAACTTATTGTATAATTGTTGGTTTTGGATGAGTGTGCTAAATTTCAATTTAATATGATATTTTGAAATGTTTGGAAATCACGTTCATAGATTCTGCTACATTTTTTTTAATATTATAGGAGACATACAAACAGGTGGGTCACTTGATGTTAAGTGATCACTGCTGTCCACTTGCAACACCAGGGGAGTGCGATCCCAGCTTGTGTTTGGTGGAAGGGGGGAGGCGGGGGAAGGGAGGGAGAGAGAGGAGGTGGGCCTCCGGTGCTCTCACTGACCAAACGAAACGCAACAATGAAAGCACTGTTACTTCACATCAGTTTTCTGTGAGACGGTGGTACCACCCCGGACAAGCCGACCCATTTATGCTGAAATCAGTAATAGCTTCAGCGTGGCTTTACCACCTACCAAACATACATAAATGGATTTATAGATAAATAGAGATACAGTCATTATTTTTTTTTCTATTATAATTAGTAAAATTCATAGGACAAATTTATTAAATCTTTGTATCATTGTCGGTCCTTGATGAGTATGCTAAATTTCATTGTAATCTGATGTTTTGACGTGGCTGACAATCAAGTTCATATATTCCGCTACATACATAAATATATATAGATACAGTAATTAAAAGTTTTCTTTTTTTAATTAATAATTAGTAAAATTGATGAGACAAACTTATTAAATTATTGTATTGTTGTCGGTCCTTGATGAGTGTGCTAAATTTCAATGTAATCTGATGTTTTGAAGTGGCTGAAAATCACGTTCATATATTCCGCTACATACATAAATAGATATAGATACAGTAATTAAAAGTTTTCTTTTTTTAATTAATAATTAGTAAAATTGATGAGACAAACTTATTAAATTATTGTATTGTTGTCGATCCTTGATGAGTGTGCTAAATTTCAATGTGATCTGATGTTTTGACGTGACTGAAAATCACGTTCATATATTCCGCTACATACATAAATAGATATAGATACATAATTAAAAGTTTTCTTTTATTAATTAATAACTAGTAAAATTGATGGGACAAACTTATTAAATTATTGTATTGTTGTCGGTCCTTGATGAGTGTGCTAAATTTCAATGTAATCTGATGTTTTGAAGTGGCTGAAAATCACGTTTATATATTCCGCTATATATATAAATAGATATATGGATAGATATAGATGCAGTAATTGTTAGTTTTCTTTTTTTATATATTTGTAAAATTGATGGGATAAACTTATTAAATTATTATATTGTTGTCCGTCCTTGATTAGTGTGTTAAATTTCAATGTAATCTGATGTTTTGAAATAGCTGAAAATCATGTTCAATAATTCCATTATATAGATACAGATGAAGCTAATAAAAGTGTGTTAAAGAGGCTTATTGTTATTTTTTTTTCAGATTAAGTTAGTTCTAGTCGGCTCCTGTCGCAATCCTGAAGACGAGGAACGTGTGAGGAACTTGAAAGACCTCGCGAAGCATTTATCCTTGGAAGAGAATGTTGAATTCGTCGTAAATGCCTCATATTCAAGACTTCTACAACTGTATCAAACGAGTACCATTGGTCTACACGCTATGTGGAATGAGCATTTCGGCATCAGTGAGTTAACTTTTCTTCTACAATAGCCAGGCTTAGTGACTGGAATTAGTCACTGTGCCTAGCGGTAAGTATAGATAACCATAGTGACTATCGTTAGGTCCGCAGGATCCCAGAACATAATGGACCAAAACAGAGTCACTGTGACTGACTTGTCACTGTTATTGTCTGCTCAGTGACTGATATTTGAACAACCGTTTCTGTATCAGTGAGTAACCTTTTTATATAGTAGCCAGGCATAGTGACTGATACTTGCACTGCGCCTGGTGGTGAGCCCAGAGAACCGTAGTGATTATCGTTAGGTCTACAAACCATCAGTAGACGGTCACGCCGGCCTGCAATTCTAAAATATAAATGAATGTTTTTATTTTTAATTACAAAATTTAGAATTAATAATTTAAATTACTACAGTAATAGAAAAATGGATGTTGAGTTACTTATTTATGGAATTTACTACGTATTTTATGTAAATAATGTTTTTGTGGATCGCTAATGAACTTAAATTTTAATGGCGATATAAGTCTTCGTATTTTATAAATGTACGACCCTTCATCTATACTTCTATACTAATATTATAAAGAGGTAAAGTTTGTGAGTTTGTGACGTTGTGGCGTTGTAGGAGGTAATCTCAGGAACTACTGGTCCGATTTGAATAAGTCTTTCAGTGTTATATAGCTCATTAATCGAGAATGGTTATAGGCTATGTATCATCACGCTAAGGCCAATAGGAGCGAAGCTCAGATGAAACATGTTTCAAAATCGAGATGTTTTTTTCTTTTTGAGAGCTTCTGCTGCGTGTCATCGTTAGCCCAGAGTAGTAACTACTACAACGCGGCCGAAGTCGCGGGCAGAGGCTAGTATGATATACAGCGTTATTTGTACAGCCTGTTTTTCCCATCGTATGTTTATATTGAAGTCACATGTCGAATGCGAAACAAGATGGCGGTTTGACAGTTATCTTAAGTTATTTGAAAAACAGTATATGTGTCCGTTACATTTCGAAATAAGCTAAATTCAATTTTAGCCGATCCGTATATTTTACGTTGTTTCTCAAGATCTTCAATTTTTGTACACGTGCTCGTAAAATATGATGATCATAAAAAAAAATAACTAATAACCTTATGGGCGTCAAAATTTGAACTTCGTTCTCGGTGTATAAAAACTGGGAAAGTGTTAAAAAAATTAAGCATGTTATAAGTATGAAAAATTAAAATTGAATTTAAATTCTCATTTTGAAATGTGACACATTATATTGGTGAACAATAATCATTGGACATTAAAATTTAAACCCCAGTCCGTTAGTGGTATCCGCCGCTAAATACGAACCCGTACCGAACGCTGCGCGTTGTAAAAGACGTCCGCGACATATTTTTACCGACCCTCGCGATGAAATAACGGCAGTGAACGATCTGTACCAGCCTGTCTCTCCAAACAGAGCGTGCTCACGCCCACGCCCGCGTAACCTCAGATCACGCCGCCGTGGTCTGGGGGTCAATTTCGCTCCCGCACACCAGACTAGGCCCCCCTCGGCAGTGGCTCAAGTCTAGGTTCGTTCCCTCGGCGTGGAGCCCTTGAGTACGCTGCTCGCGCGATACAGTGACACAAAATCTTACATCACTGCGACAACATTACACATATCACCTCCACACACGTGCACGCCTACACGCTTACACATGCAAGTGGAAGGGTTTTATATTTTTCCCTTATCAAACTGAAATAGTTTAAGCTGAGTGCCTTAAGCGCTCGCCTTAGTAGTCCGGTGAAGCTGTTAACACCTTGCTAGGTCAATATCGTAGTCAGTTCGAAAAAAAAAAAAAAATTTAAACTTAAAATTAACTTACATGAAAGTTTTCAAAGAACTTCAAAGAGAACCAATGTTTTTTAGTAACGTTGACAACCGTTATGTAATGTGTAAACTTCAAATGTACCTTTTTATATTTTATACAGCAGCTATATGTTTCGGGTTACTGAGTACATAGTCGTTTCTGGTTCTAAATCGTTTAAAAAAATAGGTGCTTAATATTTTACCTAATTATCTAGAGAAAAACAAAACCGATGTACACTAGATATCAGGTGATATATGCAAAAACTATCTGGTGTAATAATAAGGAAAGTTATGTGTCACGCCGTGCCGCATACTCCGAGCCGCGTCCCGCACCTCGATCCGCGCCCCGCTTCCCTTTGTTCAACCGTGCGGCGTTCCCACGATAAGCAGATACGTAATAATTACCCTTGAAAAGCACCCCTTTAATGTTGTTCATTGAATCTAGATGTCGTTGTTTTACGTTTAAAAGTATCGTTCCCATACTTTTAAAAGTTTTAGAACAAACTTTAACTAAGGTTCTCTTTGTTGTTTATTAGTATTTGTTTTACTATTATTATTTTATATGTTAAATGTGACCTTGACCTACCAAACGATTGAAGGGTGTTAAACTTTAAGCAGTCACCTGGTATATAATGCAATTTATATTACGTTACCAGGCACGGCGGATATTGTCGTGTCCTGATAATTAAAAACAATATAGACAAATTATATACCTAAACCTCCCTCATGAATCACTCTATTTACTAGTGAAAACCGCATGAAAATCAGTTCAGTAGTTTTTGAGTTTATCGCGAACAGACAGACAGACAGACGCGGCAGTGGACTTTGTCTTATACTATCTAATGAATGGTGATATCTATATGAGAAAGGAAATAATACAGTTCTAAATTAATTACAAATGTGTGTCTCTTTAATCTAACAATTGGTATAAATTTCTCAGGTGTGGTAGAATGTATGGCCGCTGGATTGATAACGATAGCACATCGTTCCGGGGGACCTCTGGCGGATATAGTGGAGACTTCGGAAACTTCGAGAACGGGCTACCTAGCCGCAGAAGCCGACGAGTACGCGAGAGCAATCCTCGAAGTCATAGCTTTATCAACGGAACAGAAGAAAAGGATTATCGAAGCTGCGAGGTAATTATTATGTATGAAATCTTAGATAGGCAAAAAAAAAATTGTAGTAAAATTTCTTTACGCACGCTTGACTTGGGAAGTAAGCTGGTGAATGCGTCACGAGAGCGTTACGATAACGTGTGATTGGGAGTGGCGAACGGAAGTTGACACGGAGATATAACGTTAGTGAAGGTAGAAAGAGAGAGATTACTTTTTGTATTATCAATGAAAACCCATAATAAATTGAGATATGTGTAGAAAATTAATATATGTATATACTAGCGGACCCGGCAGACGTTGTCCTGTTTTGTTTATAAAAAAAATCCTTGACAAATTATATACCAAAACTTTCTTCATGAATCACTTTATCGACTGGTGAAAACTGCCAGGAAATCCGTTCAGTAATTTTTGAGTTTATCACGAACAGACAGACAGACAGACGCGGTAGGGGACTCTGTTTTATACTATGTAATGATGATTATACAAATATAAACGTATATATATATATACGTGGCTCTAAAGAAGTTGTAGGTACTTCAGTCGTGTGGTCTAAAGCACACTCGTTTTTTGTTAAATGAAAGCTTCTTAAGGCGCGCTGAGCGGTATTTTTGGAGGCAGATAGATCTATAATTTCACGTCATGACATGCTACGTAAGCATGACCTGCCGTGTTGCGCTTGCGCGGCTTGTGCCAAACTAGCGTCACGTAGTATAGCGGCCTGTGTACATGTAATATTGATATTTTGCAGCTCATCGTACTTTTGATTGATTAATACACTTTATAAAGATGTATATAATTATTACTCCGAGTATTTCTATAAACAAATTCTGAATTTTTAACAGTAATGTGAAAATTCAAAAGAGAACACATTTATTTCATTGTTTTGAGTTTTCACTTCTATCGGCAGTCCTTACGACTGCTTCGACTTTTTTTATTTTTATTTATTGGGTAACAAGTAAATCCCCCTAACATGAGTTTTCGCCGGGATCTTGGAATGTCATGTAGCGGATTTTATATTTTGTTCATAATCTTGTCTTATTTGGTTGTATATTTTGTAATATTGGTGGTGTTTTACGTAATATAGTTTGGTTATTGTGTGAAGTGTATGGGAAATCGACTTGGACATGGATTTTGACTTGCCACAAAAACCCTCTGGAAAGTTCTAACAAGACGGCCACCATCTTGTTAGTTCGTGGAAAAAATCGCAAGAAACTTGTAATACCCATTGCCTCTTCGACAATCGCAGTAATAATTTACTAGAACAGTGTTCAGCAAACTGGTCATTCAAAACAGCCAACTATAAACAATACAAAATTGACACCCAAAAAGCCTTTTTGAAGTTATACTTCTTTTGGCGCGTTAGGGAAAAATGATGAGAGTAAATTTTTGCGTACGCGCGCGCACACCGTCACGAAAAACCGACACCCTGAAGTTAGCTATAGTCAATATTTTGTTTCTTTGTATTTTTTTGTATTAAAACTTTCAAAGTATTAAATACCTTTTTTCTATTGTCAGTGTCGTTTTTTCTACAAACGTAGATAGAAAGATAAAAATTTTTAATTTTTTTTTATCTGGTTACGCCAAAGAAGTATAACTTCTAACGCGTGTACATAAGTACACATTTAACTTGAACTTCGCTTTTGTAGATGCAGTTTATCGACATAATTAGGGTTAAAATACATTCTCGAGTTCTCAATACATGTCTTTGCGAGCGACTACCTGTGCTATTGTTGTTTTCCAAAAGCGTGCTTCTTTTCTATAGGCTTACGTATCAAAAATGTTCATGTGATTGGGAGGTCCATGAGGTCATTTTGCTTATTCTGGTTATGTACAGGGCTTCTGTGGACCGGTTCTCGGAGCTGGAGTTTGAGAAGTCATTCCTGAGAGTAGCGGAGCCACTCGTTACGTTGGACTAGATATAACTGTGTTGCACATTTCGTTCCATTAGTTTTAAGCGTAATTTTAATAAATTTTACCAAAGTTAATTGTATTTTTATTATGTTTATTATAATTTTTATGGTCGATTTAACCTTTTACGTAGGGGTGTGCCAATATTCGAATTAACAAACTATTCGATAGTGGTTGCGCCGCTTTATATATATTTGAAATTCCCGCATTATTGTGATCAGATCGTGACACTTTCCAGCCCCGCTCAATTACCCCTTCCTATGGCACATGCTTATATAAGGTAGCGCGTCGAACGCGCCACCATCATTATTGTTGTTTCCGCGCCGCGTCCATTTTTTTTTTCGTATCTGCGCCGCATGCAAACAGTTTGAATTTTCGCCTGGTCGAGTGAGAAATAAACTCATCGCTCCGCATATATTGCATGCCGACATACATTATAAACAATAAGTGTTGTGTGGGAGAAAACCCAGTGGAGAGCAACGAGAATCACCTAGCCGGATAGCCACGTGGAAACTGCAGCGCCGTAAAGTATGTGCCAAGTTTCCTCCCTACCCTTGTCTCCCTCGTCGTAGCTGATCGCAATAGTTGAATATCAAATATAGCACCCCCCGCATATACAGTCCACTTAAATTAGCAAAGAAACCCCCGCCCTTCGGTGGCGTCGACAACGCAACGGCGCCACCAGATAGCAAATCGAACCGAATATAATATTCCGACAAGCGTTTTGCAAGGCAATGTCTAATTATCGAATTTGTCGGATTATACAGTACTGCCCCTACAGTCCGGATTTTTTTTTTACAAAAGAGTACCATAAAATCCGACAAATTACAGATCCAATGATAAAATTCTATTATGTATATCGAATTTAGTCAATTAAACAACACAATAGACAACTTATGTTTTATTATGAAATTAACGTCAATGCTATAAAACTTACAAAAAATAATAACTTTACATTAGGAGATAATTGTGTACAAATAAATGTACATATGTATCTAAATAATCAAAAACTATGAATAAAAATCGTAATATGAATCAGTGAATTTGTAACTTAGAACATCATGCATTTTCTACATTAGCGAAGATTGTTAAAAAAATATTAAATACTAGCTTCTGCCCGCGACTTCGCCCGCGTGGAATAGTTACTATGGGCTAACGCTAACACGCAGCGGAAGTTCTCAAAAGGAAAAAATAAAAACGATTTTGTAACATTCTTCATTAGTGATTCCCTCCTATTGGTCTGAGCGTGATGATATATAGCCTATAGCCTTTCTTGATAAACAAGCTATCTAACACTGAAATAATTTTTCAAATCGGACCAGTAGCTCCTGAGAGTAGCGCGTTCAACCAAACAAATAAGCTTTATAATATATATCATTACATAGTATAAAATAAAGACCCCTACCGCGTCTGTCTGTTCGCGATAAACTCAAAAACTACTGAAGGGATTTTCATGCGATTTTCACCAGTGGATAAAGTGATTCCTGAGGAACGTTTTGGTATATAATTTGTCAAGGATTTATTTTTAACTAGGGCGGTACAACTTCTGCCGGGCCTGCTAGTTATTATTATTAATATTATAAAGAGGTAAAGTTTGTGACGTTGTAGGCGGTAATCTCAGGAACTATTAAACCGATATTGAAAGTTCTTTTACGAATAAAAAGCCACGTTATTTGTGAGTGTCATAGGCTATATATCATCACGCTAAGACCAATAGGAGCGGAACAACAATGAAAAATGTTTTAAAATCGGGGCTTTTTTTCCTTTTGAGAGCTTCCGTTGCGTCTTAGCCCAAAATAACTTTTCCACGCGTACGAAGTCGCGGCCAGAAACTAATAACTAATTATATTGTCTATACTAATACTATAAAGAGGTAAAGTTTGTGAGGTTGTAAGGGGTAATATCTGGGGAGTCGGAGAAAAAATGGTCGAACGAAAACGTTTCGTACGAACGCTGCCTTAACGATGAGAGATATATGATTGAGTTCTAGACAAAAGTTGTAGCTTGATAATGCCTATTACCGCCCAACGAAGTGGACACGGGTCGGCTAGTATTAGTATATACTCGTAGATTACTTTTCTCTCGTACTTATGTCGAGACGTCATTAAAATTACAATAACTTTTGATAGAGTGAACCGATGTTAATGAAACAAAGACTAAGTTACTCCCGAGGATATGCTTTATGATATAAGGTTTTACTGTGAACCCAGCACTTTAGCAATGATGCGTGTTCATACAGACAGACATTTCTAAAAATGATTGAAGTCTACTCTATTACTTATTCCTAGACACCTGCAACAATTTTTTTCACAAAAACCTAAATAAAAGTACAAACACGTTAGAGTTACATGTCGGGTTACAGGGGGTGCTGGATTACCAGGGGTCCACTGTAATGCGATTCGAATAATTCCAACTATTCGGACTCTTCAAATTATTTCAATTATGCGAATACATCAAACTATTTTAATGATTTGAACTAATAGGTGAGATCAGTTCCCATTTAACACTTGGTGGTAGAATTGAAATCTAATTATTTTATTATGAAGTGGCCATTAAATAGTATAAAACAAAGTCCCCTACCGCGTCTGTCTGTCTGTCTGTTCGCGATAAACTCAAAAACTACCAAACGAATACATCAAACTATTTTAATGATTTGAACTAATGGGTGAGATCACTTCCCATTTAACACTTGGTGGTAGAATTTAAATCTAATTATTTTATTATGAAGTGGTCATCATTAAATAGTATAAAACAAAGTCCCCTACCGCGTCTGTCTGTTCGCGATAAACTCAAAAACTACCAAACGGTTTTTCATGCGGTTTTCACCAGTGAATATAGTGATTGATGAGGAACGTTTTAGTATATAATTTGTCAAGGGTTTTTTCATAATCAGGGCGAGATAACCTCTGCCGGGCCCGCTAGTTAGTGATAATTAAACCCTGAAACAATTTTTAAAATCTATCATTTTTTCATATTTGTTTTTAGAATAAAAATTGAAAGGAGTTTTAATTAAAAAAATTATTTCTACCGAAGCTTTCGAGATTTTCTTAACACGTTGACTGCCAGACGGATTGTCAAAAAAAATAGTTGCAAGTGCCTAGGAATAAGTAATTAAATATATTTCATTCATTTTCAGAAATGTCTGTTTGTATGAACACGCATCACTGCTAAAGTACTGGGTTCACAATAACACCATACTCAGAAAATCATAAAGCATATCTTTGAGAATACCTTAGTGTTTGTTTCATTAAAATCGGTCCACTCTATCAAAAGTTATGATAATTTTAATGACGACGCGACTTAAGTACGAGAGAAAAGTAGATAAGTAAATGGCCTTAATTCGTTCAGGTGACATTATTAATCGCTGTTTTTTACATAAGGTTCCACGCGGAAGAAATCACGGGCACAGCTAATATGAGTTACAAAATCATGTTTGAGACATTTTTCGTGCTACCGGTGCCCCCCATAGCGCTGTAGGCAATTATTACGATTGTCTTTTTTTTAAACAATCGTGCTTTGGTTACTGTAACATTATAGTAACAATGGTATTATTGAAAAATTGATCAGTAACCATATTTAGTATAGTTATGTATTTTCAGTATTGACCGCGCTGCTGGTCACCGGTGGTCCTAACGGCGCGCGGTGCTTGAGCGAAGTCGAGTGCCGGTCACCGGTGACCCCCATGCTAGGTTAATGAAATTTTCAGAATTAATTTCTTGATATCCTCACTTTGATACACTGTTCAGAGAGAGAGACGAAGAGACGAACTTCTTAGCCTTCCATGGATTCACCGTGCGGGTGCCGGGTCCATCGTGTGGCAGAGGGAGAAACTCAGAGCAGTTCCCAGGACTTGCGACCCAGGTGTAGGTTTAAGGAAGCCCCCTTTGAGATGCGCATCAACGCTCACCTTCACTGCTCGAGTTTCCCGCCCTGCCTAGCCAAATTTGGTAGGAACCTGTTAGTGCAGCCTTTGATACTCGTTCTAAAATAGAACTTACTGCAGTTCTCGACAGGCCAAGGTCCTTCAGAAGGTTGTAGAGAGATTTTGCTGGTATACCTCTCGCTCCTACTTCTACCGCGTATAATTTAACTACATAGCCATA
The DNA here is from genome assembly GCA_036509395.1 of Antheraea yamamai. Lineage (NCBI taxonomy): Eukaryota > Metazoa > Arthropoda > Insecta > Lepidoptera > Saturniidae > Antheraea > Antheraea yamamai. Next base: position 2,692,195 of record AP028437.1, on the reverse strand, counting down.
ATATAATAGTTAAATATGATATATTAATTGTAATATTATTAACCAACTGTTGAGTTTACAAATGGGAAGTAAAATGCCACCTAGGTCCAATAAAGTTTTTTTTTTCCTTTAATAACATGCATGAAACATTTCAGTTTATTATTTTGAAACAGAATTTCACTGCTCGCTATTACATTAAACAACATAATATTATCATTGCGCGGCACATCTTCGAGTAACATCTAGTCTTTGTTTCATTAAAATCGTTTCAGTCTATCAAAAGTTATTGTAATTTTAATGACGACACGACTTAAGTACGAGAGAGATTTTTTTTTATTGTAGTACGCCAAAATGACTACTGCTCCTTATGGTAAGCAAAGTACAATACAAAAACAATGGCGACCACCAAGAGACATACTATCCATCGCCGGTCGCCGCTGTCATGCCGGCCTGCGTATCTCTTCACGTTGCGCTCGAAGGACCCCATGTCATAGGAAGGAGGAAACACACTGGCCGGGAGATTGTTCCACAACTTCACGGTACGGCAAAGGTAAGACGTTGCGAACTTTTGAGTTCGTGCCCAGATAGGATTTACCGTAAAACTGTGGCTCTGAAGACCAGCGCGCGTGATGCGGTCATGAAAAGGAATGAAGGTTACGAAGGTTCCACGCGGACGAAGTTGCGGGCACATCTAGTTATTAATAACTTGCAAAATATGTAATTAAATGATTATTAAGCCAACATTCCAGTTAAAAAAAAGGACTAGGAAATCCTTTTTTTAAAAACCGAAGATTAGTCAAGAAATTTCTTCGTAAAACCTACATCGCTTAAACTCAGTATTAGATAAATGTAAGCTTATTGAATTATAACTAACAGTGTATAAAAAAAATTCAACCTTTCTATAAGTCGTTTTTAATCCTCAGAAAAAAAGTAACCTTAAAACTACCCTTAATTGAATTATTTGTTATGACGTAATAAAAGCAGGAGATTGTGATTAAAAAAATAAGTTATAAAAAACGTTTAATATAGAGCAACGTAAATATACAGTAAATTATAAAATATATATAAAAATAATGCTTAAATTAATGGAATGATATGCTCCTTCAACGAGGGCTGCAACCGACGCGATCTCGCGGGATGAGTCTTAATTCCGCCCCATGCTTCAAGAAAACGTTACCTGAAACATAATATTCAATTAATCTTTTGCTCCTAAAATGTGAATTTGTTCTGCATACATCTATATATATAATAAAAGGCTAACGGGACGAAATCTGTACATTAAATATTTTAAAGAAATCTATACATATAATAAAAGGCTAACGGGACGAAATCTGTACATTAAATATTTTAAAGAAAAAATACTCTGGGAGGGTTTACAATCAAAGACAGAACACATTTCTATAGTTTTTAAAATTTTTGTCTGTCTGTCTGTCGGTCTGTCTGTCTGTCTGTCGTTTGTACAGGATTCACGCAAAAACTACTGAACGGATTTTGACGAAATTTGGTATGGTAGTAGTTTATACACCGATATAACATTTAGGCCATGTTTTACATATATATCACATTCGTATGTCTGTTTATTTTACTTTTAAGAAAACACAAAAGAGAAGAAATCTACGCAAAAACTACTAGACTGATAGACTACCTACTAGACCGCACCCATTGGTCTTAGCGTAGTAATATATATTATATAGCCTTCCTCGATGGATGAGCTATCTAACCCTATTTTTTTTTTAATCTGACCAGTATTTCTTGAGATTAGCGAGTTCAAGCAAACAAACTTTATAATATTATCTATACATACATATAATAAAACTGTAACAAGGTCAAATCTGTATATTAAATATTTTTAACCGACTTCAAAAAAAGGAGGAGGTTATCAATTCGTCTGTATTTTTTTTTTTTTTTTATGTTTGTTACCTCATAACTTTGGACTGGGTGAACCGATTTTGATTATTCTTTTTTTATTTGAAAGCTGGTACTTCCCGTGTGGTCCCATTTTAATTTGGTCCAGTTCCGACAACGGCATCCAGTGCAAAACCGTATAAGTTTTAAATTTGCATTAAGTATGTACACGACAAATAGACGAATAACTCAATATCACGCTAACCGATTTCGATGATTCATTTTTTATTGGAAAGGACGTACTTCAAGGGTAGTTTGATGAGAGTTTGGTTAGGTTCTGATTATGGGATCCGTGACAAAGTAAGAAAACTTTCAAGAAACGAGCCTACTCCTTTCTTAAGGGCCGGCAACGCATCTGTGTTTCCTCTCGTGTCGCAGGTGTCCATGGGCGGCCGTGATCACTTACCATCAGGTGACCCGTATGTTCGTTTGCCACCAATATTATAAAAAAAAAACTCTTCAATTCTTAGGAGCCTATTGTGCTTATTGATAAGGTCGCGTTCGTACCAAACGTTACTTATTGTACAACCAATTGAAACCATATCGCATACCATACCGATAGATACCATACCGCAAAAATGCGGATATTTTAATATACTTAAGGCGGAACGGAGTTCGCGGGCACTGCTAGTAAAATATATTTATGTACACTAAAAATGGAAAAATAAAGTAAATTTTCAAAAAAAAGTATTAACCGACTTCAATATCAATCAAAAACCCATAAGGCACTAAAAAGCGGAAAATAAATAGTTTATCAAATTAACCAAATTAAATAAAACATATGAATATGTGTGCTACCTAGAGATGTATTGGAAGTCGGTGCGAACCGAAAATCATATCATCTACATAGGTACAAAGTTTAAGTCGTCTCTGTAATACATTTCTACCTGGAACAAATTTGAAATTTCGGTTGGCACCGACTTCCAATACATCTCTAGGTAGCACACATATTCATATGTTTTATTTAATTTGGTTAATTTGATAAACTATTTATTTTCCGCTTTTTAGTGCCTTATGGGTTTTTGATTGATATTGAAGTCGGTTAATACTTTTTTTTGAAAATTTACTTTATTTGAAAATTATAATCGGGGTAGACTTTGTTTTCGTTATAGAAGCCAAAAATAATTAATTTAGAATTTTTGTCTATCTGTCTGTTTCTGTATACACGTATCACTCCGAAATACTGAACCAATCTTGACACAGTCATAACTTATATTATAAAGTAACATCTTCTTCTAACATATTCATCATCTTTTGTCCCATGAAACACAAGGGGTTCTCAAAGATAACAGATAAAAGTCAAAAATTTGTAGTTAATGGAATTATTGACGGATTTTGGTAAAGTTTTCTTTGTGCTATAGCAATATATTTTTTAAATATGGCAAATATATATATTTTCAATAATTAATTTCAAGAAATGTGACTGATCTCGGCAAAAAAATCTATAATACAGCGAGCACTGCCTGAAGAGTTTGGAATAAAAAAATAAAATCTATAGCAAAAATATTCATTACTTTTACGAAAAAGTCTACGACACCATATATCTAAGTTTAATATCTCAAGTAAAAAGATGGTTTATATGTCAAAAGCAAAATACATTTGAAGAGATTAAGTGTGGATGCAGATTTTAGTGTGGATGCAGATTTTACGTATACTTTACAATTTCTTATGGATCAAACAACTAAATCAAAATAGAAATTTAATGTAGAAAATGTTAATTGATGAAGTTAGTCAGAAGATAATGCAAAATATAAACTATAAGCCTGCAAAATTATTGCCCTGACGCTGCAGCTGGATCTACGCTAATTGTGAATGGGTACGGAGATTTGTGGCGCAGGAGTAACTCAAAGGGTATCGAGAAAACATTTATCGCCAATATATGTAGGTTATATTTTATCTTAATTGGACCCGGTAGGTGATGCTGCGAACGGGTTCTCGGCGTATTTTAAAAGAGTTCTCACATACCAACAGGGTATGTTTGGGTGAGTCTCTGGGTAGTTTGGATTCACAACTGGAAACGGTAGGTATAGCTGCAATTGGTGATTAGGTTTTTTTTAAATGCGTTTAAAATACAATTGCAACCGATAATAACCGATTTGCTGCAAACGAAGTTGCACGGGTCAGCTAGTCTATGCATATAATAAAAAGCTAACGGGACGAAATTTGTGCATTATTTATCTGTACATCTATATTATATATACTTCTACACTAATATTATAAAGAGGTAAAGTTTGTGACGTTGTAGGGGTTGATTCTGGATCTACTAAACCGATTTTGAAAATTTCTTTTACCAATAGTAAGCCACGTTATTTGTGAGTGTCACAGGCTATATAACAAAAATGACAAGACTTTTGGTAGTCCGGTGAAGCTGTAAAAACCTTACCAGGTCAATAGTATAGTCAGTTCGAGGAAAAAAAAACGCAAGACTTTTGTGGAAGTCGGATTTGCATGCAAAGTAAGTCGGAGAAAAACAGTCGAACGAAAACGTTTCTTACGAACGCTGCCGTAACGATGAGGGATATATGATTGAGTTTTAGAGAAAAGTTGTAGAGCTTGATAAAAAATACTGAAAAAATACTCTGGTGGGGCTTAGAAACAGTGATAGAACAAATCCCCATAGTTTAAAAAAAAATTGTCTGTCTGTCGTTTGTACGGGATTCACGCCAAAACTACTGGACGGATTTTGACGAAATTTGGTATAGTAATAGTTCATACACCGGTATAACACATGGGACATGTGTTACATATATAACAGATTCGTATTTATGTGTATCTTACTTATACGGAAACACAAAAGAGAAGGCTATAGAGTGGTTCAATATGTGAACAATTTTGATGTCTGGAACAATCACCTCTTATTGTCACGTCAAAAATGAAAGTAGCTATCTATTTGTAATAGGTATCCGATGTACAATTAGATGCTGTAATGCCATGCTGCGTCTCGGAAAACAAAGTCATTCACAAAAGGTGAGGCCAATTAAATCTTCGATGTAAAGTTTTAATACACTATACAGTCCTATGATTTTATTAATCACTGTGTTTATAACTGCAATCTCACGCGGACGTATTCGCACACACGGCTAGTAAGCTAATATTAAGCCGTAGTAATGAAATAAAGCCAGTCTGTAAGTGTAAACTACATACATTTATTTATTTTACTTTTAGCAACCAATCTTCTAGTAGATTACTACTTCGATTGTCGAATAGGTAATGATGTTATATGTTTTTTGGGATTATTTCAATGAACTAACGAGATGGTGGCTGTCTTGTTAGAACTTTCCAGGGAGTTTTGTGGCAAGTCAGAATCCATGCCCCGTGGTATTATCTCTCATCCACTTCACTTGTGCACAATAACCGAACTATATTATGTAAAGCACCACAAACATTACAATATAGAGTCAAATAACGCAAAATTATGAATAAAATATAAAAACCACTACATGACATTTCAAGATCCCGCCAAAAACTCAAACTACATAGATATTGTGGAGTGATAATTGAGCGAACCACATTTTCGGCATATCGGGCCAGGATTCCGGTACTCGCATTTGAATAGTCACAAGGAGAAGTTCAGTCAGGAGGAGTAGCCATATTTTATAATAGTTTCAAATGTTCAAAGTATTGAATCACGTCGTTGGTCACCACTTTAGCTACTGGGAATAAATGTGTGGTGTTAAATAATGCACTTGGTTATTTGGATATGTTTGATTTGCCCTAATAATAGTCTGAACGAGACAGAGTTACGTAAACGACAACCGCCTTAGCGGACAGTCGGACCGTGCTAACAAATGTGCGACGACAGCGCCACCGATTGTACGGCTAAAAGACTTGAAAATCTAAATAAATAAAAATGTATATGTATTCACAAGGTTTGCATGAAAGAAAATGCATGGAAAATCGTACGGAAACGTGAGAAAATTGCGAAATAAAATCTCAATGTAAAAAGTGAATTAATTAGTGTAATTGAAAGCTGTGGGGAGATCTTCAAAAATGTTGACAGAATTGACAGATTTACGTTCAGTTGCAATTTTATGTTGTGCGGTAAAAGGAAGATTTGGTATTATTTTCTTGATAAGTAAGTATAACCGTGCGAAGCCAGACCGGGTAGCTAGTATGAACACAAAATGTAAAAATGAAATTGCTAAGGGATAAACACAAAATATCATTTAGATATTTGGGGTAACAAATCAATTTAACCAATTTGATGGAACAAAAAGCAAACAAAAACTAAAGTCAATTAGTTTCGCTATTGTGTTCTAGAAATAAGGTCTCGGAAACATTGTCGGGGGAATATATAGCCAAATAATAATAATTAAAAAAGGAAGCGAGTGCGGCAAGGTTCTCTCGTCAGCAACAAAGCTTCTTAACGTAAAGTGCGGAATCAAATCAAAGTTTCATAATTTATCAAAACTATTCCTTCATTAAAAATTTGATATAAAACAGTGAATTTTAAATAATCACTACATATTATAAAATAAAGTCCTCTGGCACGTCTGTCTGTTCGCGATAAACTCAAAAACTATTGAACAGATTTTCATGCGGTTTTGTCCGGTACATAAAGTGACGCATGAGAAAGGTTTAGGTATATAATATGTCAAGGTTTTTTTTTATTATTAGGCCGGCACAATGTCCGCTGGGCCGCTAGTTATTATATAAAAAGTTATGTTTTAATAAAATTTCCACACGTTCACTTCTAGAGGTTATACAAACAGCAACGCACGATGCCCGTCTGCTCGAATTTCGATAGAACACCATACAAGAGAAAGAGACAGAGAGATTAAATCGCATGGAATGTGTGTAACACTTTGTCCTTATGTGACGATTTCTACAGGTTAACTTCTACCGCAGGCTCCGTTAAGGAACTTCGTTCTAATAACAACCAGTCAAGGCCTCTTCCCAAGGGAAAGAAACTGTGTACATATCGCTGATTAAATACAAAAGAGCCACAATACAAAATTGCCTTTTTTGCTGTAACGTAATTTAAAGTTTTGATAATTATTTTTGTCTGTTATTTGTGTCATATACTCGTATGGTTAGAAGCGTATTTTAAAATTGCCTTCAATGTTATATTATATTTAGACCACGTAAACACGAAAATACAAAAGGATTAAAATGTGAATTTAAATATATAATGTAGTGATAACCGATTAACAGTGCATTTTTGAAATAAAAACGATTTTGATTTCTTTTTTTATTTGTGGCCTGTGGAAGTTACATTTCCTTTGCCAAGTCATTTGGTGCATTTAACAGAATATTTTTGTCAAATATATTGATTTCAATGTATATACCTGCGGTCTGCTGAGGATTGATACCGATGCCGTCATCTGTGATGATAGCGCTAGTGGCCGGCTCAACCCTGAACTCCTCTGCAGCAAACTTGAGAACCGCAGTGAACGGCGTTGCTTCTGGAACGCTTAATCTGCAATGGAAGTTAAAAATTCTGTGTTGCAATTATCTCCTTAACTTCTAGATAAGCATTTCCCAAAATGTGGGTCGTCGGCATAATATTTGGTGGGATCTGAAAAATAGGTTAATATAGGCGTTCCGGCTAACAAACTTTTTTCATTGTTGTAACAACCCTTCATTCATATACTTTTTATTGTATGAAAACCAATAGACAAGCTCCAAATTTGAAAGTTTTTGTTATTGGAAGATTGAGTCGTGGTCCAGTCAACTTTCGGTGCCAGTTCTCGAGAATTTAATTCAATGAGGTCCTAATTTTCATGTTCACCTTTAGTGTAACCGAGTTCCATGAGAATATTTCCTCATGAGTCACTCTCAGGAGTGTTGCAATAGCTCTTTTCAATTGTTTGGATTATATTTACTTTAAAAAATAATGGGATACCATATTTCAAAGAAAAGTTTCTTATATTTATTTATAATTTAATTTACTTATTTTGCAGTCAACAGAACTGCTGCTGCCATTATGTTTAATTTCTCATATTCTTTTCCATTGTGATTAAATCAAATCGAGAATAGTAAAGTGTATCAAAAAAAAATATTAATTCGATAAATAGAAATAAAGAGATCATTTAAGAAGTTTTTATAGCAATAAATCAATTATATGGCATAAAATGCAGTTTTACCCATAAAAAAATCCATCGTACGACCCAATCTGATGTATGTAAATATAGGTCATAACTGATGTCCTGTAATATTTCAAAGATCTAAGATTGCCTATGCAGGAGGGCTGCCTATATATTCACGCTGACATGCACATTAATATATCTTTTAAATAAACAGATCTAAATACCAGAGCAAACTGCACAAAAATTCTATTATAAATATTTTAAAAAAACATAATCTATGTGCAAAGGTATTGTTTTCAAAATCACAAATGTTTATTCAGTTTAGTCGTTTAGAAGGCAATTATGAGTATAAAAATAATACAACCAACGGTGTTATTACAAGAAAGTTAAATAAGTATTGAATACTTGTTTTAAAAAGGTTTTGAATTAAATGCACCACGGTCGCTGAATCTTTGCCATCTTGTTCTTTTGTCTCCCTTTGGTTACGTTAGGTTTGACTTGCGATAATTTAATACTAAACCATTTTAAAGCGAGTATTTAACTTTTTTATAATAACACCAATAGTATTTAATTTTTATCAATAGATTTATTCAAAAGAAATCTGTTAAGTTACAACACATTAACCCAATACAACAAAAAAGTAATAAAGGAACATAATAAGTGATGATGACTGTCATATCCATTGATTTCAAGTTTTTAATTGTTGCTTAGATAAAGGTCTAAGAACCTTTTCTCTTATTTTTTTACAGCAATTATGTACATGATTTGATCAAGTTATCATAAATTTAACACTGTATAAGTTAATAAAAATATGGATTTTAAGCCAGAGAAAATGGCTCGGAGTTGAATAATAAAACATCTATAAAGGTCACATGACATATTAAAAAACAAACCCTAATGACTTATAAAATATAGATAATAAAAAAATCACAATATATTTTCCCAGAATTTTAAATCTGCATTTGAAGCTTTAAGGATACTTAAAAATTGTTCTTTTAACACTTCATTTTTTGTTACTCTATGTACAATATTTTTCAACTCATCACAATTTAAGTTTATGTAAAATAAATCGGCAGAAATATCCTCTTTAATCAGTTTACCGCAATCTAAAATGGCCTCTATAATATATGTAAAGAGGTCATTGTGTTCACTACACATATTAAATAAATAAATCTCTTCAACGTTCAAAAGTAACCTCCAAAAAGTTTGGCAAGTATTTGTCTTTTCTAACATCATATTAAGAAAACAGTCAACAATACACGACACGCCTTCTCTGTATTTTACTTCTATGTTATTTAAACTAACAACAAGCAGTTGTATTATGTCTTCTGTACAGTTACTCAATAATTTCATTACAATTTCCTTACAATCCTCAGAATTAGAAATATGTGATAAAAATAATCTACTTTTTAACAATAATATTTTATGTCTAGGTAACTCTATTTTTAAATTACTCAATAAAGTCTCTTGGGATGCTGATTCAACCATGATATCAGTCAAACTATTCTCCAATTTGTGATCACCGAATAATTCGATAAATAACCTAATTCCGATGTCCATTATATCAATTTTTGTATTTGATTTTATGATTTTTTTCAAAATATACTTTGGTGGGTCCGAGAAACAATTTTTCAGAAAACCATTGGACTCATTCTGCATGTTTAAAGATAAGAGAAATTCGTGTGTCAAGTCACGTTTTTGCAGTTTATTCAGACATTTTTCTATATGCAAAGCTATTGTAAGTGCATTCTTTAGTTCACTCTCTGTTGTAGTATTAACAGGCCAGTCTAACTGACAGAGGGTCATGAAGTCTTCGAAAAAGTTAAGAAATTGTCGTGTTACTGCCGTCTCCATATCTAAGCAAGGTAACTTCAAAGTAGATCCCTCTATTCACCATCTGTTGGCAATCGACAAGTTTATACTATATTAAATTTTAGAGAAATTTTGATTAAATATTGGGTTAATTTACGTTGAAGTTACATTAAATATTATTCACATTTACATATAAATATAAAAAACTTACACTTTAAAAGGTAGTTTTGGATCCGAAGTCAGGGTAATCTTGAACGTAACTTTCGACCTGAAAAAATGATTTTTTTATACACAAGTTACGTCTTAGATCAAACCTTATTATTACCAAAGTATTAGAGATATAAAATACTAACATATCGGATGAAAAACTAGGTAAAACGTGAATAACTAGTACCTATTCCTAATTTCTCCTAAGATATTGAAAAAGTGACATAAGGTACTCTGTGGTGACAACCTGTACTGGTGTACGTGACAGTAACCAGTGTAACCACAGACAGTGACTGACTTTTTCAAATGGGCTGTCAAAAGGACGTCAAAAATCTTATTTTCTTTTTATTATCTGTCAACTACAAGACTTGTTTCAAATATCGAAAATTATGTTTTGTTGATAAATTAGTCATCATTATATATTTAATAGACACTTTTTGAACGATATAATTATTGAAGTGAAACTTCTAATGCGACTTCCAACAAGGTTGCGTTAAACGTTTAACGCTACCATGGAGGGGGTATGAAAGCATTGTTGCGTTAAACTTTCAACGCTCCTGGGGAGGGAGAATAGAAAGAGACAGAGCGAGAAAAATAATCAAACTTAGTATCTTACTTTAGTTATCATAATCCCATTGTATATGTTATAGATTTGGATATTTCTCCACTCGAAAATGATAATTAAAAGATGCGATCAATTGTGAATTGTATGTTAATAAAGTTTGTCTTAAAGAAACAATATGACTTCACTAAAAATCAATTTCTACCCCTTCCTATTTTCATTTCCACATTACGAAGATTCACTTTTTGCACGCGGAGGAACTCCACGCACTATTTTTTTTTTATTCTGCCTATATTTGACAGTTTCTATTCTGTGGTTTCTATATAAATAAACTAGAAATTCTGACAGTCAGCTGTGCGTATTGATTCGTGTTATAAATCGATAAATACAACATTCTAAATACATAATAAACGTCTAAATTGTATGAAAATGTTGTTCAAAAGGAATTTACTTGAAAGTTTAGCAATAATTTCGTACAGCGGCACTTTTATTTGCATTCTCTTAAATTATACGACGAATATATCTCCAATACAAGGAATCTGGTTTACTATCTACCTGTTAACAGTGTTCATTGTTTCCATTTTATTAAGTTTTAAATTTATTCAATGGCTGCTACGTTTAAATAAACCGATAAAGTATGATTTAGATCAGATTATGGCAAAATCACCTCACTTGAATTTTTTTCTACGATTGCTGCCCGATACTCGTAGTAAACGTGAACAGTTGGAATTTAAAGAATACGATACCAATGAATTGAGTGTGATATCTACTGTTTTGGAGAAAAAACTTGTTTCTTCTTGGTACATGCCTTACGTATCTCAAGAAATAAGTTTCCCATTTGCATGCAAACAAATGTTGGATCAAATGATTGGTAAAGCATTTCAAGTATGTATTTTGTTTATCACCTAAATTCAGTTGTCAGTAATAAAAGTAGGTAATTGTTCTGTAAGTTTTAATGTATGAAACTTAATAAATTAAATTTTACTAACTTAAGTTTTAGTACTATACTTTTTGTTTTATAAAATGCGAGTTCTTCTTTTAAACTTTATCGCTGTTATTACAAAAAAATTAAATACTTGGTTGAAAAAGGTTTCGAATGAAATGCACAGCACTCGCTCGAGGCAAGTTCGCGTTATCCTTTTTCGCAAGTCTAACCTAACATAACCAAAGCGAGACAAAAGAGGAAGATGGCGAACATTCAGCTGCCGCGGTGCATGTAACTCGAAAGCTTTTAAAGCAAGTATTTAATGTGTATCTAACTTTTTTGTAATAACACCGTATATGTTCAAATTTTTGAGCACAATTTCATGATACTTAATCACAATACGACCTGAGATGGTAACAATCTAATCCTAGAGAAGAATTTTCTTTCAAGTGCATCTGCCGGAACACACTTACAGTGCTAAGGAATTCAAATGAGAGTTTAGTTGTTATAATATTTAAAAATAATAAGTTAATGAACAACATTGATAATATTATGTACTGTTTAATTATTTTTTCGTATTACACTCCCTATGCTTTCAGATATGCCATAAAATTGACACGAAAGATGTATACACAGATATATGCATCATTTTAACATCCCACTTGAAAGAGTATAGAAAAGCTTTGAAACGTCAAGAAAAGTGTACTACAGAGACCCTTGAATCCCTTTACAAAAAGGTGCATATTATTTCTGATACAAATAAAAAAGTCTCATCAACTGATCATTGTACTAATCTTCTGAGAATAATATTGAAGGAATTAGCTCCTTGGGAGTTATGGGATACACCTCATTCTGAGTTACTTCTACGTATATTGTCGCAGAAGCTTGATAATTTTATTACGAGTACACTAGTTGATCCTATCTGGTTGAATGATAAACTGCTGACATTTTTAAAAGGAAGAAAGGAGGTCATGAAATCTTCTGAAAAGTATGAGAAGAAAGAGGAAGTGACAAGGGGAGAGGAAGTTGGTGAAGTTGCTAATCCATTAACAAAAACTGCTTCAGCTACACAAGTAACAGTAAGCGAGAGTCCCAAAGAATCTTTGCAGAAGTATCAAAAAGTAGAAGGAAAAATCGAAGGAGCAGAAGTTTTAAGTGAGCCAGCTGATGTTAAGTTGTCTCCTATTTTGAGACAACGCAGAGGAAGACAGGGTCGTAATGAAGTGAAGATTTATGATAGAATAATTGAAGGTACATCAAAATCACTTTAATTTGATCTTGAGGTCTGGTCTTATTACACTGGTCCATACTGTGAATTTGCTATGTACATTATAGTTTAATTTTATTAATTACAGTAATGATACAGACTTGTGTAATCAGATCTTTGTGGTGTCTTATTTATAGTAAAATGTTTTAAAGCCCTACTATGAAGTCGAAAAGTTGTAGAATTAATTTTCACACATAACTGACTTTTTATCACTTCTATGGCTGAATGTTTTATATGTATGCTATGTTGTTTTTTGACTTATTATAATAGAATATATGCATATTTGAGTATTATATTCAATGTATAAAATTGTGTATTCATGGTTATTATACAAATTAGGAAGTGTAAAGACCTGGGAAACGGACATGGATTTGCAATGTATCAGCCTTGGGCAGGATTTGTTGGCGAGCTTGGATGGCGAGATCACACTGAGTCGTCTCTGGGGGCAAGATGGTAGCCCGAATCCACCCAGGGTTACTTCACCACAACCTTTGTGGTTTGGTGAGTTATTATATTTAAAAGTAATATTAGACTATTTATATAAATTGGTTAAGCTCTGGATTGTCCAAAACCATACGGCAAGAGTGGACGCTCGAATGTACGTAGCGGGGCGTGCGGCGTTCGTTTCAAACAGATGCATTGGTACGTAGGTGTTCTGAGTGACACGCCCCGCTGTATGCTCCGCCGAACGCAGATTCACTCAGGCCGTATACTTAAGGTTTAAGCTCTAAATAAACAAATGTATAGTCCGTGCCAAACTTTTTGGCTGCTCTGAATATAGCCGTGAGTATGGGCTTGCGCATAATATCATTAAGATTTGAATACAAAACAAAGTAAAAGTAGTATTATAGGAATCTAAATTGGCATTTATTTATCCTTAAGTTGTCTCGATGTTATGCATATAATAAAATACCTATTATTATGTAATCTATGCAGCTATATTCAAGGCGGCCATAACATTTGACGCAGACTATAGAATTAGTTAGACACAGGTCAACAGACTGTTGAGAGCATAACCTTAAAAAATACCTGATTAATTGCAAAACTTTGCAAAATACCAAATTATTTATTTTTATGTACTTAAAATGTTTTTTTTATTTGATTTAATTAATATTTTTTTCACGTGTACGAACATTTTTTACTAAACCATAAAATTTACAAAGTCACGAAATAAAAAAAAAAACCATATCTACTATTCTGAAACCTGGATCTTAAAAAGTTAGTTGATGGGTTAAGTAGTTTGGAATATAAGTAACATTGAAATGTTAATTGCTTGTGCATTTTAATTTCAGACATGGTTAACCCGATTTTCACGAGACTGTTACTACTGGAATTTTTCAGAGTTTTATTTACGCTGCATATCAAGATACTTCTCCAAGCAGTATTAGTAAAATTTTACAGAAAGTTTAAAATCAGTAGGTACTGTGGTTATGTCTGGGATTAATTAATAATGAGGAAATAACAATTTTAAAGTAAAGACAGCACACAGTAAAGCAATCATAGCATAGTGTTAACATTTTGTGATATCACATCGATCAACATAGGTTCAAATCCCTGTTGTCATGAGGCTATGGGGCACTTTCTAAGTTAACCTGATTCCACCTACCACCTTCGTGCACATTGAAAATCAACCCCCAAGCACTAATACGTGTGTTCTGGCAGCTACTTTCAGGAGTTAGTCTTCCTGTAAAATTAACATCAGCTGAGATTGTATTCCAATGTTACCTATAAAATTAAGCAATAATACACATAGTTTCCAAAAAACGTTTCCAAGTTTTGAAATACCCCTTTCAGGTGAAGAAGATATGGATATAGACCTCGAGTCCAGTCCTCATAAGGAGAGCAAAAAGGACTACAGCCCGAAACCAGGAGACGCTTTGCTAAAGGACATACAGAGTACCGTCAGCCAGGCAAAGAACAAGATAGGCGATCTGCAGGTCTGCTTAGATGTCTCCAAGCAATCTGGTGTATGTCTGCATGTACTATCCGCTTCATTTATTTTTTATATTCTTACTAGCTGATAACCGCGACTTTGTTTACCTTTTATTTTAATTATTCAGGAAAACTTACAGCTAACTTTAATGAAATAACAATACAGTAACACACTTAAAGGCTAACTACAAGTTTTCAATTATGGAAATATAAATAAACAAAGAAAAGGGTAGCTATAAGTACAATTAAACAAAAAAAAGCCAATGATTACAGTCACAAAGTATTAATGAATAAAGTCTCTAGGCAAATATTGTCTAACACATGATACACTTTGAGTTACCGGTGAGATACAGGTTGAAAATAAATCGATATTAATGTCTAAAGAATTATAATATTTGCATGTTCGTATCAGAAGAGCATTTTGTTGATATTTCGTCCTTGCACGTGGTACATGTAATAGTTTCGGTTTTCTTAATATACCTGTGGGCACACATAACTGAACTAAGTTAATAGTTCCGGGCAGTCTACAATTCTATTGGTTATATTACTCAAATAAGTTAAATTGGATATTTGATTATTTTTCTTAATTTTTATTTTATTTTTGGCAACCAATCTTCTGTTAGATTATTACTGCCACTGTCGAGTAGGTAATGATATTGCAAGTTTCTTGTAATCATTTCAATGAACTAACAAGATGGTGGCAATGTTGTTACAACTTTCCAGGGAGTTTTGTGGCAAGTCAGAGTCCATGCTCCGTGTTATTATTTCCTATCGACTTTACTTGTGCATAATAACCAAACTATATTACGTAAAACACCACCAATATTACAAAATATAAAGCAAAATAACACAAGATTATGAATAAAACATAAAATCTACTACATCACATTCCGGGATCCCGCCAAAAACTCCTTAAATGGTGTTGTTTGCTAAACGCCAATATGTTTTATTTTTTTAATTTCACGTAGTATCAATTAGAAATAAAAGCAAAAATATATACTTTTCACAACAATTTACAGATGTCACTAAACATATAGTTTTAGTGGTTTTAAATATTTTGAGGCACACAAAGATATCATATTGTTAGAAATACCAGAAGTAAATCGAATTTAAAAATAAATCCCACTTCCGATATTAGAATACCAGAAATGGATTTATATAAAAAATAACACAATTACATATCTCAACACGAGAACTCACATAAACAATTAAATAACTCAAGTAACACAATAATTCATAAAAACCCAGAGAAATACAAATAACAATGTAAATTGGAAAGAACTCACGCAATACAACAACAATCACCCAATACAACCTTCCAGAGAAACGACCGAGCAAGAATGTCCTTAATGGAGTTTCTTCTCGCACCCCCCTTGCGGGGCGCGCGAGGGAACCGCATCAGGGTCACCCCTCTGGCGGTAGCTGTCCTTAATGGCTCGACAGATTCACCTTTTATAGCATCCAACTAATGTACGATCAGCCGAGATCAGCCGATAAGTTCGACCAATGGCGTGTCAGGTCAATAGTACGGACAATTCTAATACAGTCGTCTGCTAACAATATAATATTCTTATATCACAACATATACTAAGTTTTTTTTTATCTCATTGGTTTATATTTTTTTTTACGAATTTGGCCACTATACGTTTTCTGTTAGTACTACGGTAAAAAAAAAATATCAAAGAAAATTTTGTATAGAGGAAAAGACATTAACACCATACCGCTTACCCCTGAACAAGAACACACGCATCATTGAAGCGTAGTGCTTACGAAAATAGCAGTTTCTTAAATATTTAATAACATTATGTTAAGTAAAGATATAGTGATTTTTTTTTGGATAAAGACTCAAGTGTCTGTGAAATAAAACTATAATTTAAAAATTATTCGAAATCTATCCAGTAGTTTTGAATGATGCATGCACAACGACAAGCCTTTGTGATACGCTAATTATGCCTATAGATGTTGTAATTAGTGTTGCATGCCGCTTGTTTAATGGAGTATGTATCTAATGAATGATATTAGTGTTTTACGCAATCAAATGCATGTTGTTTCGTAAACAAGACGATAAAATTACAAATATCAAAGTAATTTATATTTGATCAAATCTATTGTGTCATACACTTGTTAATTGTATAATTAGCACTTCATATAATGTCTGTGAAGTTGGCATACAAAGATATCGGAATCGAGAAACAAAGATGAGTTCTGATACTCAAATCAGTAGTGCTAGAGTTCCTGAAATTTAGAAAAATAGTTCCGCATATTAAAGACCCCATAAGGGCATAAGACATACGGGGGTGCCAACTTCACGCAGCATACAAAGGTCGTGACTGAGGAGTTCTTAAGGGACTACTGAGCTTCTTTTCAATAGTTCTGGAGTTCTTTCCAATATGAGCAATAGTTTTGCATAATGAAAGCCATGGCAGCCCATTGATAATCACACCATATAGATATAAGTATGCAAAAAAGTCAACTTTCGATTTTCGAACGGTTCTAAAGAATTCTGGGCTTCTTTTCAATAGTTCTGGGAATCTTTGCAATATGAGCAATAGTTCTGCATAATTAAAGCCATGGCAGCCCATTGAAAATCACACCATATACATGTAAGTATGCAAAAAAATCAACTTTCGATTTTTAAATAGTTTTAAGGAGTTCTGGGCACCTTTATAATAGTTCTGGAGTTCTTTCCAATATGAGCAATAGTTCGTCATAATTAAAGCCATGGCAGGCCATTGAAAATCACACCACATATGTATTAGTATGGAAAAATTTAACTTAAAGTTGGTTAATAACAATATCTAACTCACATAAACAAAAATATACATAAATACATAATACATAAAATATATCCGGATAAGAATAAATGGAGAAGATTATGTATTTAATTATGTATCTAATATTATGTATCAACAGATTGCGATCGCTATATAAGGTGTTCTGTGTTACTGGGCCAAAAAAATCCGAAATATAAAGTTTATGCACTGTTCAATGCATTTGTTATGTCGAGGTAATAAGCTAGCTAGAGAAGAAAAGAATCAAAATTGTATGTCCTTAAATGCTGTACAAAAGAGTGTAGAAGGTTTTTTGTTGTAGAGTTATAAGTTTTTGAGTTAATGTGCTTCAAAAATTTCCATCTTTTATTTTTTTATCTTTTAATGCCAATAAATTTTTTCTTGTTGATGTTGCATGAATTCTTGTGGTTGTGGCAAAAGTTTAAATATTGTCATTTTCTATAACTTTTCTTTCCATAAATCTCTTGTGAAAACAACGGTTACGAAGACATTCTAAATTTTCGATAAATTTTGGTTTTTGCTTGCAACTTTTTTTCTAGGAAATATTTGGAGTCACAAAATAGCTTAAATTACAGATCCTACAATTAGTGCCAATTCATTATAGATATATATTTCATTTTCCCAAAAATTCTATCGACTTGAATGTATAAGTTCCAATAGAGAAGCAAAAAAGAACTGCATCTACATTATAGTCTTGAGAAGATTAATGATAAATAATGATAAGGGTGGTCAAACGAAAATAATTGGTGGTCAAACATGGTCAAAAAGTGGTCGATCCTCATACCAATTTTCGAAAAGTTATCTCAAAGTTGGGTGTGCAACTTCACGGACCTGTTCTAAATACCACTAAGAGTATACCAAGTTGCAAGTTGGTACAAGTATTTATTCGACGTGTTGGGATTGTTTCAATTTTAATAAATTAAATATTCTTCACATGATCAAAATCGGGACACTTTTCTAAGTAAGAAAGGTGATTCTTATTCTATCTATCGTAAACCTTTTTCTATCAGGCTCTTCCAACTTTTCAACTGTCTGAACATCTTTTGATTTTATTTTGGAAGTTGCTATAGCTGTGTAGTCATTTGAAGCTTCCTCTGACAATTCTAAAAGCCTACGGCTATGTATTTTCCCATCCAATTTTCAGTCTTATTTAAATTTGACGTTGGAATATCATCAACCGCATCGTCTTGATCGGTAACACTTATTCCCACCAAACCCTCATCACACAAATAATCATGTCGCTCACCTGATTTCAATCGAATCTTACCAGACAGATATTCAATGTATCTTAAAACACACTTATCAGCTCTTTTGTATTTATAGTCTGGTATCTCTCTGTCTTTTAATATGAAAAATTCGGACTGGACTGCTCCGGATGTTACGATGACATTCTTCTCTCCATAATGAGAGATCTCTCATCTTTTCAGCAAGAGCTTCGTTCATATACGCGTTACTTGCACCTACAGTATCTTTTTGAGCAATCTCCTCAGCTTCTTTGTACAACAAATTAACCCAACTGGTCCAGTTTGATCGACAATCACCATCGTTATCATCGATAGTTCCGATATTCAAGTTGTCCATGGTATCACTGTCCAAACATTTGCCTTTTATCACATGTTTAGCATAAAAGAAATACTTTTGTGATTCTGGGGGAAGTTAATTCTTTTCAGCCGAACTTAAGAAATTACTTAAAGCCACTACTAAAACTGATACGTTACGTACGTGAAAGTTACGAATGTTTTCGAGAACACTCATTTGGTACGCCTGTCCAAGCGCTCGCAAATAAAATTGTCTCACTTCTGAGTTTTTGTTTTTTAAGCAACTCCATTTAGATATCATAGATATAAAATGACTGAAATCTAATCTTATGAGTGATTTTGGACAATTTAATTTACTATTTGATATGCAAACTTCATAATACCAATAGGATATTAGGGATGGTATGTGGTATCTGTACATAATACATGTTATGTAGGTATGTCAATAAATCAGTTGTGTCGCTGACTATCTTCACCAATTCACTAAATTGTTTGTTCTCGGGGTGATCCGGGGCACACAAATCGCACATTAAATCATATGTAGCCTCACCCACCAAAGTAACTAAAGTTGCAACATGTAACTCAGACTTGATTTCGTTTAGCGTTATAAACTGTTCGACGCGTCTAACGTATGCAGACCACTTTTTGCTTGATAAATCGAATTGTTCTATTTTTCCGATCGACATTTCTATTTATTATGTTTTTAAACGCACTGCACACTATTTTAATGTGTATTAATAGTATTATCCTCGTCGCCAGTAGGATATTAGGGATAAAATGTGGAGCGAGAACAATTGTAGAACGAGTCAGCGACACAACTGATTTATTGACATACCTACATAACATGTATTATGTACAGATACCACAACACCCATTCAAGTAATCTTTCAAATCCGAGCAAATGTTTTTGCAGCAGTAAGCAACAGTGCTTTCCCAAAATCTAAGATTATCAATTTCGGAGTAGGTGCACCGCTTCTTAATACTTCGCCAAAGAAGTAACTCAGATTATTGGCACCATGTCGAGCTGAAAACATTTGATAAATCGGAAAACTGTCTTTACTATCGGCGCACATGATTTGGTATAAAAAGAGTGGTGGTGATTTAACACCATCTGTATATTTTATTTTCTTTCCAAAACCGGTAGCATCAATTATCATTATAGCCAATTTATTGCCATTTTTACTCACTTCTTTATGCAAACTTATTTGCTCTTCTGAAAAGTAAATGCAGAAGAATGAATACGTTTCTGATACAATTTTGATGTTCGCTATGCATTGCTTACACCAAATTTGAAACAGGCTCAGGAAACATAAGATTTAAACGTGAATCGTACTTCTCCTGTTTGGCTTTATGTAGAACATTACTACTGTAAAGTGTTGGTGGCAAACGATCACCGTAAGATATACTTTTGTTAACTTCCTCGTTTTGCCAGATATTAGCGCACATTCTACCATCTACTAAAGAGCTGGCGACTTTCTGTCTTAATTCTCCCTTTACAGGCCTTGTTGGTGTGTTCCAATGCAGAATTGTAATTGAGGGTGACATAACATAATATAATTTTCTTTTGGAGGCTTATTGTGAAGTATTCCTCTAACAATAACTCCGCATTCATTACATTTCGCTTTGAAGCGAGAGTAACATTTTGCATTACTTAAATTGATACGGCCGAATTTTAAGATGAAACAACAACGGAATTTCTGTTGCTTCCAAAGAACCTCCGCGATGATAGATGCCCTTGTATCTTGAAAATTGATTTACCTTTTATTTGATGCTTTTTCCGACCTATAATTCGTATTTGGCTTCATCAATCGGTACTTTTCATATGAAATAAATAATGTGAAAAAATTCTTAGTGGCTTCAATTTCTATGTTGGAAGTATTGAAAGATACGAAGGTAGGGTCATTCGTATCTGACTTAACACATGAAAGAATGCCATAATTATTGAGAAGCAAGGTAAGACTCCCATTGCGATCTTGTCTCAGATGCGTATATATTTATGTTTGGGATTCATTAATGAACGCTTTTCGCTAATAGGATCAGAGAGTCGTTGATAAACAACATTGGATGGAGGTAAAATGTTTCCAATCAAAAGATCTTGAAGTATTTTCAACTCTTACATCCCTTTTAAAGAAATTTCCAACGGGAAGACAAAACCTGGTATAAGAGGGGCAAATGGCCCTGATTTATGTTATGGGTTGCCAATTCACCTTGATAATCCAGGTTGCCGCCACCTAGCGGTAGAAGGTTGAACTAAACTTGAGAATTTATAGGGGCTGCTCTGAAGATGTGTATACACCTTGGTTCTGATGTTTCAAATGTTGTGTGAAAAGTCGCAATTGCTAACATTTAACGAAAAAAAGTCATTGACGGTGAAATATCAAAATTTTGGAAATAACTCGATTTCTACGCTCTTTACGGCTGTAAAAAGCTGTAGAAAGTTCTCTACATTTTTACACTATATCTCAATTTCTTACGAGCACCCGTTTTCGAGATACAATGCGTTTGTTTACGGAAATTTTGTCGACCGATACTTTATTAGATGAACACGACCACAATGACAAAACGCCCAAGACAACGAATAGAAAAGAGGACAATTGATTAATTGGGTGCATCTGGCTAATTGAAATATGTCGGATCGACAGCCGCATGTCATTAAAAGACGGCAACCATATGAAACCGCGAGCTAACTGTACTGTGGTGCCATCTCTTAAGGATGTTGTGACTTTGGAACCTATTACAAAAGTGTTGGGGCACAAAATTCTCATTAAAGACAATATTGAAAATGATTATTACGGATAGCCATTGATGAGATACAGCGCTTCAAATACCACCTAAAATCTACTACTATGATTACTACTACTATTCTATACTATTTTCTCGTCTTTTTCGTCAAAAATTGATTTTCGCAAATATCTCGTTTCCTATGCTACTTTTGAGTATTGAGTAAATGAGAGAAGTCAGTTGTAGAGCGTAAAATTCTCTTTAAATTAGTCCATTTTTTTTCGAACTGACTACGCTGTTGGCCTAGCAAGGTCTTAAGGCTTCACCGGTCTACTTTTAAATTAGTCCTTGGCTGCATCTCTCTACGATAATCCGTTTCCAATATACAATGCATTAAATATACCCCCTGACAATTTTCGAGTAATTTTAGAAAAAAATGTTTTTTGCAAATATCTTCTTTCCTGAACATTTTATGCCTTTGCAGTTTCTTGCAAAAGTTGTAGAGCACAGAATACTCTAAAAAAATATCATGTTGGAAATTTTTTCGGTGGATCGCCGTTCTTGAGATACAGAGCAAACAGTGGAACGCGCTCAATGATATGTGTCGTGACGCTACGTTAAATGTAGAATCGCGCGCTTACCTCGCTTTATACACTCAATTTCAGTGAAATGATTAAAATTATCGACAAAAATGTATCACTCACTAATACAAAAACTATATTTATAGATTACTAGCGGGCCGGGCAGACGTTGTCCCGCCCTGATTATAAAAAAAAATCTTTGACAAATATTATACTAAAACCTTGCTCATGAATCACTTTATCCACATGTAAAAACCGCATGAAAATCCGTTCAGTAGTTTTTGAGTTTATCGCGAACCGACAGAGACACAGACGCAGTAGAAGACTTTGTTTTATACTATGTAATGATAGTCATACAAAATTTATCTTTCACTTCATTCAATTCATTCAATCACTTTATTCAATTTTGTGTGAATATTGAGACATTACAATATATAGGTATATGTTATAACTTCCTTTTAAATGGTAAGAGTCTCCATGGTCCGCAATCTGTAGATACGTTATTCATGATGAAAATCTTTAAGAATGATTTATTCATAGATATATAGGAAACGAGACATTTGAGAAAAATATTTTTTGCTAAAAAAGGCGGGAAAATAGTCGATGTTAGGCTGTATTTAGAGCGATGTATCTCAATAATGGCTATCCATAAATATCATCTCCACAGCAATTTTTATAGAGAATTTTAGGCTCTATAATTTAAGTTATTTTATGACTCCAAAATTTCCTACATAAAAAGTTACAAGCAAAAACCAAAATTTATCGAAAAAAGGCGAAAATTCGGAATTCTTCGTAACCGTAATTTTCACAAGAGATTTATGGAAAGCAAAGTTGTAGAAAATGATAATATTTAAACTCTATGCAACAACTACAAGAATTAATGCAACATCCACAAGAAAAAAGTCATTGGCATTAAAATATAAAAAATTACAAGATGAAAATTATTGAAGCAGATGAACTCAAAAACTTCCAACTCTACAACAAAATCTTTCTAGACTTTTTGTACAGCATTTAAGGACATACACCTTTCATTCTTTTCTTCTCTAGCCAGCTACTTTACTTTGACATAAAAATGCATTGAAGATTTCAAAATTTTATATTTGACACTTTTAAAGACAAGTAACACAGAATACCTTATATGGCGTTTGCAATCTCTTGATACATAATATTGTATACATAATATTCTCCATGTATTCTTATCTGGAATGTCTGAATTTTGAAATTGTTAGACAACTGCCGGGAGTATATTTTTGTTTATGTAAGCTAGATATTGTTATAAACCAACTTTGAGTTGAATTTTTCCATGCTAATACGTATTTGGCGAGATTTTCAATGGGGTGCCATAGCTTTAGATATGCGATTGCAGAACTATTGCTCATATTGCGAAGAACTCCAGAACTATAGTAAAGGAGCCTAGCACTCCCTAAATCTATTCAAAAATCGAAAGTTTGTTTTTTTGCATACTTATAAGTATATGGTGTGATTTTCCATAGACTGCCATGACTTTAATTTTGCAAAACTATTATTCATATTGCAAAGAACTCCAGAACTATTGTAAAGGAGCCTAGATTTCCTTAGATCTATTCAAAAATCGAAAGTTGATTTTTTTGCATACTTATAAGTATATGGTGTGATTTTCAATAGGCTGCCATGACTTTAATTTTGCAGAACTATTATTCATATTGCTA
Source organism: Antheraea yamamai (assembly GCA_036509395.1). Lineage (NCBI taxonomy): Eukaryota > Metazoa > Arthropoda > Insecta > Lepidoptera > Saturniidae > Antheraea > Antheraea yamamai. The sequence goes on along the minus strand of AP028437.1, from coordinate 2,668,257 downwards.
AGAACTCCAGAACTATTGTAAAGGAGCCTAGATTTCCTTAGATCTATTCAAAAATCGAAAGTTGTTTTTTTTGCATACTTATAAGTATATGGTGTGATAATTTAAAAAAAAAGAAAAACCAACAAGCTACCTCTCATACGATATATTATTTTCTATATCTAGTAATATTCAACACTAATACCACTAAAGCAATTTAAAAAGAAATAAAACAATAACTTTCACCAAAATCGTAATTGTTTTCCCTAAAAAATAAAAAAAAAGAGTTAAATTTCCACTTCAAATAACTTTTGAACATTACTAGGAAAATTATAATAGAGTTTTTTGTAGGGTGTTCAATTTTCTATGGAAATATGTATGTCTTATTACTGTAAGTCATTTCGTTGAAGAAGAAAAAAAATTATTAAAAAAAGTTACAAAATCTCATTGATTGAGTGATTGAAATAGGAAATGTATAGTTTGAAGGGCAAGGTTTGCTATGAATATGAAGGGCTTATTTTGGTCTGGCACTTTTTTCAGACGATAAAGTAAAAGGTTAGGGGACGTCACATGAAGAATAATTAGCTTGGTAAATAATGGACACCCTATTACACCTATCTTTACATATAATAAAAATGTGAATCTAATGTTACTGTACTTTTTAGATTTTTGTGAAAAAAATTATGGCAGGTGTCTTGGAATAAGTAATAAAATACATTTCATCAATTTTTACAAATGTCTGTCTGCCTGTTAAACTGTGTGTAAAGTAACTACTGCGTTCACGATAAACTCTCAAACCAAGGAAACCATAAAGCATATCCTCGAGTAACATTTTGTCTTGGTTTCATTAAAATTGTTCGGGCTATCAAAAGTTATTGTAATTTTAATGACGACACGACTTAAGTACGAGATAAAAGTAGTCAAGTAAATGGACTTATTCATTCGGATGATTTTATTAGTCACTGTTTTTTTTTACATTAGGTTCCACGCGGACGGAGTCGCGGGCACAACTTGTATTATTTAAAATACATTATACAGTAGTTCGATTCATTAGCCAAATAAGAAGAAGAAGAAATTTAGAGATGTTTAAAAATTATGAATTGATATAACTGGTATTAAAGGACGAAGCAGCTGGCATGATGGAAGGTCTTCTTGACTTCGGCATAGCCGGTCTGAAAAAAGGGCTACGTTTCACCGGACTCAGTGACGACACACAGGTTAGTTTAGTATTTTTTATTTAGTTTTAGTTTAGTTTTTAGTTTAGTATTATAGCTAGTAGGTGTCAGAGCCATGCCGAAGCTATTACCGGTTTCAGCATGAATGGCTCGCCATGGGTAGTTCCACTCTCTCACAGAAAACCGAAGTCGAACAGAACAGTCGAAACAGAATTGTCGGCCAGTGAGGGCGCCGGAGGCACCCCTCCCATTCCCTTCCCATCCGCTCCCCTTCCCCCAATCACAGGCTGGCAACGCACTTGCGACTCCCCTGGTGTTGTTAGTGTCTATAGATGGCGGTGATTACTTTACATCAGGTGGTTCGATTGCCTCTTATGACATAAAAAAAATTACATGAAAAGAGCTCGTTATAATTTTGGGTTCCATTATGTAAGGGCTCGCCATAATCACGTGAGGCGTTTCTGAGGACTTTTGGTGAGATGTCGTGAGATTTGACTCGACTCCTCTCCTAATCTCACGTGAGACCTTTCAAAATTTGTATTTCCAGTATAAATGCGTCGCATTAATACAAAAAAACAACTTGTTTTATTATTTTTAATGTTAATGTAATGTTTTTTTTATGTTATTACGTTTACTTATAATTACTATTACAATACATTTCGAAATATCAATACTAAATAACTTTACACCTATTCATGGATTTTAATAATAGGTCTTTACCTATGAAATTGCCGTCCTGTAGTACTGGCCATTTCAAATCAAAATAATTTTTGTTTGGCTAAGAATTCTAATTTCAATTTAATTTTATTTTAAAAACATGGAATTCTTTTTCCAAAAGTAGTCATTTGTTTATTGATTAGTGTTACATTTTCATCGCATTTCAATCTTTTTTGTCATCATGGATACGTTAAAAATTCGAGTAATTATGGAATATGAGTACCGTCGTGGCAGCAACGCAGCACAAGCGACACGCAACATCAACGACGTTTACGGAGCTAACACTACAAACCAACGCACCACCTGTTATTGGTTTGCTCGCTTCCGTTCTGGGAATTTCGACCTGAAAAATGAACCTCGCGGTCGTCCAAAGACTTTGGTCGACAATGACGAATTAAAGGCGATTGTGGAAGCTGATGTTACACAATCCACGGCTGAATTAGCAGCAGCTTTCGACGTTAGCGTCAAAACAATATTGGTCCATTTGCGTCAAATTGGCAAGGTAAAAAAGCTTGACAAATGGGTGCCCCACGAACTCAATGATCGCCAGTGCGAAGTACGCGTCGAGACGTGCCTTGCACTGCTCAACAGACACACAAATGAAGGAATTTTGAACCGCATTATTACCTGCGATGAAAAGTGGATTCTGTTTGATAACCGCAAGCGTTTAGCAAGTTGGTTGGACCCTGGTTCAGCACCTAAACAATGCCCTAAACGAAAACTTACCCCTAGAAAAGTGATGGTCACTGTTTGGTGGTCTAGCGCCGGTGTGATTCATCACAGCTTCTTACCAAACGGGGTGAGCATTACTGCAGATGTGTACTGTGAAGAACTGAACACAATGATGGAGAAGCTGGCACATCTCCAACCAGTATTGGTCAATCGCTCGTCTCCGCTGCTCCTGCACGACAACGCGCGACCTCATACTGCTCACCAGACGGTCTCCAAGTTGCAAGAACTGGGGTTGAAAGTTCTCCGTCATCCGCCCTACTCACCAGACCTTGCGCCTACAGACTACTACTTTTTCCAGAATTTGGATAACTCCTAGGCGGGAAAAAAATTCAATACCCGAGAGGCAGTACAAAATGCCTTTGAAGAATTTGTTGCCTCCCGTCCAGCTGATTTCTTTAAGAACAGCATCAATAAACTGCCACTGCGTTGGCAAAGATGCATTGATTGCATGGGTGATTACTTCGATTAATACAAATAAAAAATACATGAAAAAAATTCGTTTAAATTTTTTCATACAAAACGGTAATTTCATAGGTAAAGACCTAATATACAGAAGAATTGTGCCAGATTTTGCCATATGTCTAGAACCATGTTTTACTTTAAATTAATCTGATTTTCTCATATATATATATCATACATACTACATCATATATATACTATTTTTTGCTCGAAAAAAATGGAATATTTGCTGAAATCTCCTCTCTGCCGTACGTGAGATTCGGTTATACCCCTCTGACCTCCTGAAACCCTCACGTAATTTATGTCCTAATTAATTTTGATTCAGTTCATAAGTAGCTTTAGGATTTTTTTAAATACGTTTAGCATTTAACAACAATCTCTCCAGATGGTAAGTGACGTTGTGGCCTAAAAGAGACCAACTCCTAACTGCAGCAGAACCCACTGACGACTGATTCTCCATTAATCTTAAGACCAAGGGGAAATTTTGTATAATGATTTTATTTTTACCTGGCCATATATAAGTTAAGTTTAACTTGGGTTCAAATGGCCGTGTGAATGAGAGATTATTAATGTCTCATTGCATTCCATGATCTAAATACTAGAAACTGTGACATTGATCGTCCCATGTTTCAGATTCAGTAACACCAGTAACAGTTTTTTAGGTAATAGTGTTAGGTTTTACAACGAAGTCTCAAGGAGTATTACCGATTTGCTGGACTGTAAGTTTAAGCGCCATGTTAAGCGGGGTTTTGGTGTCAAAAGGCTATTATAGAGTGGATTAATATGTGAACGATGGTGATGTCTGGAATTGACTCCTCTCTCTATGCATCTACTAAAAACTATTGTAACGTGTTATGTATTTTAAATATATATATCTTAAAAAGATAAATCAGATCGAGTTTCTTGCCGGTTTTTCTTGATGACTGTATTATTTGTCCGAATCGTTGGTAGTTTATCGTTCATAAACGCCTTCTTAGAGCTTAAATTGAATAAAGTGCTTTTGATTTTGTTTCGTAGCCAGAGAAATCGCCGTCACACCAGAGATACGCCGATAGATCTGGTGAGAAGACTCCAGAATTGCGAAGTAGATCCGTTTTGGAATGCAAAGATAATGGGACAACGTCTCTGTTGCAGAAAGGTAGGTTTTATTATTTAGTGGGTAGATGAAAAAACCGAATCATTAGAAAATAGGTTGCTCATGTTATGTTAGTTTGCAACGTTGTGATCCCTAACTATATTAATAAAATGTTGAAGTCTGTAGTTACCTGCATATTGCATGAACTACTCTACAGATTTTGATGTTTTTTTTTGTACATTTTTCAAACACTTGATCCTTGTAAAAAATTCACGAATTTTCATTTAATATAAAGTTTTAAAAAGCTAAGATTTTTATAAGCCCTATATGTGTGTCTTGTCGCGGAGAACTGAAACAAGCGGTTCTGTAGCAAAATATATTCCAGTTTCAATTTTTTTATGGTTTTTCTCTGTATATAAAGATAATTTAATTTTATACAAAAAAGTCTTGTAAATCAAGTCTTTAAGATTGTTATTTTTCGAGATATCGAGGTTTATTTTTTTGTAACTTTTATGGATTATTGTGTCAAATTCATTAAAAAAAAATTGTTATTGGGAACATTTCCAGCAGTTATTTATTTTTCAAGTTGTGTGTGTTCAGAGAGGTTAAAAAGTTTGGTGAAGCCTGTTACTAAAATAATTCAATTTTAATAAATTTACACCAACTCTGAATAGACTGGTCTGATCATCTACATCATTTGATTGATATTTCTTAAATCGATGTACATTTTTATGCGTTTTCAATAGCTGATAATTCATTGTGATTAAATATAATATAATAAAAATAAATGCATTGTCAGAAGACAACGGTGGAAGCACTGTACCTCCATTGCTGAAACAACAGCGGGTTATGTCACAGGATAGTGTGGTGAGTTATGTATTAATATAACTATGAATAATCTAAGGTGATGGAATATTCTGGAGTATCTCTATACCCTTCTGACCTAAAACAGCATTTCTCTCATTATTTTGGGATGAAAGATGTGGTTGGCAACACTGACAGATGAGCCGTAATTCAATTTTGACAGGTGGTAATCTGTCATTATTAGTTATGGTAATAATCCCCTCACTGATGGCCGAAAAAGGTTTCCCAATGGAAACGGTGTTCTCTTATTAGCTTACGACATAGGTGTGCTTAATTTATGCCCAAGGTCATCAAACAGACAGACATTCCACCTGATGGTAAAGCATTATCGTCGTTTATGAACAACACCAAAATTGGGGTTATTATGACGTCGACCTTGAAAAGTTTAGTTTTTTTTTTTAAATTAATCTCCATATAATTCAAGGATATTGTAAAGTTTCGGGTTTTCTCACGATGCCTTCAATCTCTGAGACAGTAAGCGTATTTGCTAACATTGTACAAGTTCTTTTATATCTGTCAACTGAAATACTTTTACAAAGATAAGGGTCAACTGTGACCAGTTTCAGGTGACAGACTGGTAAGGTCCAAAGGAGTAATGATTGGATAACTGTTACCTTTACTTTTGGCCCACATTTACCAATAATTTAATGTTAGCAGGGCTGAATGAAAGAAAAGCCATGTACGATTCGATACACGTGACAGAATTGAATATTTTAATCGTTAACTTAGCTTCTTTTCTTCTTGCACTCTGATCAGGTTTCCTTTTTCAGTCCTATTTGCAACATAATCTTTGTTTTCAAAACAATAGGTTAGGATTGGACTATGGAAATTTATTGATTTTTTGGTTTGATTGTGATATTTTGTAGCCATCGCAACCTAAGCCGATAATTCGTGGTGATTTTCCACCACCGCCGTTGACTATATCGGACTCCCCTGAGCCACAGTACGAGGAGGTTGCTGACCTTTCCACCAGTATCGCCAAGTTGAGGAGTTTGCTGCAGCAACGTGCTCAAACTCAGAGGTAAAAGCATATATTTCTTTTGCATTGTAATATAATTGTTTTAGAACCCAACACACTAAACAAAAAAATATATGTTTTATGAAAAGGTAAACCAGATCGAGTTTGTTGTCGGTTCTTCTCGATGACTGGGTTGTTATTCGAACTGGTGGTAGTTCTGACGTTCATAAGCGCCTTCTCACGGCCTAAATTGAATAAAGTATATTTTGATCAGCTTAACCTGAGAAATAGACTATTTCTGTTACTATTTCGAATAATAACTGGTTTCTGAATGACCCGGGATGGGACTATAGTTCTATTTTATAATAAACTAGCCTCTGCCCGCGACTTCGTCCGCGGGCAACAGTTACTTTGGGCTAACGGTAACACGCAGCGGAAACTCTCAAGTGGAAAAAAATCCCGATTTTGAAGCATTCTTCATCCGTGCTCCGCTCTTATTGGTCTTAGCGTGATGATATATTGCCTATAGCCTTCCTCGATAAATGACCTATATAACACCGAAATAATTTTTCAAATCGGACCAATAGTTCCTGAGAGTACCCCCTACAACGTCACAAACTCACAAACTTTACCTCTTTATAATATTAGTATAGACTAGTATATTAGTATAGATAAAGACGTCAATACGTATTACATTATATGTATAACATCGAAACAACTTAAGGATAAACAAATGTCAATTTTAGATTGATATAAAAATATTTCGACTTCGTTTTGTGTGTAACTTTTGACACACCTATTACGCCAATTGCTACTATTGAAGTTCTGTGCATTGTTCGCGTGACATAACTGGCGCCTATACCAGGTGAAAGGTTAAACTCTCTCAGTATTCTAGGACATGACAATTCATGGTCACATATAACACATAAAATAATAATATCAAAACAAATACTAATAAACAACCAAGAAAATGAAAGTTTAAATTTGTTCTAAGAGTTTCAAAAGTGTAAACACAATCGTAATAAACTAGGTGGAACCAAGTGAAAGTGAAATCACCCGACGGTTATTGACATTGTGCTTTAACATAGACGCGTAGAGGATTGTGTATAATTTTTGTATTTTTCTAGAAAATTAGGTCAAATATTAAGCAATTATTTTTTAATTGATTAAGAACGAGGATCGAGTGCAGAGTATCCTCCATAAATATTGCTACTGTCTAAACATTCAGCCTGTATATAGATAATATTTTTTGATAATATTATTGTCGCTTTCGATGAATCTAATTAAATGGGACACGTGATTATATTATATCATTAGTGTTCATTTGACAATATCTCCTATCCCTCGTATAAAATAAAACACTTTTTCGTCGAGAAGTCATTAATCAAATACAATCTTGACACCGCGATTTTAGAAACTGTATTACAACGCCATCTATGAATGGAGTATTAGGGGTACTACGTAGAACGCTTTATATAATTGGTTTAATGTGATACATATCAACAGTTATAATTTATTTATTTATCATAAGAATCAACAACAGTAACATAAAATAAGAAGGTAAAAAATACATGGAAAAAACTTAAAATTATTTATGTCACTAATTATAGTTGACTACAGCATTAACCATCATAAGATGCGATGCGGAAAACAATAAAAGTAGAAGAAAGGATTATGAAAAAATTAAGAAGAAAATAAAATAATACAATTCGATAATGAATAACTTAAAAATTAAGGAAAAAAAATCCTGCAGAGATTAATTAAATAAAAAACTAATTCTTGATTTGAAATTTAATAGGGAATTACTAAATAAGTCTATCCTGTAATCTTTTTTAACAAGGTCGTTATATTGTCGAGATAATCTGGGAACAATGGAGAAATGTCCTAAATTGGTTCTGTAGCTTTTGTGACCAAATAAAGAGACATGAAATCTAGGTAGCCTGGAAGGCACAGTAATGTTAAATCGATTCAAAAGTTCTGAATTATCAATGTGGTTATTGAAAAGTTTATATAAAAAAGTCATGTTCAACATAATTCTTCTATTGTACAAAGATTTAAGTCTAACTTCTTTCAGTCTATCAGAATACGGAGCAAATTTCTTAGAGTCTGATAAACAAGCTATAGTAAAACGTCTTTGAATACTTTCGATACGGTTTATGTATAGTTGATAGATAATGAGGGCACCAAATAATGCTACAATATTCAAGTTGGCTTCTTACAAGCGTGCAGTATAGAAGTATCTTGATGGATTTGTTTTTAAAAAGCCTACTGTTCCTAAGAACGAAACCTAACATTTTATGTGAAGATAAAAAATATTATTAAATGAATATAAACTTTAGGATTGTAAAGATGCTCCAAGGCCCAATATGTGTTATTTCTTGATAGGATATGGTATGGGCGCGGAGTTTTAAATTTATGTGATAACATTTGTTTATATTTAAAGACATACCATTTATTTCACACCAAACAAGCAATCTGTTAATGTCAAATTGTAATAAGTTAACGTCATTAATAGTGTGTAGTTTTCGTGCAATCTTGAGATCGTCAGCGAACATGAAACATGAAGAGTTAACTATACACTGAGTTAAGTCATTAACAAAGATATTGAACAAAAGCGGGCCAAAAATAGACCCTTGAGGTACACCAGAGATTATGTTAAATGAATCAGATTGGAAACCATCAATGACAACAACTGATAGACGATTAGTAAGATAAGAAGAAAACCACTGTAACAGTGTGCCACCAATTCCATAAAAAGATAGTTTCTTAATAAGTAAATTATGATTAACTCTATCAAAAGCCTTCGAAAAGTCGGTGTAAATAGCATCAACTTGAACACCAGAATCAACAGAATCTGTTAAATAGGCTACATAGTTAGAAAGATTACTATTAGTAGATCTTGCCTTCAAAAAACCATGTTGGTGAAGGGAAATGTAAATTTTGATGTGATTACTTATATGAGGATATAATAACTTTTCAAAGACCTTGGCCAATACAGATAGTATAGAAATGGGTCTGTAATTTACAACAGAATGGATGTCACCTTTTTTAAAAATAGGTAGTAAATTAGCTTTTTTCCACGTCAAAGGAAAAATACCCTTATTAAGTGAAGTATTGTATAATATTGTTAAAGGGAAACTAAGGGATATAGCACAGTTCTTAATAAAAAAAGGTGGTAGAGTGTCAGGCCCTGGCCCCTTATGTAATAATGAAGTAATAATAATAATAATAATGAAGTTGAGATTTCAGTATTATAGTTAATGTTAGAATTGATATTTGATATACTAGAACTGAAGACGTCTGGTGGGAGAGTGCAGAAGAAACAAGAGGAAGGACTCAGCATCATCATTCATCTAAACCGGTCGACACGGCAACTCTAGCAGGTAAGTGGTAATTTCTGACGGCCCCCTCCCTCTGGTCAGCAAAAGTAAGCAATGCAATTACTCTTTTGGTTTCTCTACAACTTCTATTTTGGTTTCGTTATTGATTCGTGGTCAGCGTTCAACAAGTTTATGAGGCATTTATGGTCTATAGAGGAATTAACTTATTAACGCTATTAGGGTGATGGTAGACCAGTAGATAACACTGAGCGCGTCACATGTAAGACCTATACATCCAGATGTTCTCGTCTCATTAAAGATAAGCAAATAAAGGACCCCGCGTAATTTAGTTTAGTACTTACTTGATACTTGACTGACACCTTACACTCTTATTTTTGCTTCAGTTTTTATCCTCATATTGAAACTAGCGTAGATAAATGTATAAGTTGGACACATATTTCAAATAATTCCTCCTATTTCTATACTTTTCATTATACTTTACTCTGACACGTTCTTGTAAAAAGCATCAAATAAAAATATTCTATATTTTTATGACCTTTTAATTTTAAAATGCCCATTTTCTATAAGAATCTGATACCACGATAAAGGTTTAGTTACAGCATATAAGGAGTTGGAAAAATTCGATAATATTTGTCGATACAATATACATTAATCGACGTATAATATCGATAATTAGTCGATATTTTTTCATGTTACAGATGAGTATGACATGAGTTTGGAAAGAAACTCTTCTCCCGGGCAGACCACGAACAATATACAGAGACTTGATAAGTAAATATATCGTATATAACTCTTCTGTAATACAAGTAGAATGAAATAGAGTTTAATTTATTTAAGTGAATACTTTTTAAGCACGTTAAAGGGTGAACGAAAAGAAATCGTCACGTTCGCGTCGGTAACACACTGAATCGTGTGCACTCGGCTCCAGACGTCAGCAAGCTGTCTTTACCGTCTGACAAGTAGTGCATCGTTCATATAATTATGTTTTTATTATTACTAGTGTTAGCATGTATGTAGCACTTTAAGTCTATGTATTGTGCGTATACCCACAGTTGGTACTTAATATCTTATTTAAGGACAATTGAAAAAGCAGGAATTTTCATTTTCACGGTGTGTTAAGCACACATCCATATTTTTTTAGGTTAATCAACGGTCACTGTGGTTATGTACCAACTTTAGTCATGTACTGAGCCATTAAAAAAATGTAGATATTGATGGTGATTTTGGTTGTAATATTACATACTACCGTCATTTGAATATACTTACCATAGCTAAAATTGATCTCACTGGAAAAATAATGCTTATACACATCTCCACGTTTACTTAATTTAATCTAATTCTTGTAATGAATAAAACAAAACTTCACATACAATTCTACAATACCATGTTTGGCCACCAATTTTGGTGGCAAATAATGTCAAAATTGTAGTAACCTCATACACAGAAAGAAATTGGAGTTTTTGGCGGGATTTTAGTTTGTCGTGTAATGGATTTTATATTTTATTCATAACCTTATGTTACTTGACTCTATTATATTGTGTAAAATTGGTGGTGTTTTATGTAATATATTTTGTTTATTGCGCATAAGTGTAGTGAATGGAAAATAATACCACGGAGCATGAATTCTGAGATTCCGCAAAAACTCCCTGGAAAGTTCTAACAAGAGAGCCACCATCTTGTTGGAGCATTGAAATTATTCACACGACACTTATTGTGTAAAATATGTTGTAATCTCCATTGAAACAAAACATTGACACTGGCAAATGCTTCTGCGGAGCCAAAACAAGAAAAAGAAGAAGAAGAAAGAAATCAAATATTATTTTTTTTGGCTTATTTATATTATACCATTTCTTTATGTATATTATTAGTATAAAGAAATAAAGTTTAAAGTTTCTATGACGAATCTCTGGAACTACTAATCCGATTCCTTACTGCTAAAATGCTGCGTTTTTTTATTTTATTTTTTATAATCTTAGCACAGCAAAGTGACTGTACTGTGCCTGGTGGTGAGCACAGTATAATCCAAAAACAATGGCGACTACCGAGAGACATGCTATCCCTCACCGGTCGCCGCTGTCATGCCGGCCTGCATAAATGTCTCTTCTGTTTTCACTGGATAGATCTTTTTTTATATTTAAAGGCTTAACGTCTGACTAGAGTCTCATCTGATATTAAATGACGACCTGGACTAAGATGGTAAACACGCTAAACCTGGAAGGGACTGGCTCTCAAGTGCGTGTGCCGGAACACACCGACTGATGCTTGGCGACAGATTGGCAACATGAAGGTGGTAACTAGTGGATGGGCTTAGAGAAAAACCCTACCACCAGGCTATGGTTTCGTCAGGATTTTTCCTTTATCGTGAGCTCCGGCTCAGTTGCAAGTATTATAACTTTCGTCCATCGAAACGGTCTCCGAATACCTATGACCACAGAGTCATCATAGCTTCAAGGTACCTCTTTGTGGCTCAGTTATTACACGTTGAATTCAAATTATGATAAAGTATTTGGTATTATCAGGTAATGCGTCTGTCTAAAAACTGTCGGGGTAGAGAACGGAAAATTAAATTAAAACCGTTAAGAAATTCAAAATTAAAAGGTGGCGCCCATCTATGAGATATCTATAACAGTCGGTCCTACATTTTACTGTCGACAAACTAATCCATTATAGCTTGTTGTGTAATGTTGTGAACTTTTGTACAGTAAGTAATTAAGATATAGTCTTTTTTTTTAATATTATAGGAGGCAAATGAACAGTTGGGTCACTTGACGTTAAGTGATCACGACCGTCCATAGACACTAGCAATACCAGGAGAGTTACAGCCTATGTTTGAGAGAGGAGGAATGAGAGGGAGGGGTAAAGGGGAGGGGAGGTGAGTCTTCGGCGCTCTCGCTAACCGAACGAAACGCAACAATGCAAGCACCGTTACTTCACGTCGGTTTTCTGTGAGAGAGTGGTAGTACCCCGGACGAGCCGACACATTCATGCTAAAACCAGTAATAGCTTCAACATGGCTCTAACACCGAAAGTCTCGTGAATTGGGAGCGGTTGCTGGTATATAGCATTTGGTCAATGGGCAACATGTTTCCAGATTGTTCCAACGCACTGTTACGGGCGTTTTTAACTCTATAAAGACGGCGGTCGGAGCTGAAGGTGAAGATATACCACCAGCTCGACAACTCCATGACTGGGTATATGTTTGCACTTCAGCCGACCACACCGTGAGTATAAACTCTTTCTCTTACCATCTTCTACTCTTTTATACTTCTTTTTAATGCGTATATAATGAAAATGTAGAACTAGCGTGTCTGTAATTATTACATTTTTATTAAAAAAAATTGTTAACGGTATCTTGTAATAAAATACATTCCAATCATTTTTAGAGATGTCTGTCTGTTTTTTGGACACGTCACTGTTTAAATATTGCGTTGATGTTAAAACCTAACATTTAGTCACAAACATTTAGTAGCATTTAGTCTTTGTTTCATTAAAATCCGTGCGGTCTACCAGAAGTTATTGTAATTTTAATGACGACGCGACTTAAGTACGAGAGAAAAGTAGATAATAATTAGACTTAATACATTCAGATGACTTCATTAGTCACTGTTTTGCACGTCAGGTTCCACGCGGACGAAGTCGCGGGCACAGCTTTCTTCTAATAAAACGAGGTGAAGAAGTATTTTATTATATATTTTAGATTATTACTGCCATTGTCGAGTATATGCCTTGTGATCATTTCAATGTGCTAACAACAAGATGGTGGTCCACTTGTTAGAACTTTCCTTGGGTTTTTGTGGCATCTCAGAATTCTTGGCTCCGTGGTATTATTTTTGCCGTTCACTTGACTTATGCGCAATAACCGAACTATATTACGTAAAATGCAACCAATATTAGAAAATATACAGTTGAATAACACAAGATTTCTCAGAGTTGGTAATCGTCAGTACGTTGTGGGCTGGCGTGGTGATTATGTATATATACCTTTCTTCGGGAAAAGGCCTATGTCACTGAATTGGGCCTCTTGCAGACTGATGATGATGTCAATGACTTCTGATATCGGCATGTTACATAATCAGTTAGCAATAGCATTGATAGGAGGGGGTGTAACAGGTGGGGGGTGCTGTAGCGAAGCTGGTGGGGTCGCGGCGAGCGTTCACTCACGTGGATGCGGCGCTGGACTCGTTAGAACAGTTGTCTCGCGCGTCGCACGTCCGGGAACCGACTCCCGAGGATTTTGGTTCGTAAATTGTATTCTCTTTTACTGATTTTATATTGATATTAATTAATTTTTTTCGACCATTATCATGTCTGTAAATATTTTGCGTTTCAGTACTAAATGACGGTGCTCTTGTTAGAACTGTATATATGTTACTTAATATAGGGCTAAATAACAATATTTTTTTAAATAAATTCGATATATTCGTTTGCCTCATTCTGAAATTAATAATCTGACTTATATTTAAGCGTCATTTTTATTTAAAACTAGCTGACCCGTGCAACTTCGTCTGCACCAAATCGGTTATTACCGGTTTCAATTGTATTTTTAAACGCAAATAATCTTAAAAAACCTAAAACCCTATTGCAGCGTTATCCAGCACTTCCAATCGTGAATCCAAACTATCCAAGGACTCACTCAAACATATACCCAGTTGGAATGTGAGAAATCTTTTAAAATAAGCCTAGAATCTGTTCGCAGCATTACCTAAAGTAGTGTCATCAAAGTGAAGATCAAAACTAACTTACATATATTGCCGGTAAATGTCTTCCCAGTACCCCTTGTAACTTCATCACGTAACATACTGTAAAAGTTGAACTTTATCTACATTAAATTTCCATTTTGTTTTAGTTGTTTGTTTTATAAGAATTTGTAAAGTATACGTGAAATCTGCATTCAATTTTAATTTGGTCATATTTATTTTACTTTTGACATACAAACCACCTTTTTTACTGAGATACTGAACTTGGGATAATATACCTTTCTAACAGTGATAGAATTTTTGAAATCGGACCAGTAGTAGGTACCAAGCATTCCTCGAAAACAAAACTTTACCACTCATTATAATATTAGTATAAATACAACATAGTAACTGCAAACAGTAGTCCGGCGAAGCTGTTAAGACCTTGCTAGGTCAATAGCGTGGTCAGTTCGAGAAAAAAAAATAACTGCATACACCTCAACTGATTTATTTTAATCTTAGATTCACAAACCAGAACCCAACTACTTCAAGACTCAACAACATTTAGAAAACTAATTTTATCAAATATCGAAACAACACACGTACTGATAGAACTCTAGTTGAGATTCATCTTCTACAATGCAATGTAACTATTATCTAGGTTTATGTTTTAGGAAAAAATCTTGTCACCTTTGTTTAGCAAACATTTTTTATACAATAAAATAAATGTAACAACATATAAGTGACAGTTTCGTTTACACGTATTTTTTTCATATGAGGTTGATAATTACGCATAAAAATGTCATATAGCCGTAGCTCAGTTATAACTTTCATTAACTACAAATTTTTGGCTTTCGTCTGTTATCCTGGAGAATCCCTTGCGTTTTATGAGATAAAAAGTATTCTAGATGTAACCTTGTAATATTAGTTATCACTGTGCCAAATTTCGTCAAAATTGGTTCAGTACTTTCAGAGTGGTACGTGTTCAAAGGGACAGACAAACAGGCAGATCCTGGAGAATCCCTTGCGTTTTATGAGATAAAAAGTATCCTAGATGTAATCTCGTAATATTGGTTATCACTGTGCCAAGTTTCGTCAAAATCGGTTCAGTACTTTCAGAGTGATGCGTGTTCACAGGGACAGACAGACAGACAGACAGACAGACAGACAGACAGACAGACAGACAGACAGACAGACAGACAAAAATTGTAAAAAGATTATTTTTGGCTTCTATATCGATAACAAAGTCTACCCCGATAAAAATTTTCAAAAAATATTTAATGTACAGATTTGACCTTGCTACAGTTTTATTATAGTATAGATAAGCATACAAATTGTTGTTGCCATGAATTATTGTAAAAATTTTAGAGAAAATGATGATATTACTGTAAAATAAAAAAAATGTATACGGCAAAAATTTTAAAATTCAATTGAATCTATTATTATAATAGGAAATATTAATTTAAGAAATATGTAATTTAAGTGACAATTAGATCTATGTATAAGATAAATAGAATGTGAACAAAAATGTATGTAAACTTTAGTCCACAAATTTTGAGTGTAAAAGGTTACCGTTTTGAGGAATAATGAAGGAACAAAATTTTTAATCGTCTTTTTAATGTTTACAAGAGTTTAATATTACTCTTAGACAATCTTTTTACATACTTGTAAAGTTTTCTTTTTCACAAACACAATTTTATTCAAGGGAGGACGCGATCTGATTATATTTATACTGATGCTCCTTCGCACCTTGCACTTTGCACATATGTGCGTGCTACAAAGGTTTGTCTATTCTTGCAATAAATGCAGGTGTGGGTAGACATTATCGTAGCCTACGAACTACTTAACTATGTGACAATAGACGTAGTATATCAATTATTGACAAAGTTGTACGAACGTTTATCTGCGTCTTTATTGGAATGAAGTTTGAGGGTATAACAAAAATATTATATAGGTTCTTTTTAGTTTTAGTTTTGGCAACCAATCTTCTAGATTATTACTTCCATTGTCGAGTAGGTAATAAATAATACAGTAGAACCTCGATAAGTTAAAATCCAAGGGAAACACAAAATATTTTAAGTTATAGAGTTTTTAACTTATCAATGGTTTATGTTACACTGGCACTCTCGTCGCACACTTTCTTGAAGGCCAAATCATGCCGTTTCTCCAAATTTTACTAACCGGCCATTGCTAACTTTAAAATTATGGATTTTCAGCGAAATGGCTATGGCTCTTCAGCATTTTTTTCATTATGGGTCTGTAACACTAGTGTTTTGGTTTGGACATTGTTTGAACCACGTAAATAAACAGCAATTTTTCGCCTTTTATGTATAAAATTCTCCAAATTCTCGTTTCTTTAAAAGTTCAGCTTCTTTTTTAATTATAAGTGATAATGTACTTGCGTGTATTCCAAACGTAGCCGCAAAATCTTTCCTTTTTAATCCATTTTTCACCGCTTTTATCGCTTATACTTTATCAGCGTATGTTAGTGTTGTTAATTTTTGAGTTATCAATGTAACTCGTAAACACATGCAACCAATAACTTTCAAGACACTTTTTGTTTTGTACATTCATTTGAAATGGCTCATTGGCAGACAGTTTATGTTACAGAGCTCATCGAAATATTTCTTTAAGTAACTGAGGGCTAATACTGAAATTATTTGTTTGAGTTATAGCGGTCGCGTATTTTAAGTAATAGACGTTTTAGGCTCTGAGGGGAAGGGAACAGATTGTTTTTTGAAGTTATAGAGGTTTTTACCTTATCGAGGTTTGTCTTATCGAGGTTCTACTGTACAAGTTTCTTGTGATCGAACTATGTTCTAACGAGATGGTAGCTCCTTTGCTAGAACTTTCCAGGGAGTTTTTGTGGCATCTCAGGATTCGTGCTCCGTGGTATTATTCCCATCCACTTTACTTGTGTACTTCACCTGTAACCTGACGATGTTGGGTAAAACATCACTAATATTACAAAATATAGTAATCAAATGAACCAAGAGTATGAGAGGATAAGACGATGATCTCCTCCTAAACGGCTGGACAGATATTAATGGATTTTTTGTATGTGTTCAGGTGGATTCAAGAATGGTTTAGATTCATAATAAGACCCGGTAGGTGGGTTGGCGGTTGACTTTTAGAATTTATTGTCAAGGCAGGACAACGTCCGCCGAGTTCACCGGTGAATATAAAATTCACTACATGACTGATTAAGGACCCGCTGAAAGTTTTCGGGGAGTTCCCGAGAGTATAGGTTGAATGGTTTGTGTAGATGAGTGGTGCGCATGCGCGGGCGCGGGGTGGTGCGCGGGGTGGGGGGTGCTGAGCGCCGCGCAGCTCTCTCACTCGCACGTGACGCACCGCATCGCGACGCTTCTATTCGCCGGTAATTCCATTAACGATGATACGGATTGTATAGAATAGAGCTCGCACTAACATAACATATCCTTTTCAACACAGGGTTAGCAACCTACCGTATTTGGCACAAGATTGACTTTTGTTTACATGATAGATTTATGTTTAAAAACTTTAATGAGTATAAAAAGGTAATGTTCTATGTAGTAAGGTAAATTGAAGTGTGCGGTGATGATAATTTTTCGTGCTTTCTTACGATATAATACTAAAGAGTACAACTTTTTTTAAACCACAATCATATCTGATGTTATAATGACAATGCGGTCTAAGATGGTAAACACGCTAAATCTAGAGGGGACTAGATCTCAAGTGCTGCTGCCGGAACACAGACAGATGTTCGGTGAAAGATTTTCAACTTTAGTGTGTTAGCAGATGGACTTAGAAGAAATCCTACAACCACGCTGTCGTGGCAACACGATGTATTTTTTCACCGAAAACTCTGAACTCAGTCGCAAGGATTGGAACCTACCTCAATAAGCTATCGTCGCTTCAATAACTTTAACTTGCTAAGATCTGACACGAGACTTGGTTTTGAGTAATACGGCAGAACAAACCGAAAGCTACTCGGTAACGTACATCACATTAGATGTTGATATCCTTACTAATATTATAAACGAGAATGTGAATTTTATCCGATACGAATAATTAGCTTAGCTTAGGTTAGCTCAGATAGGTCGGGAATTGCATGAAATGAAATACAACAGCCCAAGCCGAGGTGTGCCGTGCACCCTTAAGCGTTCGCCTTAGTAGTCCGGTGAAGCTGTTAAGACCTTTCTAGGTCTATAATGTAGTGAGTTCGAAAAATAAAGAGAATGAATTTGCTTGTTTGTTACGTTCTCACGCCTTAATTATTCAACCGAACATCATGACATTTTTCAAACATATTGTCGTCCAGCAGATAGTGCTGTTCCCTAGAAATTGGTCAAAACGCGAGCAAAGCCGCGGGCAAATGCTGCTATTACCAGATAAATACTGAAAAAACCGAAGTTCTTCTGATAGTCTTCATATTTGTCACGATCGAGAGCTCAAACTTTTTATGGGGTCAAAGTGTTCTCTGAAGACTGATAACTTCAAAATCTTTATTATTCCAGATCTAGCAGAATCTCTCATAAAAATGTGGTTAGATGACCTCACGACGTGGCTCAGGGAGCAAATCTTCGTGACGTTCCAGCAGATGTCCAGCCAAGAGCAGATGCCTTTCAGCAATACTAAGAGCTTGAGAAAGTTTGATATGGATGAAACTTGTCAAGCGATTTTGGATAAAGTACCACGTAAGTATATATTAATTTTGTCATTTTAAAGGGGAATCGTCAGTAATAAGTTTAGT